>JAAGEH010002525.1:22019699-22116538 GCA_011751065.1 Lasiurus cinereus | reverse complement strand
CAGTGCCTCTAGGGCAGGGCCTTGTCTTTCTAGTCTTTGAATCCTCAGCACCTGTCACTGCATCTGTAACAAGCAGTGCTTGTTGAATGAATGAATGAACAAACGAACGAACAAATGAACGAATGAGTGGATTAGTGAATGAACCTGACACCTCACAAATCATTGAAATTTAAGCTTTACAAGGACAACAAGGAACACTATCTGTTGCTCACTGCTGAATTCCCTGGCTGGTACATGATGAGAATTCAATAAATATTGCTGAATAAATGAAAGATTAATCTATGTCTTAGCAGCCCTGGCCTTCTTCCTTTCCACAGATTTGTGTAGTGTTTGAACTGGGAGTTGAGAGATAAATTGATCCAGTTCATTGTATCACAGAAAGGAAAGTGATACACTGCTGAGTTGGAACCCAGACACATGGATTCCGACTCTACCTGCCCCGTCTTCATGAAGCTGACCACATAGAAAACAGGTCAGACATCCAGACACATTTTCTAGGAGCCCTGCTTGGGCTGGGCAGTGAGAGGGAAGGCCCAGAGAATGCCCTGAGAACTGAACTCAGGCTGAACTGTTTCTCAGCCTGTGGGAGTCTTGGGCCCTGCATCAGCTGCGGAACAAGGGGCCACACCAGGACAGGGACTACAGCTCAATAGCCTTTCTCTCTGAGCAGTCTTACCCTGATGGCCCACTGCTCTCACTGCTAGGCACCCCAGGAGCCTCTGGGTCACTTGTTCTGCACTCCCAGGGGCCTCTTCCTCATTTTGAGCTAGCTCCCTGAGCAGGAATCTTTTGTCTTTTACCTGGGCAGCTGCCAGGGAGGAAGAAAACACAGAGACCACTTGGCTGCCTCCCTGAAGGTGAGTGTATAGCACAGCATAGGCTCATAGTGCCCAGATTTAAAATGTTAGTTCTGCCACTTCCTGGCAATGAAATGTAGGGAAGTTCTGATCTTCTCTAGGCTTTAGTTTTTCATCTATAATAAAAGGATTAGGGAAATAAAGTACCCGAAACACATGAAAGTGTGAATAACAGTACTTGGCATGTGTTTAGCATCTAATAAATAAATGTCAGGGGCTACAGATGATACTCAGATGGAGGGATGATTCAGTGCTGTGCTTAGAGCCTCTGCCATTAGACTTCCTGTGTTCAAGTCCCAGATTAGCTCCTCATCAGCTGTGTGCCTGGCTCCCAGTTATTCAACCTCTCTGTGCTTCAATGGCCTTATCAAAAAGAGGAGAGCTAGAGTGGGATTATGTCACTGGGTTTATGTCAGATTTAAATGAATTAATTCATAAAAAAAAGCACTTAGAACAGTTTCTGGCACAGGAAAAATACTAAATAAACACCATCAATTCCACACTGTTTTTATTATCTAGTTTAAAAAATGAATTAAGGCGAGCCAGATTATTCTTCCTGGAGGTCTTGAGTTGGAGAGATTAATGCAGGCGCCAGGGCATTGGTGCCAACCTTTAACTTATTGGTGGGTAATCTCATCAGTTTGCCCTCTGTTCTCAAACACAGCCATGGCTAGCAGAGCAGGATGCTTGCATGATGCTCATGAGCCAGGCTTGCCAGGCAGCGGCCCCTCCACTGTATGCTATAAATGGCTGCCAGCAGCCAAATTACATTTGTATTGATCTAAAGAACATTTTATTGATCAAACAAAGGGGTGAAAAAACCTTTGAAACATAAACCCGTTATTTTAACAATTTGTTGCCAGGACTAGGCAAAGGTTGACTATGTTCTCTTTTGGAGTGAATTGGTCTTCCCAGGGCAGCTTCCAGTACATGCATATGGTCTAGAGACCTACCCTCAATGAGTAGCTCATTAATTATTACTTTCTAGTGCCTAGTTTTCTGGCCCCATCTTCCCTCTATGTCTCTGCTCCCAAGACCTTTCTAAGGAAGACCCTTCTTCCTCTAAACACTTTTTTTCTCCCTCTTGCTTATCTAGCTCTAAACTCCTCCCTCCCCCACTCCCTCCTGAATCTCACTGGTTAAGTGAGAAGTCCTCCATGCTCCAGGGTCATTTTGAGAAGCTGAGAGTGAAGGCACAAGATTACTAGGGCTTCCCCAAGAAGAATTCAAGGCTTTGGAATGTAAATTCATTTGAAGCCACTGTTCTCTACTTTCCCATGTTGGCTTCTGACTTCATTAAATTTTGTTAAAGTAAACATTGGTGCAGGCCATATAGAAAAACCTAGGACCTCTAGGTGAAAAATACTTAGAAGGGAAGAGTCTGTGGCAATTTCTATAGTGATTCAATTCGTGTATGCATTGGGAAGCTTTGAATAATCCTGTACCCAACCTCATGGGGGAGTAAAAAATTTGTCCCCAGTTTCTGCCTTCAGTTGGCTGACCGTGTATCCTTGAGAGAGGAGAAACTTAATACAAGCAGGTGAATCACAGGAGACAGGCTCTACTAGAAGTTATAAGTAGCACAATAGTAATTCATGGGGAAACAATAGTCTCTTCAATAAAGAGTGGGAGACAACTGGATATACACATGAAAAAGAATAAGTCAATCCTTTAGTTCACATCATATACAAAATTAGCTCCAAGTGGATCAAAGATCTAAGTATAAAAGCTAAAACTATAAATATATATGTGAAACTTCATGACCTTGAATTAGGCAATGGTTTTTTAGCTGTGACACCTAAAACAAAAGCAAACCAAAAAAGAAAAAATGAACTTCATCAAAACTAAAAACTTGTACCTCAGAGGAAACCTACAGAATTGAAGAAAATGTATTCACATAATATATTTGATAAAAGTCTAGTATACAGAATATACAAAGAACACAACTCAGAAAGAAATCACAAATAACCCAATTTACAAATGGGCAAGGGTTTGAATAGACAGTTCCAGAGAAGATATACGAATAGCCAATGGAAAGATGCTAAGACATCACTGATCATCAGGGAAATGCAAATCAAAACCACAGTGAGATATCACTTCATACCCATTAGAGTGGTTATAATAAAATAGGCCAGAAATAACAAGTGTAGGCAAGAAGATGAAAACATTGGAATTTTATAGTGGTGTTGGGAATGTATATGATACAGCCAGTTTGGAAAAATGTTTGTCAGTTCCTCAAAAATTTTTAAATAGAGTTATTGTATAAAATGACAATTAAACTCTTAGATTACAGTTAAGAGAACTGAAATATGCTCATACAAAAACTTGCCACACAAATGTTCACATCAGCATTATTCATCATACTCAAAAGGGGGAAACCATCCAAATGTTCATTAACCAAGGAGTGGGTAAATAAAATGTGGCATATTCATGCAATAGAGAATTATTTAGTCATAAAAGAGAATGACACATTGATACTTGCTATACATAGATGAGCCTTGAAAACATTATGTTAAGCGAAAGAAGCCAGACAGAAAGGCTGCATATTATATGATTTCATTTGTATGAAATATTCAAAATAGGCAAATCTATAGAGACAGAAAGATTAGTGGTTGCCAGAAGCTTGGGTAGCAGGGAATTGGGAGTGACTGCTCAAAGAGTACAGTGTTTCTTTTGGAGGTAATGAGTAAAAAGGTGAATTTTACAGTATGTGAATTACATCTCAAGTTTTAAAAATGAGTAGCATAGACCCAGGGTGCTCTGAATGGTCAATTGAAGAAGGGAACAGTTAGGCCAGGATATAGCTAAAGAGGGGGGTCTATTCTCATTCCCTAAAATTTCATCCTGAGAACATGGTGACAAAGCACAGGAGGTTGTAAGTCTTGGCAAATAATGGTCTCACAATAGGGACTCTTCCCCAGGAAGTTTAAAATAGAAATTACCTTTAAAAAATGTAAAGTTATTGGGATGACACTGGTTAATAACATCATATAAGTTCAGGTGTACAATTCCATAAGACATCATCTGTATATCCCAGTATGTGCTCACCATCTGAAGTCTAGTCATCTTCCATCTCTATATATTTATTCCCCTTTACCTTCTTTGTCCAGTCTTGGAGCTCTCGAGTGATGGAAATGTCATTATCACCTGCTAACCTCCTTAGCGATAGGCAGTTCCAAGAGCAACCATGGGGTCTATGAACCAATAAAACAAGCAAACTTTTTGTTTTTGAGTTTCTGTTCTTCTTAAAGAAGAGAGACAGAAACTGTTGACAAGTCTTGAAATTAGAAATGTAAATGAAAAAGGGCTTCCTCTGGGAGAGTCTGGAGGTACAGCCTCCCCAGTTCAATCACCTTGTGCTACAGCGGCTGTGGCTCAGGGACTTGGCAGCAAAACCAGCTGAAATGGTTTGCCATCCATCTCTCAGACAAGGCAAGTAACCTGGGGGTTAAGCCAGAAGGAAGCAAAAGCTTCTTAATGTGCAACACCAAGCATGTTAAAGAAGAGCTCCAGTCTCTTATTACCTCTACAGGGAACAGAGAGCAACAAATTGGGCAAGGTTTTTGACCTGGTTGGCAAATTGTTATGCTATAAGATGGACACTCACTCAAGAATCAATAGAATGAGCTGGCTTTGTGCATGGAGGTGGAGGGAAATCCTTGCCCGCACCCTCCTGACATGTTTCTGTTTCTTGAGACCATATGGGCATGCATCTTCATGCTCAGAGAAGCTGAATAACTTGGCTAAGATGATAAATCTTATTGCTAGCAGATCAAGGCCTGGGAGTCAGTTTTACTCGGTTATTCTGGAACTCCAGAGAATATCTCTCCCCCGATCTTTGTCCACCTCTCTCATCTCTCCCTGATTCCCTCCTTTCGTTCTTCTCTCCCTCAGCCTACCCCCTTCCTTTCTATTCTGATTGAATTTAGTTCTGTAGTTTGGAAAGTCTACCTCTCAACCTCTAGGCAGGAATCTTCCTGCATCATTTTATAGAGGCAAACATCTCCCTTATTTTCATAAATTTCCAGATATCAATATTATTTCAAAATGGAGGATATCTGTAATCTTGTCAACAATAAAGAAGTATTGTTTCAGTCAACATCTGGGACTTATTGAATACTTACTAAATGTCAGGTGGACTAAAACCCCACAGTTAGGAGTCTTGTCTAATCTATATCACTGATGCTTAAGAACAACTATTCCTTGTTTCTCACTGCTGAGAGCAGAATTCAGGTGTGACAGAGGCTAGGGCTATTGAGTGATGGAAATGATGTCATTGTCACCTGCTAACCTCCTTAGCTACAGGCAGTTATGAGAGCAATTTGTTAAAGATTTTTGTTTACTTGTTTTCAAAGTATTCATAGAAAACCCAAATCATGAACTTGTAAGTCTGTAGCGTCAAGCGCTGTTTGGGCAGGGGAGGTGGGGAGGGGGGACTGCAGAGATGGCTGCAGCATCTCCACCAACTGACATTGCCCTCTTTCAGGCCCCAGGCTAACTCTGAATCCCAGTATGAGTGAATTAGAAGAGAGCTGCTGTCTGGTCAGGCCAGGGGCTCTGAAGAGCACTCTGCACCTGCTCCCTCCTCCTGGTGCTTAGAGTCCTGAAACCCTTGTGAAGGGACCCAGATCCCACCATACCTCCAGGAATTGAGTCTTAATCTGTGCTGGTTTAGGATTTGGGTGCCTTCTTTCTCTAAACCCTTTTGTAGAAATTTGAGTCACCTTAGACTTCTCCCTTTCTTCTGTTGTATATGTTATCAACCAGGGCAACAAAATGTGATTATTTAGATTATGTAATAAGGCACAAAAAAGCCCCATGGTCTCAACGGTCTACATCTTTATCCTTATTGTTCCCTATTCCCACTCCTATAGTTTAGGGTTCAACTATTTTTCTAATTTTTTTGCTCTTGACACACCATGCTTTCTCTCCAGACTCCATGCCTCTGCATTGTTGGCAATGGCTTCCTCTCTGCCCACTAGAACAAATGTTGCCAGTGCCCTCATACCTTCACATGTTATGGTCTCTACAACCTCACAACTATAAGCATGTGTGTTTCTATACCTGAGGGCATCCATAAAGACAGAGATGATCATCTTGTCACCCCACAAATGCCAGGCACATACTATTCCTTATAAGGAGCAGAACTCAACTATGACTTGGTATATAAATATCCCAGCTCCCTTGCCCTTCAAGTGACATAATTCTGAGACATGTGTTTGGTACCTGTTCCCAGAGTTTCTCCACAAAGTGTGATAGATGACTTATGGATTCTCTTTCTCTATTTCTTATTCTCTTTCTGGTGATCACATACCTCTGGAACAAACTTTTGCCCTCAAATCCTCGTTTCAGATTCTATTTCTGACACAAACTACTGATCTCATACTTAAAGTCTCCACTGAAATATCATCTTCTCCTAAGACTTTCCAGGCAGTAAAGCACTGTGACTTCCACCTGCCAATGGCACCTCTGTAAGGGCCCATGCTACACTGTTTTCTAAAAGCCTGTTTGCCTGACAGTGTCTCCCCACTATACTTTACCCCAGGAAGGCAGGGACAATGTGTTACCATTCTTTCTGTTTATTCCACACCACCATCCCTCTTAGAGTGAGTATTAAGTGATGAGTACATGGTTGCTAAGTACTTGGCAGGCGTAGTGGTTCAGAGGAAAGAACATTGTATATGGAATCAGGAGACTGAATTGGGTCCCTATCCTTCCATTGTTCCTGTGTGACCAGAAGCTAGCTATCTAACCTTTTGCAACCTCAGTTTTCTTTGTGTGGGAAATGTACATCTGAGGCAAGACCTGTTTGATAGTCCCCACCAAAGCTAACAGAAGGCAAAAAGCCGCCTGTTTGGCACACCTCCAACTGAGGGCTTGTCTCCATCCTGAAGACTGGCCTTCACTACCCATATTTCATGTTCTTCCCCTAAGGTGTGGAACAGAAGGCTTCAGAAGCCCAGGGGCTGGGTCAGGAAGCCTGGCGGCTCTCAGCAGTGATGAATCCATGCTTTGGTGAACTCACAAAATGCAGACTAATTTCCCTTCCACTTAGCTACCAGCAGCATGGAAGGAGAGCTCCTCTTTGCACCCCCTCCTTCTTCCTTACTTAGTCATGACTCATTAATTGCCACTGGCGAATAAGTTTTATTCTAATTTTCATGATCTAATTCAGAGATGTTTTCAGCTAAAGATCAGGATATAGGTTTTTGGCCTAGCTAATGAAATAGCTAATGAATTTGCATTAGTGACAGTTACAGGCAGGACTCCCAGAAGGGAAGGACCAGCCGAAGCCCTCTGCTGCTGCCACTCGCTTATAGCTCCTTGGAGGAGAAAAGCCCAGTCTTGGAGCTCATCTCCCTCGTGGACAGTGCTGTTCTGGAGACTTGGGCTGGAAGAAGGGGATTGAAAAAGAAGTATTTGTCTTTCTCTTCTTTATTTCTTCTTTTTTTGTGGGACGGGAGGGCTATGGTTCTGCCTTCAAATCAACAGCACAAAGTTAAAGTGGACTTTTCAAAAGTAATAATTGCTTCTCATAATAGGATCGATGTATAAACTTGTATGTAAGCAAAGCTATCAAAACATTTTTTGATCCCAGAACAATTACTCATCAAGGAGGACAGAGTCCTTCCCTAACCAAATGAGCATTCAACGAAGAAAGCCCATGAACATTTAAAATACAGTCTCAGGATTCTTGTCTGATCCTTGTGGGTTAGGTCTATGATTCTTTGGGGCTCTTTCATGGCTCCCACATTCTCCTATCTTTGCTTCATGGAGTGAAAACATGAATTTAAGGTGGAAAAACCTGGGAAGAAAAAAGTCTGTAAAATTACAGAACTTGGTCGTGTGGCGTTGACAGCTTTACGCTCTCTGTTCTGATGCAAGCCAGCTGGTCCAAGCAGAGCCCAAATCAGCACATCTGAGCAAGTTAAGGCATAGGCTTCAGGAACAGGAAAGTCCCAAATTAGCTGAATGCACCCCAGCACCTCACTACCTGATTACTCTCACCACTCCCTCACACCCCAAAGTCATAGGGGAGAAGGAACAATCTCTGAAGCCTCTAAGATGCAGTCACTATTCTAAGGTATGGGAGTTGAGAGGGTTTTTGTTTGTTTGTTTGTTTGTTTTTAACCTACATTCTCCTCTTTCTTGCTCTCTCGCCTCCACCTGATTTATCTGACTTGGATGTCAGGCCATCGCAACTTATCTCCTTGGGTCCTTTTCCAGCTCTGAAACTAGGTATTCTTCCACATTGGGAGGTGAAAAATGCTTCCTTTAATCTCTGATGTGCTCCTGAATCTTTGTCTTTAGAGTGTCTTCTGTGGGCTCCTTCCTTTCAGGAGTTTGACAGTTTTATGCACCAGCTAATGTTTCTTGTGTGACCTCGGTGCTTTTTCATGGTCAGAGGGAAGCTGTTTTGAATTTAAGAGGTTGGGATGGTGGAGTGCGGGATCTGGTGTAAGGGTGGAAGTAAAAATTATTACTCCCCTAGGAAAGCATTCATATATTTTCCAGCCCCTGGTGACCATGGCAGGGAGGAGGGACTGGCCAGGTCTTAGGCATCTATGTTGCTTCAGCTTGGTACATAGAGCTGTGCTAGAAATTTGTGTGAAATGAGTAAATGAATGAAGGAATACATTTTAAACTGTCTTCTATATGGTGAGAAATCTGGGTAACATCATCAAAATTGAGACCTTAGTCCTCAGAGGAAAACAATATTGCAGTCTGTGATATAGAGACCAAATTTGGGATTGATATTGTGACATCAAGCCATTCTGTGCAAGAAGGGAGTCGATTGCCAATGCAAATGCCATCTCCATCACCCTAAATACATGCCAAGCTTAGCCTCCAGAATGCCACTTGCCCTTTTAAAAGTACATATCATTTTAAAAGAGTAATAAAACGCCACTCAAAAACACAGGGCATTATGAAATGCTAGTGCTGGCTGGGGACACTGTGGTCTAGGCACTGGAAGATAGGTGGCATCATGGCTGTCATTCTACCTGACTCCAACGGGAAGTCTGAACTGTGGAGTGTCCTGAGACAGCTCTGAGAGCACATAGCCAAGCCAAGCAGAAGAGGAGAGAGAAAACCCGAGCAATCGGGCAGAGAAGCAGACAGCTCAGGAACAGGCAAGGAGAGGGCAAGAAATTGTGCAGCTTAGGACCAGATGGAGATATGATCTCAGACGTATAAGGAATCAGACAAAGAATGCCAGCTGTAACATCAAACAGGCCTGGTTTCTCAGCTAAACAGCAGTACAATCTACTCAATGAACCTTTCTGAGTTTTTCTTCCCTCATCTGTAAAATCTATACTAATAAAAGGATAATATACTAATTCAATTGGGAGACCTTTCGGATGTCCTTCCGGACAAAGCCATGGTGGTGGAGCCGAGGCAGAGGCGGTTAGGGGCAATTAGGCCAGGAGGAGAGAACAGTGGGGGTGATCAGGCTGGGGAGGGGTGGGAGCATTTGAAGGCAAGCAAGCTGGCAGAAGGGGCAGTTGAGAGCAAGCAGGCTGGCAGCAGGGGTTGGGGGGGAGCAGTTGGAGGTGATCAGGCTGGAAGGCAGAATGGTTAGGGGTGATCAGATAGGCAGGCAGGTGAGTGGTTAGGAGCCAGCGGTCCTGGATTTTGAGAGGGATGTCCAAGGAGTCCCAGGTTAGAGAGGGTGCAGGCTGGGCTGAGGGACAACCTTCCCCCTCCCCCATCCTGTGCACGAATTTCATGTATCAGGGCGCCAACAGGAATAATAATAGTATATAGCTTATGAGATTGTATAGACTGTTTGCCATCAAGCATTCTGATCTCAGGGGACAGGAAATAAGGTCCACAAGGCCCTACTCTGTGGCACTTCCATTCCAGTGGGAGGCTGCCCTTGAGTCTTCACACAGAGGAACGAGGTATATTCAGATTTAGAGACATGCTGCAATGGAAATTAAAAGGGCTTATATGGCAGTTGACTCTCAACCTGGGGGTGGAAGGAAGAGGCTATGCCAGAGAGATAAAGGCCTCTCTGAGGATGTGACAGATGCATTGTCACCTGCATGACAGAATGGAGTCCAGCAGGTGCAGCCCTGAGGGTAACAAGCTCCAAGGTGAGGGAATAGCTTGGGCATCATACTGGGGTGCAGAGGAGCTTGCTGGGTGCAGAGGGGCCAGGCATAGTGAGTGAGCAGAGAGAGGGCCAGGAGAGAGGCAGGTGGAATCTGGCTTCTGTTTTTAAAAATCACTCCAGAGAGTAAAGGTATGCATATAAAACAGTGCATGCCATATGTTAGGTGTACATTCATTACGGAGATTATAGAAATGTTTGCAAGGTGGTGAGCAGTGTCAGACACATAATACCTGTGATAAGAGGTTTTTACAAAGCATGTAATGTGTGCTTAGCTACTTCCTAAAGGTAGTAATTCAAAGATAATTAAGAAAACGACCTGCCTTTAGCAGTTCATAGTCTAGTAAGGACACACCAAAAGATCACGATAACACATAATTGTAAGTTGGAATAAGGTGGGAAGGAGCTAGCAAGAAGGAAAAAGACAAAGGCAATTTCCTCTGGAAGGGAGACAGCATGATGCATGCATCCCTGTGTTATTTCCACAAGATCAGAGTGGTAGTTGGTGCTCTAGGAGGCTGGAGACCCAGACAGTGCTCACCTAATGGGGCATTCGGATACCAGGGAATGAGCAGAATTTGTCCTGCTGGTGATGGGAGTCCCTGGAGAATACTGGACAAGAGGCTACTTTGCCAAGGACTGTTATTCTGGAAGATATGATGGGCTGGAGGGTGCTCTGAGACAGGTGGAACAGAAGTGGAGTCACCCTGAAAGTTTAGGAAGTCCTGACCCACTGTTGAGGTGATAGCGAGGAGGTAAGGGCTGGACCAGGGTGGTAAAAAATAGATGACAAGTAGATAACAGGTTAATAAATATTTTAAAGGAGAAAATCATCTGGATGTGACACAAAGTAAACACTCAATAAAACTTTTTTTTTAATTGAATTTATTGGGTGGGAAGGACAGAGTAGAGATAACAGCCTCTGTCAGGGCAGTGGAATGTGAATTAGAGATCAGGTGCTAAGAAAACACTCCATAAACTGCTGACTATTGTCATCATTACTACCAGATTCAGAGTCACAGACTATCCAGGGAAATCTCAAGGAGGAAAGGGAGAGGAGAAAAAAGTCCTGGCCTCAGGTGCTCTGGGGCTGGGGGGTAAGGAACAGACTGGTGGGCTGTGATCTGGGCACTACTCCAGGTTGCAAGAGAGAGAGAGAGTCAAGATGTTACAGACCAAACAGTGTGCCCTGTTACTGGCTCTGATTCCTGCTCACAATGTGTCATTTCCACTTATTACCCTCAGCGTGCCCAGGTGAACAACGCCTATGTTCAAAGCAACGATGGAAGGCCGTAGGGTACTCAGGAAGTCCAGCTTCCCCTGTCCACAGGCCACTCATGACATCTACAGTGAGAGCATGCTGCCTCTGCTTGGCCTTCAGAAAGGATTGGCATCTGGACCGTGTCTCATTGAAGGGGTCTACAGCAATGTTTGGATTTCAACAAGTTTGCCACAAATTTGAACCATGAAACAATGATTGATGACCTGTTCAGCAGCTCCTGCCTTCACCTGCCATTAGTCAGCCATGAGAGAAAGTTTGCCAGGGCAGAGAGACCAGAGGAAGAAGCTGACAAATCTACCATTACATTAGGAGTTTATTAGGGGAACCTACCTACGAGGTACCTCCCTGGCTATGGCAAAAAGCCATATCCTCAGCACCAGACATCAGGCGCTAAGGGTTACACAGGATAGGGTAGGATGGATTGGATACTATGGCATCATCCACCCTAGATAAGAGAAAACCTCCATCCTCCTTGCCCCGGGTTTTAGGACCCAGCAGAAATCAGCACACTGTGTCACGGGGGAGGCATCATCAGAAACGCAGGCGTTTAGCAGGAGCAGTCCCTGTTCTGCTGATCCAGCTGGCAGGTCCCGCAATGCTCAGACAACTGTCATGCCATGGAATAGGCTTTCCTTTACTGTCACTTGCAGAAGTCAGCCGTCTTTGATGACTCTCCATCTGTTACATTTGGTCAAAGCAGATGGATTGAAGTTACATGCTTATCTCCATGTCTTCCAAGCCCCAACTAAAAAAATATCAACACAGAAGTTTTTTGAAGGTTATAAACCCAAGGGGCAACTAGAGGAATAGAGGAAGCAGTAGATGTCAAGGGGTAACAGCAATTTTTTTTGAAAATGAACATTATAGGGGGAATAACACCTAATTTAATAAGGAGAAAAAGCTGAATTATAAGTGTTCATAAATGGGGTTACAAACAGGAAACCAGCCAATTCATACACACACACACACACACACACACACACACACACACACACACACATACACACCAGGAGAGAGAGTGTGCTGAAAGCCAGGCTGAATCTGCTCACCACATTTACCTCCTGGCTGTTGGCTGTCTGTGCTAGTGGCGGCCCTACTCAGCCTGGTGCCCTTATTTCAGTCAGAAAACCGGTCACTTTAATAGCAGGAGACAGAGGAACAGCATGACTGATTCAGGGGAAATGTGCCACCACTTCTGAGAAAGCATCTCTAAACATGGAATAGTGGTGTTGATTGGGAGGGCAGAACCTAGCAATCCATCACTATACAGGAAGTTTGTTAAGATAGAGATGATTGCCCTACCATTTTGGCTCAGTGGATAGAACATTGGCCTATAGACTTAAGGGTCCCAGGTTCGATTCCGGTCAAGGGCATGTACCTTGGTTGCGGGCACATACCCAGTGCAAAAGGCAGCTGATTGATGTTTCTAACTCTATCTCCCTTCCTCTCTGTAAAAAAATCAATAAAATATATTTTAAAAAAGATGGAATTTGTCACACATGTAGTTCCTCAGTCAGAGGGGAGAGGGGTCACTGTCAGATCTGTCTCCTTCCTATCCTGCCTCAAGCCCTCAGTTGCAGTCCCCACCATCCCCTTTAACAGGCTGCATCCCCATGACTGTTTTCATAGTAGCAGACACTTTATTTAGTACCTTCATTTGGAAAAAAAACATGGAATTATTTATACCATATGAAAAAAGTATATTTTTCATCATAAAAACAATAAGTGCTTATTAAAATTTAGAAAAATAAGAAAAATGAAGATTAAAGCAAAAATAAATAATTTCTGCCCAGAAGCACTGTTAATATTTGTTGAATTTTGTTCTCAGCTTTTTAATAACTCTTCTATTCACATTTTTTACATTGCTATAGTTACATACTATCTTGCTTTATAACTTTCTATTAAATCATAAGTGTTTTGATGCTATTACATCATTCAATGTGTTACATCAATTTTACATGTTTTCCCAATTTCCATTGAAAGATTATACCAGGTGCTACATAACTTTTGCATTATAATTGGGCATTCACGGGGTCCTGAACTTTTACCATTAAAAATTATACTTAGTCTCTTATTTTGGATTATTTCTTCAATTTAGAATCCCAGAAATGCTATGAATATCTTGAGGTTCTTGAGAAGTATACATTAGCTTTTAACATTCGAATTGCTTCATTCATTCTTATATTTTTGTAAATATTTATTGCATATTAACTATGCTCCAGATACCGTACTTGGAACTGGATGTTTAGTAAGGGAGAAAAAAATCACAGTCTCTATGTCTATGAACAGAGTAAATTTAGCAGAAAAAAAACTTCAGTTCAATAATCAAACAAGTGAATGTATAGTTTAAAATGGTGATAAACAGAAGATGCTTTGAGAGAGGAATCTAATTGAGATAGGAAGTAGGTTAGAGAAAGCTTCTCTAAAGACATCACTTCAGCTAAAATCTAATGGTGCGGTAGAATTAACAAAACTAAGAGTGGGGCAAAGCATTGTACATGTAGAGGACATAGCACGTGCAAAGGCCTTGAGCACAAATGGGTCTTAGTATGTAGGGAGCTGAAAGGACACCTTTGTGTCCAGAAGGCAAAGATCAAGAGGAGCAAACACAAAATGAGGCTGGACAGGTTAATTTTGAACAAATAACAAGGATTTGTAGTGTTATCCTAAGTGCAGTGGGGTGATAGGCAGGAAAATAACATGATATTTGTGTGTTCTAAAAGGGCTGGGGGTGCAGACAGAGGAAATTGGGTATGATGACTAAATGGTATGAGGTTTCTTTTCAGAGTAATGAAAAAAATGTTCTAAAATGGATTGTGGTGATGGATGCACAACTCTGTGAAGATCCTAAAAGCATTTGAATTGTATACTTTAAATGAGTGAGTTGTATGGCATGTGCACTATATTTCAATAAAGCTCTTTATAAAATGTGAAGCTGGCTTCAAGGTGAAGAATGTGTTGTAGGTGGGAAGAGTGGATGAGTAGAACAGTTTGTAATCATTGATTTGGGATTTGATTGATGGATTGTTCCATTGGCCACTGAGAAGGGAGCAGCAGGCAGACTCCAGATATATTTTTGCATTTATATTAATTTCTCAGCTCAGGTGTTAGCTTCTCAAGGCTAGAGATTTCTATTTTTTTACTAAACAAATACACTTTCCCCTCATCTTTACTAAGGTATAATTGACAAATAAGATAGTATATTTAAAGTATACAACCTCATGATTTGCTATACATATGCACAGTGAAAGGTTTTCCACCATCCAGGTAATATATTCATCTTCTCACATAGTTCCCATTTTTTGAGTGCGTGAGAAGACTTACCTGCTCTCTAAGCACATTTCAAGTATGCAATACAGTGTTGTTAACTATAATCACCGTGCTGTACATTAGATCCTCTAAACTTACTCATTTTACTGGATCTCCACATTTCTACCACCCCCTTCCCAGCCTCAACAACTGCTATTCTACTCTGTGTCTATGAATTTGACTTTTCTTTTCTTTTCTTTTTTTTTTTGTATTTCATAAAAATACAAAATGTGTGGAATATCATTACAGAACTTGCCTTTCTCTGTCTGGCCAATTTCATTTAGCTTAATGCCCTCGAGATTCATCCATGTTGTCTCAAATGGCAGAATGTTATATACCACATTTTGTTTACCCATTTATCTGTCAAAGGACACTTAGGTTGTTTCTATATTGTAAATAAACATGGGAGTACAGATAACCTTTTGAGAGAGTAATTTTGTTTCCTTCAGATAAATACCCAAAAGTGGAATTGCTGGATTATATCACAGTTTTATTTTTATTTCCTGATGTAACTCCATACTATTTTCTACAATAGCTGTATAAATTTACAATCCCACCAACAATGTACAGGGTTTTTTTTTTCTCTACATTGTCACCAGCATTTGCTATTTGTTGTCTTTTTGATGATAGCCATTCTAAAAGGTGTAAGTTTATACCTTATTGAATTTTGATTTGCATTTTTCTGATGATCATTAGAAACATTGAACACCTTTTTTCATGTGCCTATTGAGGATTTGTATATCTCCTTTTGAAAAATGTCTCTTCAGGTCCTTTGCCTGTTTTTTTAAATTGGGTTATTAAACACATAGTCTTTTTTACTAGCTCATAGAACTGAGTTTGAAAATTTGCTAAGACAATGGGAGGACAAAAGAAAGATCGAGAATGTATTTGGGAGAATCAGGGAAGTTCTGGTCAGGAAAAAATAATGTGTATTTAAATTTGAAGGATAAAAGATTTTACCAAGAAGAGAGAAATCTGCAGATGGAGAGTGGAGTGGGAGAGAGTTGGATGATGGAGAGGGATGGAAAGTTGGACAAGCATTATGAAAAGCTGAAGGAAACAGCACTGGTCAAATTGCAGCCAAGATATTTGGGAAAGCGTCACTTGGCTGTGATGTAGGTAGTGGTCCACAAAAGTGACTGCAGATCAGCGTCCCCGGGGTTGTTTATGACAAAGTCATGTGGTTATTGAACCACATCATATTCTTCTGGGACACTCGGGAAAACTATTTCTTAGCATCTCTAGAATGGGCCAATTGATTCATATCTTCCTCTTTCTATGTCCTGGTAGTTCCTTTCATAGGTCCTTGTTCTATCAGTTTCTTATACTTCACAAATCACCACAACTTAGTGGATGAAAGTGACATAAATTTATTGTTTCCTAGTTCTGGAGACCAGAAATCCAGGATGAGTCTCATTGGGCAAAGACTAGAGCTGTGTTCCTTTCTGGGGGCTCCAGGGAACAATCCATTTCCTGGACTTTTCTAGTTTCCAGATAATTCCTGGGTTTCTTGGCTCATGTCCCTTTCCAGCTTTATGGCTGGTCAAGTCTTTCTCATGATGTCATCTCTCTTATTTTAACTCTTCTGTCTCCTCTTTCCCATGAAAAGACTCTTATAATTACACT
Source organism: Lasiurus cinereus (assembly GCA_011751065.1). Classification (NCBI taxonomy): domain Eukaryota; kingdom Metazoa; phylum Chordata; class Mammalia; order Chiroptera; family Vespertilionidae; genus Lasiurus; species Lasiurus cinereus. The sequence goes on along the minus strand of JAAGEH010002525.1, from coordinate 22,100,349 downwards.
AGAGGCCTGGTGCATGAAATCTGTGCACTGGTAAGGTCCCTAGGCCTGGCCTGTGATCAGGGCCATCTTCCCTAATTGCCCACAGCTGGTTCCATTCCTCCAGCATCATCCACTCCCGGTTCCCCATTTGCCATTGGGTGATGGAGGCCTGACAGCTGTGAGAAGGGACTGGGAGGTGGTCAGTGTGCCTCATAGTGACTGGTCCAGGGGTCGTTCTGGTCATTCTGCTTTTAGGGGCAATTTTCATATTACCCTTTTATTATATAGGTTAGAGGCCTGGTGTATGGGTGGGGGCCTGCTGGCCTGCTCTGAAGGGGGCCCAGGATCAGGATGGTGGTCCCTGCTGGAGGCAAGGCCAGCCTAGGGGAGGGGCCATGGGTAATTTGCATGCCAGCCATGCCACCATCTTTGTTCAGAAAACACCCGGTCTATCTGATCAAATTAGCATATTATTATTTATTTTTAGTACATAGTGGGCCCATAATGATTTCTTATTTTTAAGGTCAGCTGATTAGCAACTTTAATTTTCCCTTGCCACAGAACATAACATTTTAATAAATTACACAGATTGAGGTGTGCACATATTCAGGGAGCCATTATTCTGCCTACCACAGATCACGCTCTTGCCTCTAAAGATCTAAGTCTCACATATAAAGCACATTCAACGTATCTCAAGGTCCCTAAAGGGGGACATGGTAATCTTAAGCTCTTACACATTAAATGTACTAGCCTGCTGGATGGTGAAATTTCATGGCCAAGTCATCCCTGTTTTTCCAGCCAACAGCCAGTCAGCCACCAGAAGCAGAAGCTAACCTAAAGATGTATGAATCAGCACAGTGAAGTTCAGCATAAATTGCCAACCTACAGAATTGTGAGCTAACTACATGAGCTAAGCTTTGGGGTGGTTTGTTATATAGTAACCCATAACTGATATAACTCTCACATCTAGTGGGTTCATGCAACTAGTTTTGATCCCTGGAATGTGGACAAGTGTGATCTATACCACCTCCGCATCTGGCCCCTAAAATTAGCAAATCTGTGAGCCAAGAAAGAGGAAAGGTTCTGTAAGAAGACTCTGGAACACAGTGAACAACCCAAATGGAAGGAGAATGAGTCCAGTTACTAAAAGGACAGCTGTCTGGAGAGCCACCAATCAGGAGTATCTTTGCTGGGCTTTGAGTGAATGAAGTGATCAAGTGCCAGGGTGATTTTTTACATTAGTCACTAAAATATTGTATGTTGCTTTTTGTTATAAGAAATAGCATTAATGACCCTAAGGTTGGTGTTACTACCAATAATTTGTACTAGGTGAATTGTTATGCACCATGCTAAATCTGATACTATGTGTATCAAATCCATAGACTGGATACTAAGAAAGGATAGATGTTGAGAAATGGTTGAATTGGGTGACAGAATACAAACAAGTTTTTGCTCTTGCTAAGGTATTTATTTATTATTTTAAGCAATAAAAGGCCAGTAACCATTTTTCAGTAGGAGATTGACAAAATGAACTATGATTGTTTAATACTTTTTTTCTTCTCTCCCTGTTCCCACACTTTGCTAACTAATATCATGCTGTGCTCACTATCAGTGTTTTGTAAATAACTGTTTAAAGCAAGATAGGAAGGAACCATGTGAAATGGTGTTATCAACATCCTCATAGTTGTGAAGATATTGATAGCATTTGCCTGATTTTCATTCTTTATTAATAGTACTCATTGCTTTGAGTTATGGTCTCAAACATTTTTACCTGAATCCAGTTTAATGTCTGTAGCTATGCTTTGCTCCCTTTTAATCCTCTTCAAGGGATGCACCAGGTCTCTGCTTGTCTTCCTGTAGAAGGGCTCCCTGAAATAGCTCCAGACTGTGAAATGTATCTTTATTGATTTCTGTAGAATTCAATCAGCAGAAAGCCAGTCTAGGCCTCTGTGAAGTTGTATGTTCTCATGTTTTCATACCCCTTTCATAACAAGGGACACATCATCTTTTAAAGATAAGTTATTAAAATTTAAGGTTCAGAGAAGGCTTAGAAGTGCCAGAAATCTCTGCATTCTCTATCCTTGTTCCCTTACTGTAAATTTCTGTGCCTGATCCATTCAATGAAAAATCAGTTGTGCTGCCCTCTCATCACTCTTTATCTTCTTTGTACACAGCACCCATTACCCTGCCTTCTTCAGAGTTACACAGCCTTGCTGAAATACTAAGCTGTTTACAGAATATTTACTGTCTTGTTTAGTTAAAGAGAAGGTGATCCAGGTGAGCATTTTTATTTTATGAGGTCTGTCTATGCTACCTAGGACCATGAAATCTGTAGGCTGACCCTTTCTTGACACATTAGCTCTCATATTAATGGTTTGTCCACTTGACTAACCAATGGTTGCCAAACTCATTAAAGGATGCTAATGAATAAAAAAAATTATCAGAAAACAATAATTAACCTGAGTATAAAAGTATTAACCAGAGGCAATCAATCACTTTCTCAGGCTTAGTAAACACTTAGAATGTATTAACTGTCCCTAAAGGAGTAATTAAAGAACTTAGCTGTGCTATTGCAAACACAAACAAAAAGGGTGAAGCACAAAGTGCAAATCTAGATAAACATTAGCCAAATGATTGACATCAGATGTTGCACTCACAGAGCTGGATGCTTCCTGATAGGTGAGTCTGTCACATCTCCAAGCATGCATTTCTCTAAAAGACAAATCAGGGAATGCACCACCTGCCATAAGCTACCTGATCATTGCCTATTCGGGCTCATTCTTTTGCGTTTCATTCACAGTATAATTAACAATAGTAACAATTTACCTCACATCTGGAAAAATTGCTTTCCATACAAGTGATAGTTTTGTGCACTATTATCAGAAGTATATGATTAGGCAGGTTATATTAACCACTGGTCAGCGTTATGTAGGGTTTGTGTTCCTAATAGCGATATTGAGGAATAATTGGCATATAATAAGCTGCACATATTTAAAGTATACAATTTGATAAGTTTTGACATGTGTTTATATCTATGAAAACATGACCATGATTGACATAGAGAACATCTTCATCACCCATAAAATTTCCTGTGTCTCTTTTATAATTTCTCATTTTCAAACCCCCGCCCCTTTGCAGGCAATCACTGGTCTTTTTGTCACTACAGATTAGTTTGATTTTTATTTTTTAGAATTTTATATAAATGAAAACAGACAGTATAGTTTTTTCATTATAATTATTTTGAAATTCTTGCATTCTACAGAATCTTGTATTGCTGAGGAGTATTCCATTATATGGATAAATCACAGCTTGCTCATCCATTCATCTGCTATTGGACATTTGGGTTAATTGGAGTGCTGGGCTATTACAAATAAAGCTGTTATAAACATTTGCATACAAATCTTTGCATGCTCATATGGTTTCATTTCTCTTTGGTAAATATCTATGGATCATATGACATGGGTATTTTTAATTTTTTCACAGACTGCCAAACTGCTTTCCAGAGTGGTCCTACCATTTTACATTTCAAGCAGAAGTTTATGAGAGTCTCAAAATCTCATAAAATTTAATATAAAATGTTGTGTTTATTATTAGTTCTCATTTCTCTTGGGAGAAGGTCCAGAGCCTGAATATTTGTGGCCAATATATTTCCAATATAACGTTTCATTTTAGTTACTTTCTATTTATCCTTTGCTATTGCTTAATAACTATCCATTTGGTTCTAATTTAAGAAAAAAGCAGTTATTTATTTCTGATTTTCTTCAATTCATAAGATAAATATACTTTGTAGGAAAAGCCACCCCCCCAATCCTGTCATCATATATTTCATGCTCAGTTGTCATGATGCAGAATTCTTCCAAAAGCCTCATGCATTTTCTTTCTGTGTGCTCGTAATTATAGCTCTGATTTTTACTGTCCTTGTGCTTTTCCAGCCCACCGTAAAAACTTACCTCCTCTCTCTAAACCTGAACATGCTTCTCTCAGCCCAAGAAACATGTCTGATAGAGGGGTAACTCCAAATTTATGAGATTTCGGTCTGAGCAGTTAAGTACCTTCCTACCTGCTAGACAAGGCAAAGTGAGAGTCAGCTGGTAAGCTGGTTGATCAGAAAGAGGCCTTCTCCAGGTTTGAGGCAGGCAGCAACTTCTATTAGATGCTGCTAAACATATGTTTTTGTTTCTTAACATTGGATAAAGGTGGGGTTTAAGAAGGGGTGTTCAGTAATATTCCATGAGACTTTGTCAGCATTTTCTCATAATGAGAAAGTGAGAAAGACCTAGACTGACAATGCTATGCATGTATACAGATAGTTCCAAACTTATAATATTTTGACTTTACTATGGTGCAAAGGTGATAGGCCTTCAGTAGAAACAGTATTTTGAATTTTGATCATGGTTCAGGCTAGGAATGTGTGGTTTGATACTTTCTCCTGATGTTGGGGAGAGGCAGTGAGCCACAACTCCCAGTCCGCTGTGCAATTACCAGGGTTACACACCCAATACTCTATAGTGTACTCTATAGTGTTTGGTGAACACTGTGCTCTGAGCATGTTTAAGGTAGGCTAGGTGTATTAAATATATTTTTAACTTAATGACATTTCAATTTACAATGGGTTTATTGGAACATAACTCCATTGTAGGTCATTTTGGAACATAATCTTGTCGTAGGACATATATGACACCAAAGATTGTATTATTTTACACACACACACACACACACACACACACACACACAAACACTAGAGGCCCAGTGCACACAATTTGTGCCTAGAGGGGGGATTCCCTCAACTTAGCCTGCACCCTCTCCAATTAGGGATCTCTTGTTGGATGTCCAACTGCCATTTTAGGATCAGGCCTAAACCAACAGTCACATATCCCTCTCACAATCTGGGACCACTGGCTCCTAACTGTTCACCTGCCTGCCTGCCTGATTGCCCTTAACTGCTTCTGCCTGCCAACCTGATCACCCCTAACCATTATTTCCTGCAGATCTGATGTCACGCCCAACTGCCCTCCTCTGCTGGCCAATTTGGTTCTGATTAGTCAGTTCCTATGCTAGTGTCAAAAGCTTCACCTCCTAGGCAGCCATCGGCTCCCCACAACACCCAGATTTGGTTCTCATTGTTCCCTTCCTATGCCAGTCAGTGTCAGAAGCTCTGACTCCTAGGCAGCCATTGGTTCCCCATAGCACCCACCTTTGGTTCTGATTGGTTGATTCCTATGACAGTCAGCATCTCCAGGCCTATCTCTGGGCCTGATCAAAGAGGCTGGGCTTAACAGCAGCCCCCTGGAGGCCTGGGGAGAAAGAAAAGCCTGGCTGCTGGTGAAGATCAGAAAGAAAGAGGGAGAGAGAAAGGTAAGTACACTGATCAACAGCTTCCACTGAAGCTGCAGATCAGACCCTGACTCACTTTCTGGGTCTCAACCACTTGAGCAGTCAGTGTTGGGTCGTCAGCTAGGCAGCCCAGTGCTGACTTCTGGATGGTCTGTGTTTGGTCTAGGCTCGTCCCCTTCCCAAAACCCAGGCTTTAGGCTTGGGAAGTGCCTGTTCCCCCTCTACCTCCCTCAGGTCTCTCCCTGCCCCACCTCTCTGATGGCAGGATTAGCCCCTCCAGTGGCTGGCTGGGGGTGATCTGGATGCCAAGGAGGTTCCTGGGACCCAAGTATGTATGCAAATTAACCATCATTTTTGTTAGGATAATTTGCATACTCACTCTGATTGGCTGTGTGTGTAGCTGAGGTACAGTCAATTTACATGTTTCTCTATTATTAACCATCATTTTTGTTGGGGTAATTTGCATACTCACTCTGATTGGCTGTGTGTGTAGTTGAGGTATGGTCAATTTACATGTTTCTCTATTATTAGGTAAAATATATATATATTTGGTACATGTATATATTGGTCAAGCTGATTCCAGATAGAAGTAATTTTATATTCTGATCCAACAGAAATATTACTCTTTGAATATATAGGATGTCCCCAAAAATTATACTTATATTCTTTATGCTGGTAGCTCAATTTTGAAAATGCATTTTAATAAATACTGCCTTTATAACTATTCAAAATGTGTATATAATTTTTGGGGACACCCTATATGTGGGTATACTTCAATTTGATAGGGCTGCTAAAATAAATAGGATTGTGTGCATTACGTCTGAAAACTATTTCTCTTGAAGACATGAGGGAGCCCTGAGACCTTTTTCAAAGACCTTTGTGGAAGAAATATTGAGATTAATTATTCCATTTCTGTTTTGTTTTTGTTTTTTACTTCGTGAGATAAATGTACTTGTAGAAAAAGCCCCCCTATTTTACCTCGTTGGAAAAGAGTAGGCATTATCTACTAATCATAAATATACTAATATCCTATGTACCAGCAATTCCACTCCTAGGTAACACACACACACACACACACATACACACACACACACACACACACACACACTCAATACAAATGTGTTTGCATGCACCAGAAGATGTATAAAGAATATTCATAGCTGCTTTGGGGGGTTATAAATTGTAAATAGTCTAAATGGGGCTAGGTGAAAAAGATGAAGGGATTAAGCAAAAAGAAACAAAGAAGCAAAAAACAAAACAAAAACCCTCATAGACAGACAACAGTTTGGGATTACTAGGGGAAGGTAGAAAAGGGTAAAGGGTGGATAAATGGTGACAAAAGGAGACTTGGCTTGTGTTGGTGAGCACACAAGATGATATTCAGATGATTTATTATAGAATTGAATATATGAAAGCTATATAATTTTACTAACCAATGTAAAAAAACCACCAAGAATTTTCATAGCTGCATTTGGGGTTATAAATTATAAACAATCTAAATGTCTATCAACCTTAGAATGAATAAATCCATCATGGAGTATTTATAGATGAGACTCTACACAGCAACAGAAATAAATGATGTATTTCTACATGCAGCAACATGAATGAATCTTATAAATACCATATTGGGCAGAATAAGCCAGAAACACACACATCCACCACCACCACCACCACCCCACACACACACATACAAACAAAAACAGAACACACACACAAGGTGTATGATTCTCTTATATGAAGTTCAAGAAATAGAAAAACTAATCTATAATAATAAAAGCATAATATGCTAATTAGACCAGACGTCCTCCCATCCTCACAGACAAGCCAAGCCTGCAAGGGAAGCCCAGGTCTCGGGTGCTAGAGGGAAGTCGGTGCTGGCAGCCAGCAGAAGAAGGCCTACTCTTGCACAAATTTTGTGCACCAGGCCTCTAGTCTATTATATCTGAATATATTTATGTGGTATAACTATAAAGAAAAGCAAGAAAATTATTAGGATGTTACAAGTAGTACTTAGGATAGTGGCTACTCTACTGGAGGAAGGAGAGGATAGAGGTTGGTTTCTAGGGTGTTGGGTGCTAGATTGTGCTTATGAATGTTTTGCATGTTAACAAATCATTGTTTATATAATTTTGGTTTTTGTAGTTTTTCATATAAAATTTATACTTGATGAACTTAATAAAAGAAAGGTTTAACAAAGTCCTCCAGCCACTGTCTATGGAGGTGGTCTGGACAGATTACATGCTGGCCATTTCTCTCTGGTGTGGCTCCGGCTCATGCTGGTGCTCCCTGACCCAATCACCTCTCTCTCTCCCACATATACCACTTAGTTCTGAGTGCTCCCCAATTCTATCTCAGATTTCCTTTGAAGATGATGCTTTGACATTTCACCCGTGTTCATGTGTTTCTCCAGGTGCTTCATTCTTGAAGTACTTGCTTTCATACAGGTGCCAATAACTCACAGCAGCTGTAGCCTCTGCAGCTGAAGATAAGCCTGCTTTGTCCTCTATACAAATCTTTGGAGCCATGATTTCCCCTTCCCTAGGTTGCTTGTTCCCAGAGACAGAATACTTAGCTATCATCCACTGACCTAATATCCCATTGGGAGTCAGCCTGAGAGGCAGTGTGTATATCCTTTTATCTGAAATAATGCTTTCTCTATTTTGTCTACTTTCTTTTATTCCAAACTTCAGATATCTCTTCTTTAGATGCCAGGAGATGTGGAGAGATATCAGGTAGAGGCAAGAAGGCCTCACTGCACTAATTAATTGACTTTAAATAAAAAATAACAAATCACTATTCTCAAAGTGAATTTACTTAGATATGTCCTATTTAAAAATGTATACCACTGACCTTATTCTCAAAGGACACATTAATTAAAAGTGATTTGAGGGCAGGATGGTAACAAACATTTATTAATTTCTTACTGTGGCCAGACAATGTGTTATGCTCTTGGCTAATCTCACCCTATGGAGTACATGTTTTTACCTCCAGTTTATACTTGAGGAAACTGAGGCCCATGGAGGGTCACAGGTTGCTCTTGCTCACTCAGATAGTGATTGAGAGAATAGGGATTGAAGCTCTGCTTAGCTTGGCTTCAAAACAGAGACTCTTTCCACACCATTAGGGTGCAGAGCTTCTGGACAGGATGATGTACAGTACAGATCTGGCAAAATAAAATATGTTACCTTGTAAATATCAGACAAGTCAGATGTTTGTCAAAGTAATTGAATTCTAATTCGAGGTGGGATGGGAGAGATCTTCCTGCCTCTCTCCTATCCTTGAGTGAGCAAAGTAATTATTGGTGAAGGCAAAATCATGGCGTCTGGATAACTCATTAGCTCTTATTTGTTTAAAGTCTGATGGTGTATGACAAAAGGATTTGTTCCAGATGTCAAAGCAGCACAATAGGGTTTAACAGCCTGTGCGTTAGACAAGCTCCACTGCGGAAGTCATAGCAGGTCACTGAGGCAGAGAGCAGGTCAAAGCCAGCTGGACATCACACAAAGTCCCCCGCTCCTCCAGGGAAGTCCCGCTTTCTGTCTCACCTCATCCATAAAGTCTTTGCCCACAACTGTGAATGTTAATGCTTTTCCCATTCTCTGAATTGAAAGTATTTGAAAGGTTTATTGAGATTAATTTCTTTTGTAATTTAGTGCTGGAAAAACATTTTATCTGAAAAAATTATATATATGTATATGTATATGAATATATATACATATATGTATATGTATATATATACCTTAGTATATTATACATTTATATAATACAAACTTTTTTAAAAAATATATTTTATTGATTTTTCACAGAGAGGAAGGGAGAGGGATAGAAAGTCAGAAACATCAATGAGAGAGAGACATCAATCAGCCGTCTCCTGCACACCCCACACTGGAGATGTGCCCAAATTGCTTGCCCGCAAGCAAGGTACATGCCCCTGACCGGAATCGAACCCGGGACCTTTCAGTCCGCAGGCTGACGCTCTATCCACTGAGCCAAACCGGTCTCGGCTATATAATACAAACTTTTTGATTCAACACATTTTACATTTTTATTTTTGCTTGTCATGAAGCTCAGCATTTACCCAAATGCAGAATTCTACTTAGCCTAACTTCTTTACCCAAGTGCAGAGTTCTACTTAGCCTAACTTCTTCAAAGTATCAGCCCAATCACGATCTTTGCTTTTCCAAAAACTTTCCTTGGGACATGAGAAAATCTATCCATCCATCATTAATTCATTGAACCCACCCACATACTTTGTCTGTGGCTATAGAGTTAAGGCCAGTCTTGTTCTCCTGTTGTTCCTAGCCCTTTTGTCCTTGTACCCCATCGTTCACCCTAACTGGTTCCCCCTTCATTTTAATTTGATCCATTTTTAACTTTCCCCAGCTTCCTTTGAAATTCATATCCCTTCAGCTTATTGATTGGGGTTCCTTTTATTCTCTAAGAAGATTTGAAAACTCCAAGAATCCCAGCCTCTGGTGTGTGTGCAGTGCTCACAGTGCCCTGGACATGGCACCTGGCCCACAAAGTCTCTGGGAGCCCAAACTTCCAAGTCCTTTCTCTTTCTCTGTCTGGGTCCGGGTAATTGGAGAAGGCCCTCTGGCAGCTGTCACAGTTTTTTTGTTTGTTTACTTTGCTCTTGAATGTGTCATCTAGCTTTATGACTTTTTAATTTCTGCTTTTTCCATCATTTACTTACTTTTGCTAAAATGGTGAGAGACATTCTATTAATTATGGTTTCAGTTGATTAATAACTCCAAAAGGAAGCTTGACTTTTTCCATAAATAGTTACCTATACTAAAGAAATTGAAACAAGTTCCTGAGACTGAAATAAGCAACCCCATGTGACCTATCCTTATTTATTATTTTCCACCGTTGACATGGAACAGAACCTCAACCCTGCTCTTTTCTAGGGCAGATGCATGGTTCAGCCATCATTGCAAATCTCTCACTATCACCCATCTGAGAAGATTTAGCAGATGCTCTTTCACCTGTTATCAAACAGAAAGAGTTTATCCACTTGGCACTAGCAGTTAAACACTAAATGCCAAGAATTGCAATGGAGAAATTAGGGTCATTTTATTTATTTATAGAGTGATAAGCAGGAGAACAGGAAAGTCAAGGTTCAAAAGCCTGAACTCCCTGATCCAGGATTGGGGAGGTATTTATTTATTTATTTATTTATTTATTTAAAAATATATTTTATTGATTTTTTACAGAGAGGAAGGGAGAGAGAGATAGAGAGCTAGAAACATCGATGAGAGAGAAACATCAATCAGCTGTCTCTTGCATACCCCCTACTGGGGATATGCCTGCAACCAAGGTACATGCCCTTGACCAGAATCGAACCTGAGACCTTTCAGTCCGCAGGTCGATGCTCTATCCACTGAGCCAAACCGGTTTTGGCTGGGGAGGGCTTTTAAAAGGGGTAGGAGGGATACATTCACAGAAGCGCTAGTAGGGTAACTTTTAATTGGAGGACCTTGGAGGTTGGCCATTTATGGTAAGGGATACAGAACCAGATCTTTTTGGACAATGGGTCCTTCGCTTCTGAAAGGGTTATGTTCCTGTGTTCAAGTTCCAAGTATGTTATGCAGGAGGCAAGACTTTGGTTCCTGGTGCAACTGGAGGTCAACTTTTTCTCCTCTGTCCATGCTTTGGCTGCATGTCTTGCAGTTTTGATCTGTTGTGTCTGAAAAACAACTCAGTAGCTTGTTAAATAGCTTGGACCATTTTGAGCTGTTCTGCAGTTACATAAATAGCACTGAAAAGGATCTGCTCTAGCCTGCCACAATTTTGCGGTGGGCATGATTAATAAAATCCCTCACTAATAGTAAATACAAAATATTGCCCTTAGTATGTGGCATACACAAACATTGCTCCTTTATTCTTTTATGCTTCACTCTCCCATCTGTGAGCACTGTCTTCCTGATAAAATGTGAGATTCTCAAAGTCTAAAAATACTTCTTATACTTTTTTTGTTTTCTCAAAAACCAAGAACAGTGCCTCTCACAGAAAGTGATCAATAAATATTCGTAGCTGGGAATAGATATCAGCTCTTAGATTCATCAATGTACTTTTTGAAGCTGGTACCGACAGATGAAGGAGGCAAACAAAATTGTAGGTTAAATCCCTGAGTGGTCACCCCAACATACTGAATCAAGCTTTAAGAATCAAGCTCATTGGAGCTACGTGGATGTGGACTTCCCAGTCTTGGCATAGAGGACTAATGTTGAAACCTGAAGTGGTTTCTGTAGCTGACCTCCAAGCTGTTCCCATCAGCTCAGATGTTTGCAGGTATTTTCCACTCCTGTAGCCTTTCTATTTTCCCTTTAACATACTTCTCATCAACAGTTCCCCAACCCCAGCTATCTAAACTATTGTAAGGTTTTCTTCTGTGTCCATGTTTCCATCAGTCTGAACTTTTTTTGTCCAAGGCTGACCTTTCATCCTCCTCCCTCAACTGTTTTTCCTCAACTCCTTCCTTGGCCTAATGCTATGCACTGCTCAGCCAAGTTCTGCTAAGTGTTATCGCAAACAAGCTCCCAATCTCAGTGGCTTAAACCCATAAAAGGTTATTTCTCATCCAGATTGCAGTCCAGTAATGGGTGAATAGGGTCATTCTGGGACCCAGACTCTATTATCCCTTAGGACCCAGGAATACATTTCCATAGAGCTATATGTCAGTTATCTATACTAATAAAAGAGAAACATGCAAGTTGACTGTACCTCTGCTATGCCCATGAGCCATGCCCATTAGCCAATCAGGAGCGAGTATGCACATTAACCCAACCAACATGGCTGCAGCCACAGAGTGAGCAGGAGGCTTGGGTTTCCCCAGCAATGGAGGAAGCCAAGCTTCCCGCCCTGGCCTCTGCTCAAGGCTACAAAGTTTCAATTATAGAAGATAAATAAATCAACAAAAATGGTAGCAGCCATGGAGATGGAGAGAGCAGGAGGCTTGGGTTGCCCCCAGTGATAAAGGAAGCCAAGCTTCCTACCCAGCCTGGCCTGCCCTGGCCTCCTCTCAAGGCTACAAAGTTTCAATTATAGAAGATAAATAAATCCCAACAAAAATGGTGGCAGCCATGAAGTTGGAGAGAGCAGGAGGCTTGGATTGTCCCTGGCTATGGAGGAAGCCAAGCTTCCTGCCCACTCTGGCCTGCCCTGGCCTCCATTCAAGGCTACAAAGTTTCAATTATAGAAGATAACTGAATCCCAGATACCAGGTCCTCCGCTTGGGTCACAGGGTAAGTAGCCAGCCTGAAGATCACCACAAGCCCCTCACCCAGGCTGCCCCATGCCCCAACGGGACCTCCACCCTGATATGGGACACCCATAGCAAACAAGCCAGACCCTACCTGTGTACCAGGTGTCTATTCTGTCTAATAAAAGAATGATATGCAAATTGACCATCACTCCAACACACAAGATGGCTGCTCCATGTGGTCAAAGATGGCTGCCCCCATGTGGACACAAGATGGCCACCACAAGATGGCCAGCAGTGGAGGGTAGTTAGGGGTGACACGGTTGCCAGAGGAGGGAAGTTGGGGCACCTGGGCCTGCAGGGAAGGGTAGTTGGGGGAACCCAGGCTTGCAGTTGGAGGGGACCAGGCAGACAGAGGAGGGCAGTTAGGGGTAATCAGGCTGGCAGGAGAGTAGTTAGGCATCAATTAGGCTGGCAGGGGAGTGGTTAGAGTGTGATCATGCTGGCAGGCAGAAAAGGTTAGGGACAATCAGGAAGGCAGGCAGGCGAGCTGTTGGGAGCCAGTAGTCCTGGATTGTGAGAGGTATGTCCAACTGCCCTTTTAGACCCTATCCTACTGGTATTGAGCTTAATCGGGCAGTTAGACATTCCTTGAGGGATCCCAGATTGGAGAGGGTGCAGGCTGGAATGAGAGACACACCCCCCATGCACAAATTTCGTGTACTGGGCCTCTACTCTATACTAATAAACGTGTAATATGCTAATTAGTCCAGGTCAATGGCCATCTTCCAAATGTCTGACTTCCAAACAAAACCATAGTCGTGGGGGCTGAGGCAAAGGCAATTGGGGTCATCAGGCTAGCAGGGGAGGGCAGTTGGGGTTGACCAGGCTGGCAGGGGAGGACAGTTGGGGGCAAGTTCAGGCCAGCAGGGAAGGCAATGAGGGGCAATTAGGTAGGCAGAGGCAGTTAAGGGCAATCAGGCAAGCAGGCAGAGGATTTAGGGGCAATCAGGCAGGCAGGCAAGTGATTAGGAGCCAGTCATCTCAGATTGTGATCAGGCCTAACCCAGCAGTTGGACATCCCCCAAGGGGTCACAGATTGGAAAGAGTACAGGCTGAGCTAAGGAACCCCTCTGCCGTGCATGAATTTTGTGCACTGGGTCTCTAGTATCTCAATAAAGCTTGAAAGAAAATAACAATAGGACCTGCCATCTCTGGTGGTTGCCAGTAATACCAACCAGTTTTTTTTTTTAATATATTTTATTGATTTTTTTTTACAGAGAGGAAGGGAGAGGTATAGAGAGTTAGAAACATCCATGAGAGAGAGACATCGATCAGCCGCCTCCTGCATATCCCCTACTGCGGATGTGCCCGCAACCAGGATACATGCCCTTGACCGGAATCAAACCTGGGACCCCTCAGTCCGCAGGCCGACACTCTATCCGCTGAGCCAAACTGGCTCGGCACCAAACAGTTTTAATCTATGGCCTTTGAAGTCTAAGGCCAGGAACCAGAGGATCAATGGGAAAAAAAGGTTGGTCTCAAGATATATGTTGTCCTTACATTTTAGATTGTATTTTAGTTAGGATATCAATACAATGATATTACTTCCAAAAATAAGAGGTAAGATATGAATACAATGTTAAATTTGGGGGGTACATTGGTTGGTTGGTTGGTTTGTTGGTTGGTTTTTGGTCTCTCCTGTGGTTGGAGGAGAAACACTGATTTCAAAGAGGAAGGGAGAGGGAGAGAGATAGAAACATCAATGATGAGAGAGAATCTTGATTGTTGCCTCCTGCACACCCTCTATTGAAAACTGAATCTGCAACCCTGGCATATGCCCAGACCAGGAATCATACCAGTGACCGCTTGATTTATGGTCCACTGCTCAACTACTGAGCCACATTGGCTGGGCCAAGTGGTAATTTTGTTTGTTCCTATCATTCCTTTTACACTTATCAGTTTGAATTTTACTATAAGGTAGAACTTTTTCTTCTCCATTTGTTTATTTATATCAGTTTGGACTGAAAGATTGTTATTTTATTCACTATATTATAGTCCATAATACTTAATGTTTTGAAACCACAATTTTTTTAGCTTACTCTCATACTTAAATTGATTCAATGTTTAGAGCCAGTCTGTTTACCATAGTGTTACTGTTCATTTCTTGGTTGGCTGAAGTTTATCATCTAGTATTTCTTTAATAAGACCCTCTGGGATTTATATTCTCTAAGTTTTAATACACTTTAAAATATTTTTTTTCAACAGTTTGATTTCTAATTCACATACCATATAATTCATTCATTTAAGTTGTATAATTCAATGATTTATATCTAGAGTTGTGCAACTATTACCATAATTTTAGAAAAATTTTTATCACTTCAGGAAGGAATCTAGTAGCCATTAGTAGTCAAGGTAAGAAACTGTTCTTACCTTGCTTTCACCCCTGGCCCTAGGCAATAACTAATGTATTTCCTATCTATGTAGAGTTGCCTATTCTAGCCATTCCACATAAATTCAATCATACAATATATGTTCTCTTGTGATAGCTTCTTTCACTAAGTAAAATGTTTTATTAAAGGTTTATCAATATTGTAGCATATATCATATGCTACATTTCTTTTTATATTGAATAATATTCCATTGGTTACATTTTATTGTTCTACTTACTGCTATTATGAATAATGCTGTTATGAGCATTCATGTACACAGTTTGGTGTGGTCATAACATTTCATTTCTCTTGGGTATATACCTAGCAATTGGAATTGCTAGGCCATATGGTAATTCCATTTTAGCATTCTGAGGAAATACCAAACTGCTTTCCATAGCGCTATCACACCAAGAAATGCACAAGAGTTCCAATTTCTCCACCTCACCAACACTTATTATCTCTCTTTTTTATTATAGCTATCCTACTTACTATGAAGTGGTATCTCACTGTGGTTTTGATTTGCATTTACCTGATGGATAATCATGTTGAAAATCAGTTCTTGCGCTCATTGTCCATTTGTATATCTTTTTTGGAGAATGTCTAATCATATCCTCTACTTGTTTTTAAATTGGGTTGTCCAAATTTTTATTATTATGTTAAAGTTTGTTTACATATTCTAGATACATTTTGCTTGTTAGATATATGATTTGCAAAAGCTTTCTCCCATTTGTTAGCTGTCTTTTCACTCTCTTCATAGTGCCTTTTGAAGCACAATTATTTTAAATGCAGTCCAAGTTATCTAATTTTTTCTTTTTTTACCTATGTGTTTGGTGTCATACTAAAAAATTATTTCCTAATCTAAGGTCACAAATATTTAATTTTATGTTTTCCTTTAACAGTTTTATAATTTTAGTGGTTACATTTAAGGATTTGAAGTATTTTGAATTAATTTTTTAATATGCTATGAGTTAGGAGTCCAGCATCATTTTTTTCCATGTTGATACTCTATTTTCCAAGCACCATTTGTTCAAAGGACTGTTCCATTTGCCATTGAATTGTTTTGGTGCCCCGTTAAAATCGATTGAATGTGAGAGTATATTTCCAGACTATCAATTCTTTTCCATTGGTCTATATGTCTATCTTAATGGGAATGTAGATTCACTCTCTCTAGCACCAAATATGGAGAAGACTGAGATCCATCCAATAATTTTATCCTTAGAGCCAATTTGATGTTTTGATTAAATTCCCAAAGGATTATTTCTTTATCTGTTATGTTAATCATTTCTTAGAATATATCTCAGTGCTAATAGTTACAAGTCAGTCTTTCTTGAAATTATGGTGTGCTTTCATTATGTGGATTTGATCTTTGTTTTATAGAAAGTGATTTATTCAAAAACACTTTCTATAAAATATGATTGTTTTTGTTTATTTCATTACTTTCGTCTCTTCTTTGGGGACAACAGTTATGAGAAGTTAGAACTCTTGAGGTTATGTTCTCCATTAATAGATAGATAAATAGATAGATAGTTAGATAGATAATATAGGTAGATGATAGATATGATATAAATATAGACCTATATTTGCATTTACGGAATCTATATATACTTTCATTCTTTTATGTTCATTTCTTTCATTTTGTTTTATTTTCTCAACCCTTTCCTTCATAAGAATTACTGTGTTTTTTCAACCATACTAATTCTTCTTTGTCATATCTTTTAACTTCTATTTCTCTGAAGTTTTGTTTCTCTTCTACTTACTTCTTGTTCACTTCTTTCTGCTTATGTTTCATTTCACCCTGTTGTCCTGCTATTTATTCTCTCTGTGCTTCTATTTCTGCCTTGCGCTTTATTTTTAAAAATCCTTTATTAAACTCTTCTTTAATGTATGAAACTTCGGAGACACCACACCCCTGTTCAAAGACTGTCTTTTCCTCCAGGCACTTTATTTGTAATTTGATTTTGCTTTTGTTTTTTTTTTCCTCCTTTTTTGTTGTTGTATAGTTTCCATATAGATCCTTGGTCCCTTTTATATTATACTTTGTCTTTGACTAACGTGAGTTTATTCCGGACATACAATATGCATGAGAATTCTGTGTTGGAAAGGGCAGAATTATTAGGTCCAGAAATAATTGTCCTTGTTGGCCTGTGAAGTTGCTCAAGACTCTGTTACCCATGTGAGCCAACAGATACATGCCTCCATTTCAATCCCTCTCACCCACTCCCCCTCTTGACTGACTGCTTCCTGAAACCAGGATGCACCTGTCTCAGTGTTGTTCATTTTAAAGTATTCATAAGTATTTACAGGAAGGGAATCTAATAAAGTAGCATCTGTAGTTCTTGTTGAAATGCAGTGCCATGTGATGCTTTTATTCTGCTCTTTGTAATTTTCTATCACTTCACTTTTAACAAAAATGAATATAATTTATAAGATCATAGAATCAATGCATTTTATTAAAAAGTAGAAGGTTTACATGATTACAGTGGAGTGAAAGGAAGACATGGGTGAGTGGGAAAGCTGGATCTATATGCTGCTACCTCTGAAGTGCCCCAGACTAATAGCTAATGACAGGCCATTTGGGGAGGTCATTGGGCTCAGACCTGGCAAGGCAAAATGGGGCACTCCAGTTAACTAAATCACCAGGTTAAGCAGGAAAAGCACCCCAAGCAATGCTGGACAAGGAGAAATCCTGTGCATACTGATTATTGTGATAATCATCACCATTCCCACAGAAGGGGAAACCAAAGCTCCAAGAGGTCAGGTAAATTGTCCAAAGTCCTTCCATTGTGTCCATTAATCCCTCCTCTTCTAATTCCACCTCCCAAGGTCTTTCCTCTCCTTCCTGCCTACTTATTAGCTCTCCTGCTGGGTGAGTTGGTGTATGGTGATGCTGTTAACCAAGGGAGGGACTGCCAGGGAGAAAAGTGGTGGCAGCTTGCAGAGAGATAATGACTGCATTTTGGACATGATGAGTTATTGTGAGTGTAGCTCGCACAGCTCCACTGTTGGAATAACATGGAGGCAGAGGCATCATTTTATGTGAAAGCCCACTGTTCCTGTCACCTTGCTCCTGTCAGTCAAACAAGGAAAGAAAATAATGTTTCTAGAACCCTGCTGGTGGCTGTCTTTCTCCCAGAATGAAACTACCTAGTACAGATGACAATGGGATCTCAAGGAGACAGGCTGTGACAGCGCCTCTCATCCATGGGCCAAATAGAATCAGGAGTCTGTCTCCGCATCAGGTTCATTTCTCAGCATCCATCCTGCTCCAAGCTCTTAGGTGGGGCATTCCAGACATATTAGTGTCAGAGGGTGTGGGGAAGCAGGGACAGTCTTATTGAACAATTCTGGAACTTCAGTGATTCACCTCTTCCTAGGTAACTGGTCTCGGTTGATTTTTACCAGAGCCAAGTTTTCCCCTGAGAGCCGATAGGCACCACATCCAGAACCATACTGCCTTTGTGCATAAACCAGTTTGCCAAGACTGACATGAGGGTTCCAACAACAACAAAACAACAATAGCAATACACCAGCCAAACTAACACAACCTATGTATCATAAACCTTTTGCAAAAGAGGCAGTTGTTAAATTTCCAGCCTAAAGTGTGTGTGTGTGTGTTTGTGTGTGTGTGTGTGTGTGTGTGTGTGTGTGTGTGTGTATGGATAACAATGGTCATATACAACACACACACCAGAGGCCCAGTGCACAAAAATTTGTGCACTTGGAGGGGGGGTCCCTCAGCCTGGCCTGCATACTCTCACAATCCAGGACCCCTCCGGTAGGATCCTTTGGCCTGGCCTGAGATAAGGACCTCTTGGGGCTTTCCTTCCCTAGCCTTCAGGCAGCTGGCTCCACCCCCACCGCTGCTACTGCTTGCCATCTGTACACCACTGCCCCTGCCTCCCCTGCCACTGGTGGCCTCCCTCTGCAAGCAACAGGCTGGGATGCAAGGCTTGCTGGGCCTGGGATCCATCTTTCTGCTGAGAGGTGGAGCCAGCTCTGCAAGAGGCTGTCTGCCTACCTGATCACCCCTAACCACTGGCCTGCTTACCTGGTCTCCTATAACCATTTGCTTGCCTACCTGATCACCCCTAACCACTCTGCCTGCCTGCCTGTCTGATTGCCCCTAACTGCTTGCTTTGGGGTGGGGCCAGCCCAGTGAGTGGCCCTCTGCCTATCTGATCTCCTCTAACTGTTGGCCTGCCTACCTGATTGCCCCTAACCACTTACCTGCCTACCTGATCACCCTAACTGCTGGTCTGCCTACCTGATCACCCCTAACTTCTCTACCTGCCTATGTGATTGCTCCTTATTGCTTACTTGGGGGTGGGGCTAGCATTGACTTCCAGTTGCTAAGCCTCCAGTTGTTACAATCCCTTAAAATATGTTTTTATTGACTTTAGAGAGAAAGGAATGGAGAGGGAGAGAAAGAGAGAGAAACATCAATTAGGAAGATGAAAGGTCAGTGGGCTGCCTCTGGGGATGATAGAGCCTGAAATCATAACTGGGAATAGAACCAGCAATCTCTCAGGGAAATGCTCAACAATTGAGCCACATCAGCTGGGACCTATATTTCTTTTTATTTCCCATTGAGAGAGTATCATAAGCTTGTAAGTGTAATCTTTTGTTTTTGTATTAGATTTGAATTCAAATTCAGACTCAACTAAATTTTAGTTCTGTGCCCCTGTATTAGTAATTTAGTCTCTAACCCTCAGTTTTTCTCATAATAAAATGGGCATCATGCCCTAGCTGGTTTGGCTCAGTGGAGAGAGCATTGGCCGATGGATGGAAGGGTTCCAGGTTTGATTTCTGTCAAGGGCACATTCCTTAGTTGCAGGCCCTGGTCCTGGTCAGGATGCATGCTGGAGGCAACCAATCAATGTGTCTCTCTCACATTCATGTTTCTGTCTCTCTGTCTCTCCCTCTCTCTTCCACTGTCTCTAAAAATCAATAGAAAAATATCCTTGGGTGAAGATTAATAAAAACAACAACAAAATCTGGGCATCATAATACCAGTCTCATAGCATCTTTGCAAGAATTCTATTAAATGAGATAATGTGTGGGAAACATGTATTGCAGAGTTTGGGACATAGCAAGTGCAAAGCAAATAGAGCTATTATCAATACGCTTTTGTAAAATGCAGTATTTTCACAATTCCCCGCAAAAATATTGTGCCTTGTACAAAATGTGATTTTACTTCTGAAGAATAGATGTGGCGGCCACAGTGCATGTTAATGTCTTCTTAGATCCTCTCTCCAATAGTGCAGACAAACTCCCTGCTCCAGCATTTATGCAAACAGAGCATGTTATCAACACAAAACAATGACAAAGTAGAACTGTTAGAATTGACTCTGGATGGCAAGCAGAAGAGAGCAAAAGCCATCTTTTGTTGCCTGCATCAATGAGTCTCCAGCATCTACTACTTGATATGATATGAATATACATTTTTAGATTGAATAAATTAATCATCTGCTAGGTGCCAAACATCATGTAAGGAGCTTTGTAGACTTCGCTTCTTTTGATGCTGACACTTGTATCAGTCAGGATTGGCTAGATTGTGCTATGAAAACAAACACTCCTCTCCTGCAATCTTAGTAGCTTATTGAACAGCAGTTTCTTACTCACTCATACTTCATGGCTCACTGTTCAACTGGCAGCTTTGCTTCTAAGCTTCCTCACACCAGGATCCAGGTAAGAGAGCAGCCACTGTTGCCAGTCTCAGGAACACAAGGAAAGGGCTGGGTGATTTTCAAACTGGCTGTCAGCTGTCATCCAGAAGAAACATGGCTCTCTCATTGCTCATATGCCATTGGCCAAGCCTGTCACCTGGCCATGCCTAATATCCAAGGGGAAGGGAGGGCGGTAGTGCCACTCTGTCAAGTATCTGGGAGAATATATGGGACTTTGTGAGCAGTTCTTGTATCCTCATGAGGGAAACGGAGATTCTTGGGTGAGTAACTTGGCCAGGTGTTAAGGAAGTGAATCATAGCATGTCGACTCTAGAGTGTGTTATATCCAATTTGTCTTTTTGGCCTGTTTATTTCTCATGTCTTCATGGAGCCAAATATTTGGTCTCTGTAGAGATCTGCTTTCCTCTAGCTTTGAATAGACTGAGTAAATAGAAGCAGGATGCCATTTCATATAAATATCAAATTCCAGTGAGTTGACTCCCAGGCAGAAGGACTCTTTCCAGAACCACAGGAGTAGCGAGTTGGCAAGGCCCCAGGTGACACCAAGGAGCTGGCCTTTATCACTCTACCTTGGCACAGATTTCTAGCTCTAGCTATCAAAATCCAAGTGCCAGTAGATTTTTTTGGGTGGTGCCCTTGCCACGTGGGAAGATATTTTAGTGGTGATCCCAACTCAAGCCTGCTTTTCCAAAATGGCTTGCTCCCCCAGCTTTCTGAGCAAGCGCTCCCTTACAAAAACAGAACGCAAATCTTA
The DNA here is from genome assembly GCA_011751065.1 of Lasiurus cinereus. Classification (NCBI taxonomy): domain Eukaryota; kingdom Metazoa; phylum Chordata; class Mammalia; order Chiroptera; family Vespertilionidae; genus Lasiurus; species Lasiurus cinereus. The sequence continues at coordinate 22,078,959 of JAAGEH010002525.1, read as the reverse complement.
CTACTGGTGCTCCAGTTCCAGAAAACTCCTAGAATATTTCTCCTTGTCTAAGTGAGATAGAGAAAAAAAAAGTTTATACTTCTTTCTTTTTTTATTTTTGAAATAATCTCAGTAACCCATTACTCGTCAATTGGCATTTCTAAATATCACAGTGGTTTGAATTTAACACTTTTTATTTTATCAACCACTCTTATGCACTTGCAGAATGAAGGTTATATTTGGGAAATAGACTGTGCACATGTTACAAGACACCAGTCCTAGAATTATTGGTTTCAGCACTCCCAACCATTGAAATCTTACCTTCCCCACTTACCAGAATCTCAGGATCACCTGCTGTTTTTAGCATTTTCTGTCCCTCAGGCTTGTATCACTGATGTGTTGAAGGAAAATGAAATGGTTACAAATCAGATGGAAGCAGAAGGAGAAGGTAGAAGAGAAATCTACACCCGTTGAAGACTTAATTTAGTGGTTCTTAACCAGAAGTGTGAATCAGCATCATTTACATAGCTTTTCATAATCTCTGTCTGCCCAGGATTCATCCCAAACCATTGAATCAGAACTCGATTTAAAAGCATTTATTTTTGAGAATCTCAAGATGTTACTTATGGTTTGAAATCCACTGAATGAGACTGCCAGCCCTTGAGTAGCTGAGCCTGGCCTATTCCTGACCACCCACACTCTTATTACTCTAACTCTCATAAGATGAATGTTATCTTTGCAGAGGTTATGTTGAGGTTAGAAGGTATTTCCTCTTCAAGGCCTACAAGTTTCTGGATGCTAATGAAGGTCCTTTTCAATGTTTGTCCCTAATTCTGCTGGAACAATAACCCTCACTCAAGCAGCATGGCCTTCCCACATACCCTCTTGTATCTTCCTGATGCACACTAGAGTGGGGATGGCTGTCTCACATGTACCTTCTGCTCTGCCTATAGGTCTGGCTGGTTCCCCCTCCACACCCCCCCATACTCTAGCCATTTACAAGGAAATGCTGATCTATCTCTTACCTAATTTTTCCTCCTGCTCTGTACCTCCATGTACCTCCAGATCCTGACACTGGACCTTCCTCATTGACTTGCAGGGAAATGTCCCTTCTTTCTTGTTGTTTATTTATTTTGATGATAGGATGAAGAGAGAGGTAGGTGGAACCCCTTGGCTGAATTGTGCTGATTGTTAAAGACAATGTCTCATATGGTCCAGCAGCTGTTCTTTCCCTGGTACCTCAGGCCTCACTGATCAGGTTGGACTATCATGCCAGGCTCCTTCATTTGTGGCATTTCATCTCTCAGAAATTCCTTCTTCCTGAAAGTTAGCTCCTGTTTCTTTTCCATCTTCAGGCTGTGGCTTGCCTATGGAGGCAAGCAGGCAGGCTCTCCACTGAAGATGGGAGTTCCATAGCATCATCCCCAAATTCATGGGAGAGGCTTGCAGCTCAGATGGGGATGTGGATTGATGGGGAGGTCTGAATGGGGACTTAGGTTAGAATCTTTTTTTTTTTTTTGGACTCTTTCCCAATGATTCAATGTCTGGAGAACTTTTCATCATGCTAAGCAGGATAGCAACCTTCCCGGGAAAATGGGAAGCAGGAAAGTAGATTGTGGCTCCTGCCTTGGTTTCCACTTTGTGCCAATTGCTAGCTTCCCATTCTAAATTAAGGAGAGGTAAGTCTGCATATGTAGCTATTTAAAAGGAAACAGGGAGAACCTGTTTTGTGGCTTCAAAGATTCAGATGTACAGAGTGAGGTGTAATGGGGAATATCTGGAGAAAGGTCCTTACAAGTGAGAAAGCTATAAGACTGGTCACTGTGCCAGGGCAGGTAAGGGCAGGGGATTCAAAATGCCATTGACTTCTTCCAAATGTGTTTCTTCTTTTCAGGAGATAGATGCCTGAGAATAGGAAAGTGGGTTGTGGACTGCATCAGACTTTGGACTCAAGGCATCCCAGGTGGAGGATACTGGGAGGGCTGACCTCCTATCTTGGTGATGGTGCCAGGGAGGATGGCATTGTGACTGCCCAATAAAGGGTTTGCAGGGGTGTGGGAGATGTGAGAGTCCCCGTGGAATAGACTTGGGAAGAGGCATTGCAGAGAGAGCAGTTGTGGGTCATGTTGGGTCCTTTCAGAGAGGATGAGGCTGGAGCCCAGGGCCTGAAGAAAGACTTGTAAGTCTCCACATCCACTCGGGTCCCCAGATCAAGGAAGCTGCACAATGTCCCAAAGCATTCCAAAGAGAAAGCAACAACTTTAAACATTTGAACAGTCCCTGAGAACAAAAAATCCAGGACTAATTTAAGAATACCTTTCCTGTCCCTTTCTCCTCCACGTATCAGCACCTAGAGCAGTGGTTCTCAACCTTCCTAAGGCCGCGACCCTTGCATACAGTTCCTCATGTGGTGGTGACCCCCAACCATGAAATTTTGCTACTGCTATGCATCGTGATGTAAATATCTGCATTATCTGATGGTCTTAGGCGACCCCTGTGAAAGGGTCATTTGACCCCCAAAGGGGTCGTGACCCACAGGTTGAGAACCGCTGCCCTAGAGGATGAAGCTGTGGGGGTGGTAGGGACCTGGCAGAGGCTGGAGGTGGGTAAGGCAGAGAAACAACAGGAAGAAAAACTTGGGAAGACTGACAATTCTGCCCCTTTTCTTACTGCAGGCTTCCAGCCAAGTCCAGGGCCTCTATTTAAATAGTGGTGTGAGTATTTTCCTTTCTGGGTAGATCTGTGCCTGTAATTTTAGGTAAATTCTAGGTGTTCTGTTGTTTAAGAGTGAGAAGAGGAAGCAAGGACTTCACAGTGAGGAGACCTCACAGAGGGTGAAATTAACTTCATGAAATCAAGTTTAGAGAGGACGGTGAAAGACTGAATGAAGTTGTCACATGATCACAATCGATGCGTCTGTCAACATGTTGTAGCAGTTCCTTGAATAATGTCGTTTTGTTCGTTACCTTAGACTATTGATGAGATGCCTTAGGGACTACACTCCTGTTTATAACAATTAGACTTTGATAAATTGTTTTTTTTAGCTTCAAGTCACAGAACCTATTGACAATGTTAAGTGAGGACTTCTGTATGAGAGGAACTGGGAGGGAGAAGACAGTAGAGATCTATATGTTATGACTGTGCTTCCTGAATTGCCTTTTGTGAAGTTCACATTGTTTTCTGTGATACATGAAAAGGATAAACTGAAGAAAGAGACTGGAGTTAACACTTGGTGTTGAGCTTGGAAAAGAAGGTGGAAGATAATGGTGATGGCCTCAAGGGATAGGATCATGGTTTCAGCCACAGCTGGAATGAGTGCATCCTAAGAAGGAGTTGACATTCAGGACTCCTTGTGGAGATGCTCCTCTTCCTGTGGTGAATACGTGGACTACTCCCATGCAGGCTCCCAGGAGGGAACCCAATTACACCTGTATCAGATTTTCCCAGGAGGGTCCAGGACTCAGGCAGAAAGAACATGGGCAAAAGTCATGTTTAGCTGGAGTTTTACTTTGGTTCACTGTGCATACAAACTTTTATTGTGACTACACAGTATCATCAAGTTGTTTTCTTCAGCTGTAAATTTGGCTGGGAAAGCAGATTGAAAATACATAAACTATTAAATCTTATAGAGTGGAAAGCATCATTAAAGGGTAGATTGTCTTCAAGGGTCTCTGTTAAACAGAGGAAAATGTGTTTTTGGTTTGTTTTCCTTTAAAGGTTGTCCTCATGAAGCTGTATCAACCCCCATCTCATTTGAGAGAAGATTTGACTTAAGTTGGAAAACAGGTAAATGGCATTGATCAGAAATGTAGTGACAATGTCTGGATTTACTGATAAGCAGTGTGTAGTTCGACTCATTTCTGGGGGCTGCTGTTCGAACTGCAGGGTGAATGGGCAGCACAAGCCCCAGAATTTCCTGATTCCTAGAAACCTCCACTCCATTCCAAGAGGCATGTGTTTCCACCTGCCCCTGCTGTGTTCTGGGCAACTCTGGACACTGTCTTTCACAAAGTGTCTCTGTGAACTTGAAAGGATAGTGAGATGAGAATCCGATGGACTTGCTTCAGATTTTGACTCCGCCACTAGCCCTACGACATATCGCCTGATAGTGCTGATTCTCTGCACAGCCTCTACCACCTTGAAGGCTTCTTCAGAGGATTAAATGAAGTGATGTGGGTGAAAACCTTCTGCACAATGCTTGGCACACAGTAGGCCTTCGATGGATGATAGCTGTTCTTTTAAGTCTATTTTTATTACACAGTGACTCAAAGTTTTCTGCTAAGATATCATCATCACAAAGTAAAGACGTAATTCTTGGATAGGATGCAGTGGCTTTGCATTGGACAGTCAATGCTCAAATCACTTGATGTCCAGGAAGTATAAAATGGGTAGCACTGAGTGCAATTGCTCTGAGAAAACTGAATATCCGGTACATTTCAGAATGCTCCCATGGTCATATTTTTCCTTTTCTTTTATTTGAAGAAAGAGTTTTGCAAGTTCCTTTTCACTGTTCCATTCCCCTTGGCCTGGCAGCCAGCCTACTTATACACTCTCCTACTTTTGGTTTTCTTTTTCCTGTTGAAAGCTTTGTGGAGTGAGCCACTGAAATTTTTAAAACGACGCTGGAAACACCTGAGTGGGCAAAGCACAGTTGACTAACAGAGAGCATTAAAAAGATAAATTGCTGTGGACTGAAAGATATAAAATTACACGTGAGTGTTCAATAGAGTGGCCAATGAAAGGTACTGCGGCATTGTGGTGGAGCCTGCAGTTTGCAGAAGAGCTCAAGCACCTCTGGGAGAGCACATTTTCTCCCTCTCAGTCCCCAAGACGCTCCTTACAGAATGGGTTAACCACTTCTCTGCCAAGAGCTCTCTCTCTATAAACTCACTGGAACCCCTACCAGTGGCCATCTCCAGACTCGATGGCATGATTTTGTGTCCTTTTTGCCTTGGTTCCTCTCTCTCACCTGGAGCCTCACAAGCTTTTCCACATTCCTCTCTTCCTGGGCCTCTGCCATGGATGCCAGGTTGTGTCAGCATGGCTGGGTTTCCATTGACTCCTATGGCACCTCCGTTGATTCTTGTTGGGCCTGTGGTTCACTTACTTTCCCTCAACTTGTTTTTGTCAACAGGCTTTCTCTTCAACAACCCAAAGCGGCTATGTCTATGTGTTCCCATTATACCAACAACATTTTATGACAGTAGCCATGATTCTATATTAAAGGTTTTCTGTTTGTGACATTATTTAGTCCTTAAACCAGGAGTTGCAACACTGTTTCTATAAAGGGCTAGAGAGTAACTCTTTTTAGGTTTCTGTAGCTCTGTCACAGCTACTCAACTCTGCCACTCTGGCATAAACAAGCATAGACAATATGGAAGCAAAGGAGCCTGGCTCTGGGCCAATAAGGCTTCATTTGGACAGTTGGCAGGTCTTGGCCTACAGGCTATAGTTTACCCACCTTTCTTCTGAACAACCCTTTGAAGTATGCTATTAATACTCATTTTACAATAGAAAAAATGATTAATCAACTTTGCAAAGATCATACAAATTTTAAGGTTGTGTCCAATTTCAGTGCCCTTGTCAACAGCTGTCAGTACTGGAGATGCTTGCAAACAGCTAAGAAAGGCCCTTAGTAAGAGGGAGATGGAAGACAGGCTCTTTCCCAGAGACCTACCCCATCTTCATGATTACAAGCCTCTCTGCAGATTCGAATCAGCTCCACACCAGCAAGTAATTTTTCCTCGGGGCTGGACTCCTGTTCAGAATGGCAGAAGCTCTCATTGTGTTGATGGGAGTGTCAGGCAGGCAGGTCAACTATTGCTAACAATTCTGTATTAGCATGAAACTTCCAGAAGGCTTCTAGGTAAAGACAACAGCTATTTCTTACTTTGCCAAGAATTTGAGTAATGTTTTTTTTTTTTACTATATATATTAATGGCCTTTAGTAATTTAATAATTAAATTATGGAGTATGTGCACACATGTGTATGCATGTGTTTCCCAGCTAAATCCTGGAAATGCACTATACAACAGTACAAAAGACAGACCATGTTTCTGTCCTATTGAAATAACCATCTAGGCCTGGGCACAATTGGCTACATTTTGCTGAGGTCCATACAGTTTATTTAGATCCGCACAACCTGAGTTAGGTAACTTTGCGAGCAAAAACAGGCTGTGACAGCTTTGATGGTGGAGCTGAGTCTTCAGCTCAGGAACTCTGACCCAACTCCGTGTCCTTTCCACCACACCTTGCTGCTCTGCTGTCTCAGAACCATGGTCTGCACTGTTCTCCTTACTTCTGCACCTCTAGCTGGCAGCATCCTTATCTGAACTTCATGTAACTTGGCTCCTTTCCAGGCCCTCTGGCAGCCCTCCCTGTTCTCATTTTCTATCTGCTCGGCATCTCCCGGTTTCCCTTCTGAAGCTCTTATCCTTCTTTGGCAGCCAAATGCCCTCTATTTTATTTTCTCTCCAGGGCACTCTCATAGATGGAGAAAAGCCGAAAGATTGTTCACTTTCTTAACAGGAGCTGCTTTCAATTCAGCCACAGCTGCTATACGTTTCAGAAGTGAGATGGATCCCAAGACAGATGGCTCAGCAGTGACTATTTTAAGCCCCAGAGGCATGAGAACAGATCCAAAATAACTCAGTCCAGCAGCGGTCAAATGCAGAGCAGAGTGCTGGCTTTAGAGGAAGTGTGATTCCTAATCTTTGGAGTCACCAGCTGAGTCCGCTCTGGATTTTCTAGTTAATAAGATTTCTTCAGTGATGTTTTCATGCTGATGTTTCAGGCCTGGGTTGGCCCCATGTTTAGTTGCTGCTCTCAAGAAAAACTCCCTCTGATAGCTTCAAGGATCTTATTTGAATATTTGTTATTGCTACCAAGATTTGACCATGGGAAACTTTGCTCCCCAGTGTATCAGTGAGCTAATTGCAACAATAATGCTGTGTAAGAAACCACCTCAAAATTCAGTGGTTTAAAGCAACAAACATTTATTCTCTTTTATGTGACTGGACTTGGTTGGGGGTCAACTGATCTGGACTCAGTCTGGTTACTCTTGGCTCCAAATTGTGGATTTGCTCCTACTGGCTCCCTACCTCTCATTCACACTGGCCCAGCAGGCCATTCAGAGATACTCTCATGGCACTGATAGAAACGCAAGAAGAAAAATTTAACTACACATGCATGCTTCAAGCCTTTGTATACGTCTGCTAAAATCACTATGGCCAATGCTCTTGCAATGAAAAAGTAGATTATCAATGAGGCCAGAAATACACTTTACCCCTGGTGGAGAGAGAGGGACTACAAGCTCACATGGCAAAGGTTGTGGATAGGAAAGGAGTGAAGAAGGAACAGCATTACTATCCATTACACCTGGGATGCAGAACACCAGGAAAAAAAGGCTGTATAGAGGCTGAGAAGCAGCAGAGAAGCCCAGTAGTCTTTCCCTCTGTGCAGTTGTGGCTGCTCCTTATACTTTCCCTCGAGCGAAGAGTCAGGCCATGACAGATTTCTTCAACTTCTCCCTTCAGAATGACCTTCAACTATCTCTGTACTCATTTCCTGCCTTCTTTCCACAGAGTGGATTGTTTGATACTGTTCAATTCTTCCAACTGGCTCCTCACAGGGTTTTAATAGATTTGGGAAGTCTGGAGAGGCAAACAGAAAAGATGAGCAAAGAATAATTTAAGATCTTGAGCCCCTTTATTTGCATACCTCTGACTCTGCAGGTAAAAGTGACTTCAGATTACAGGAGAACACCAGAGAGGTGGGCTCCCATGAGCTTACTGGAGATGGCAGCACATGCGCTGCAAAGCTCTCTTGTTTTTGAGGCCGTCCTAATGTGTCTGGGCTGGCAGTAAGGGCAAGAGAAGTAGTGTGTGTAGGACTTTTTACATAGAAAGACCATGTGACACTCGACAGTGTCATTGCCAGAATTGCACAGTTCTCCTTGCTGCACATCTCTCTGTCTGGCACATTGAGCCTGCAGAGCCATGGAGACAGTAATGCAATGCCATCTGTCTTCCATTACTCCCTTTCCCCCTGCCCTCCTTAATATGTTTATGGCATTTGCACCATAAAATTATTTGTTTGTGTATTTGGCCTAAATTTTCTGCTACATTTATGGGCAATAATTCTGTTTACCTTCTTTAGGGTTATATCCTCAGAACCTAGATTCTGACACATGCTATTAATAAAAAAAGGAGTTCAATAGCTATTTATTGAATGATAAAATATATAGGCTTATCTCACTGTGTGGAATAGAGTAGGTTTTCAATATATATTAATTTTCGTTCCTTCCTTCCTTCCTTCCTTCCTTCCTTCCTTCCTTCCTTCCTTTCTTCCTTCCTTCCTTCCTTCCTTTTCTTCCTTCCAATATAGTTTGCTATCCCCACCTAAACCTTACTTCGTTTTGCATGATTCTCTGACTTGTTTCCAAAGTTCAATGTAAACTTCCCTTAAGCTATATTAACATTTAGGGTCAAATAGTGATTTCAGAAGGAAAAAAAATTAGTTTTGACTCATGTATGCCTCGACCTTTCAAAATTCAGATGTGAGTGAACTTTAGCTGCTGGAAGAAGGAGATGGCCGCTAGATATTTATAAATCATCTTGTTCTTCATTCTCAGAAAAAAAAATATTGAAAGTGTATGAAGAACATCATTTATGAATTCAATATCCAACATTCCAGTGTTATCTTAAGTAGGCCAGATGAGGTAGACAGAATAATAGCCCTCTAATGATATCCACATTCCAATCCCCAGAAATTCTCAATATGTTCCATTATATGACAAAGTGGGCATTAAGGTTGCCAATGAAATTATGTTTTCAGTTGACTTGAAATAAGGAGATTGTATTGGACTATTTGAGTGCGCCCAAAGTTAAAAATTGGGTGAGCCCAATTGTCAAAAAAAATAATTTTCAAGAGGCAAGTTTTTTATGCAGCAAAAGCTAATTAATACAACTTACCACAGCAGAATAAAAGCTGAAAATGCTGGAGTTCTGCTTATGATAATATTGTCAAAGACAATAATTTGTTAATTACTTCCTACCGGGACCTTGATTATGGGCATTTACAGGAAAAATAAAAGCTATGCTAACCGAGGGTATGGTTCAGGTTAAAAAGATGTTTTGAATTCAAATTCATTCTCTTTTATTGATGGACAGCCATGACTTTGTGAGCTTAAAGGAAATGTTCTTTTTTCATTAGAGTAGTAGCTGAGATAATAGACAATTCAACATGGCCTCAAGTGATGACTTTACTAATTGTTCACTTCCAAAAGAGGTTCTGCCTTAAAATATACAGGCTGAATGTCACCACTCTAATTCTCTCATCATGAGATAATATCATTCCACCCAGCACTCTCTAAGCAATGCAATGGCAGCTGCCCTCAGCACAGGGATGTTACTGGCTCACGGACCAGGGGAGAGATTTTTCTGAAAGAGAGACCTTGGCTCTCCATTTCTCTAAGCAGCTTCTGGTGTCCTGGCTTCTTTTTGGAAATAGAGCTCCCACTGACATCAAATAGAATCTCTCTCAAAGTGCAAAGAAACCACAGGATGGGCAGCGTGGTTCCCTTGCCACCGCAGAGTCAACTCCAATGCAGTCACTGGAGAGCAAACTGGGTTAAATGCCCCCTTCCAAGTGAGCCTGAAAATTCCCCAACACAAGGTCTTTCATGTGCTAGACCTTAAATGAAGGGCAGGCCTCAAAGCCTGGCCTAGTTCTAAATTTAGATCAGTAATTTCATCCAAGAATGCAACTGTGTGTGAATACTCCTGGCTTTCCTTCTTCTTTAATACCAGAGCAGGGGGGTTAGGGCTACATTTGTGCCTTGACAATTTTGAGAAGGTGTCATGTGGATATTTCTTGGTGAAAAGAGCAAAAGTAATAGGAGACCGGCTTAAAATGTCAAGTCACATTATTGGCAGACACCTAAGGTGATCTTTGCTGCTTTCCCCTGCTCGTATTCAAGCAACATTACATGTGCTATGACAACAGTGAACAGTTTGAAACAGACTGCTTGATCTCTGGTTGCTGGCTGCCATGGGACCATCTGAATGGCCTTCTGTGCATTTTATTATCCTTAGAGAGTTGCTTATTCTCTGGGGGAAGTTGATATGCTCTAAAAGGCTATACTGGTGGAGAAGGAGGATTGATTTTAAATAGTTGGATGAATATATGCATATATTTGTGTACACACACACACACACACACACACACACACACACACGGTCTCCATAGTCCAATTAAACATCAGATACCTCTTTTCTTAGATTTAATTATTTCAACTCATCCTGTTGAATAGATTGGATTGGCAATTGTATATATATGAACACATTGAAACTGGGACTCAAAACTATTGGACATTGAAATTGGGACTCAAACATTTTTTGTTCTTATATATTTATTTCTAATCTGCAGAAGCAAGATGTTTTTAAAGAAAAGAAACAGATTCAGAGGCAAAGAAGCAATGAACAGACTGTCATACTACAGTGGGAAGGCAGGGGAAGTTGGGGGGGGGCTGTAAGAGATCAACTGAAGGACCTTTTTGCAAGGTATTTAACCATAATCAATGGATACAAGACAATGGGGAGGGCAGGTGCGGGCATATCCTGGGGGGTAGGGAAGGCCGGGGAGAGGTCAATAGGGAAAATAAAAAAGAAGACATATGTATTACTATTTATAATACTTTAAACAATAAAAAAATAAATAATAAAGGCAATAGAAAAAGAAAAAATGTATATGTATTTGTTTCATAAGAAAAAAGTAAGCAAAGTAATAATTAGGCTACAAAGCAGTGTGTCTGGAACCCAGGGGTGACAAGAAGTGCAATTCATCCTGCTCTAGAATTAAAAGGCTCCCCTGAAAGGGGAAAGTCCTGGCAAAGTGAAGAGATTCAATGGCTGCATTGGGAGAGGTCAGTGTTTTCCAATGGTACTCACTGTCACCAATAAAGATGCAGATGTTTAAATGAAGGTTTTCAGAGCAATCTCCATGCTCTTGAGGCAAATCTTGGACCTACCTGTTCCCCTTTTAACCTGTAAAGCAGTTTTGATTGAATTGCCTAGTAATTCTGTCATGAACTGCACTGCTTTTTTCTCCCTTGAACACATTACTGGATGGTAACAAGGGAGTTATTTTCAATCAAGCCATGCTACCACGAAAAAGATTTCTCCTAACATTGTGATCCTTTCCTCTGAAATCCATTTCAGATTGGCAGATAAAATGTGATTATATTTACACTTCCTTGACACAACTCAGGCAGCAAAATAACAGCCTGCTGGAGACATTTTTCTTCTTCATATTTAGATCTGTCAGTGTTGTAGTGCTGGGGGAACGGGGAGGGGTGATGGAGGCAGCTGGGGTTAGCGATATGTTTTAGTTGGCTCACAAATAGAGATGTTCTGTGTTCCATGCATCTATCTCCCCCTCACCCCAGTGTCCCTTGAATGCCACCCTGAATGGTGTTCAGAGCAGTGATACAACATGCTAATCAATAGTGCTCTATGCAAATCAAATTTCTCATTTTTGCCTTGACACAGCCCATATATTACTTCAATATAATACTTTAATTGGTTCACACTCATTAGGAGGTGTGCAGTGTGTGACTCACCAGTGTATCTGTGTGAGTCACAGTTGCAATGTGTATTAATAACCTAGGCCTCCAGATTGCAAGGCTGAAATGGTCGATGGGACCGAGGAGCAGGGACATAGTAGCGCAGAGTATGAGAGCCCTGGATTTAGTGAGGAATTTTGTTTCTGGTTCTCAGCCTACTAGGGATTAGCCATCTGTGATGTTAGGCAATTCATTCAACTTCTCTGAGCCCAAGTGTTCTTATTTGTAAAATAAGCAGGTTGGTTGATGGGCTCATCAAGATTCTGTGTGTGGTAGCTCTGCAAATATTCTCCAGAGTGGCTATGTCAAACTTGTGTTCAAGTCTCTGTTCTTGGGAGAAGAGTGACTTTCTATTTCAACAAGGTTGTAAAGATCATTATAGCTCCCACAGATATCATCCTGGATACTTCCTAATAATCAGCGCTTCTGACTAAATACAACACTCTCCTCTTGAATCCAAAGAGAAAGGTGACCCTTGTCTTTCTCGGGTCCCCTCTGAGCTCCTGATCTGTAGTGGATGTTATAATATGGAAATAAAGGACTTTTGATGTTGCTGCTGGGAGGGCTGCCAGCAGACAGTCATCAGCTCTTAGTTTCCTTTGGGGATGGTCTTAGCAGCAGAAAGCCACTTAATCACAGACTGTACACCTTCCTGGAAGAGCCTATATCCAATGGCAGATAAATGTGGTGGTGATAGCTGGGTCTTCTCACCCCAACTTGGGACAGTTCTGAGGTTTATTCTACTTTGAGAACTCCCCATGATATTGGCTGAGGCTTCTGTTCAGAGTGCATCACCATTCAATGTCTCCCTCTGCCCAATGTTGCTTCTTTTCCCCACTCCACCTTCGTCTACTGGCTTCCTTCTTTCTCCTTTCCAAGAGTGTCTGCTTCCCAGGGAGCCAGGTCTGCACCATAACAAAATGGACACAGTAAGGTTCCCACTGTTTCCCCTAGGAGACAGAGTTTCACTATCTTTCATTCAGCTTTACAGTGTGGATCTCAGATTCAAGTTCAGCAGGCAACTTTTAAAAGTAGAGGACATATGCTAACCTACAGATTTATAGATTCTTTGGAAAAATTGGAAGAAATTTCAGAGGCAAAGACAACAAATAGATGAGTCTGAGCAGCCTCCATGGCCATAAGACAGGATCTATCTGTTCCTCCATGGTTAACACACTCTCCTCAATGCTCTTTGATCTTCAATGCAAGGTTGAGTGCCAACAACTTATCTATCATGATATAGATTTGGTTCCAAGTTAGTGACTCCTCTTTCTATCTGCTGACTCCTGGACACAAGGAGTCCAAAGTACCTTGGTAGCATGTTTAGGTTCAGTGGGAACCTTACTATGTCCTCTGGTGAGTATGTCATTTTTGGGGACCAGCCTGCAGAGCCCAGAATTTCAAAAATAGGAAATACAAAGCCTACCAGTGGATCATTGGTTGTGATAACAAGTAGAAACAAGCCTGTTTCCATCCTTTATTCCAAGACCCATATAGTCTTCCTACTTGGGGCACAGTATCATATAAAGGTCTCTGATTTGCTGTACTCTATCCTTGCAGGGGATTGCCTCCTATATTATACTTTAGATGTGCACTTAGAAGGTTATTTCAGCATTCTGTGAGACTATTTTTTTCTGGATGGTCTAATGTATCATATGACAATGGCAGACAATATGTCCATACCCAAGTCTTCTTTACTATGAAGTGGGCCGCTGGTTGGATACTATGTTATATGAGATTTTATATCTGTGGATCAGTCATTTGTAAGCCTCCAGATAGGGGCCTAATGGGAGCTCCATGGAAAAAATAAGCAATCCTCACAACTGGTCTAGATATACATCTCTATAAGGAGGATCTCTTGGCCTTTCATTGAGAGAGGGAATCCAATGTAGCTTAATTGCTACCAATGGTAAATTGGACTTTGAAGAGTAGTGCCATGTTGACTATGGTATGCTATAGTCAGCTTGCACTAGCTCCTAGCAGTCACTCTGCACTTCTTTCCAACTTGTGTAAAGTGATACCATGTTGGTAGCTGGAAAACTGGCATAATAGAGCATTTATATAATAGAAATTGGAAAACACAATCATGAAATTTTTTTCAGAGAGCCAATTATTAAACATTTATGAACAGACCAGTGCTTATAACTTACACGGCAATAAACATTGTTCCTAATCCTCTTTCCAATTAAGCAGAGCGGTCAATATGAACTATTGAACGCTCTGCTTCCATTTATAGTGGGCATCTTCTCTTAAAACTATCATCTCAGCCCTAGCTGATTTGGCTCAGTGGATAAGAGTGTCAGTCTATGGACTGGAGGGTCCCAGGTTTGATTCCAGCCCAGGGCACATGCCTAGGTTGTGGACTTGATCCCCTATACAGGGCATGCAGGAGGCAACCAATCAATGATTCTCTCTCATCATTGATGTTTCTATTTCTTTACACCTCTCCCTTCTTCTCCAAAATCATTAAAAATATATATTTTTAAAAAACTATCATCTCATTGAAAGCAACTATAAATTCTTGCTGAAATCCAGAAACCACAAATAAAGAAATCTTTTTTATATCATCAGAGCACAACCAAGGCAGCCCGGTTTTGAGAAACCAAGTGAGCAATGCTTCTCCTTCCTGAGGACATTTGCTCAGGGCCAGCTGGAGCCTATATGGGCCAGTAGAAAGTGACAAACTGGAGCTTTCCACACCGTCATGGGATGGGGTAGAAATGAGAGTTCATGGCTTCCAGTATCTTCAACATGTGAGGGTTCAAGACCTGGAGAACAGAGTCTGCAGAGACATTCTGTGCCGTTTTTTCCTTGTGGCATTTGCTGAATCGAAAGCTGAGGTGGTCAAAAAACCAATAAACAGAAAATGACAGCTCAGGGAAAACAAAATTGGACTTCAGAAGAATCAAGAAGTTTGCTAAGGACTCATGGGTGAGCTTTTTATTTATTTATTTATTTTTTAATCTTTACTCAAGGACATGCTTAGAGAGACAAGGGAGGGGGAGGGAGGAAGAGAGAGAGAGAGAGAGAGAGAGAGAGAGAGAGAGAGAGAGAGAGAGAGAGAGAGACTGTGATTGGTTGCATGTATAGGATCAAAAATGTACCCCGACCAAAATTGAACCAGCAACCTTTTGGTGCATGGGACAGTGTTCAACCAACTGCACCATTATGACCAGGCTCATGGTGAATTTTAGTTGATATCTCTAAAGGGCTATGCTCCAGGAGTAAGTTCAGTAGGCCTCCTTATCTATGGCATCTTCATGGATGACTGAAACTGCAAATAGTCCTGAACCCTATGGATACTATGTTTTACTCTGTATATACTGTACTTATGACAAAGTTTAATTTATAAATTAGGTACAACAATAATAAAAAAATATAACAATATCCATGTAATAAAAGCATAGTATGCAAATTGTTCTCTTGACTGGGAGTTCTTCTGAGAGTTCAATTAGGGGGTGGGGCCGGCTAGGGGAAGCGAGAAAGGTCCCAGCCAACTGCTCTCAGCCGCTAGGGACCGCACGAGTTTCATTCACTGGGCCTCTAGTACTATAATAAAAGTTATGTGAATGTGCTATCATCCTCAAAATATATAACTGTGGTGTATTTTCCCTTATTGTGATGATGTGAAGTGATATGAATGACATAGGCATTGTGATGTAGCGTTAGGTTTCTATTGATCTTCTGACAATATGTCAGAAGGAGAATCATCTCTTTCCAGTGATTCTGGATCAGCAAGCCAGGATTATGTCGATGGTTGAATGTCAAAAACAAATGATGATGATGGCTGGTAATTTAATTTAATATTTTCAGGCTGCTGTTGGCCACAGGTAAAACCAAAGGAAGTGAAACCATGGATACAGGGGGACTACTCTATCAACCCAAAATAGACAAGCCCATACATCTTTACATCTAACCTCCAATCATCGCAGTTTTAATTGGGTGAAGGAATTTGTACCTAATAGCCAAAATAACTCCAAGTCCTTCCTGGAAAAAATATAAAGTTATCCAGAACTCCACAAATTTTCATACAAAATGTCTGTCATTCAATAAAATAATATATCAGGAGACAGGAGTAAGTGACCGAAAGCCCAGAGGAAAAAGATAAAACAAAACAGAAGAAAAAAACAGAGCTATAGATGAGACATATATTAAGGCAAGGACTTAGAAATCACTCTGATTAATATATTTAAGAAAACAGATTACAATATAAAGAATTTCAACAGAGAATTGGAATATATAACAATAACCACATAGATTTCTAGAACAGAAAATAATATAATGGCTAAACATAATACTACTTATAATAGTTTCACAGTAGATTAGACATAGCCCACATAGTTCCACATACCCAAAGCCCCAGGACTGGACATCACTTCTGAGATGGCCCAGATATTGTGGCTGTTTTCAACATGATCCAAAAAGATATTTCTGCACTATGGTAGGCACTTCTAAGAAGACCCTGATAACCCTACCAGACTTCTTGTGCCTACACTTGCATTAGTCTCTCCCACCCCACAAACTTGGCTCACCCCATTTATGGCCTTTTTCTTATAGAGTATTCCTAGCATGTCATAAGACTCATGGAAACACTGTGAAAAAAATCCATCAACCAGTTTGGGAATTTATATATGCTTGCTGGCAGAGATTTAATGTTTCGAATGCTTTAGGTTTTAGGGAAAATTGTGTCAGGGCAGCAGACACTAGTATTTAGAATAATAGATATGCAGCATCTCAGTACAGTGTAGCCTACATTGGTTATTAGATCTGTAACTTGCTACTTAATTTATTTCAGTTTGATTTAGTTTAAACATTGCCTCTGAGAATTACACATATTCTCAGAGGCCACAGGACAATCAGCACAGCTTAAGTAAGTTGGGCATGTTTGAATTGGATAAATAAAAATATGTATATATTTTCACCCATTCTAGCACCATGTACATAAAATATACTCCAAGGAAACTCCTTGAAAATTACCACAAAGCAGCAGGAAAAATCCTTCCAGGGACAAGGTGAAGTGAGACACCTGGTTTCTGTGAGATGAGTCAAGCACACCTCAAATATATGGATCAGGGTGTATTGCTGGAGAGACTTTAAGTGCACTGGATTGGTTACTTTTTTAAGACTATTTTTTAGAGAAGTTTTAGATTCAAAGCAAAATAAGAGTAAAGTACAGAGATTTTTCCATATACCTTCTGGCCCACATATGCACACCTATTCCCTTAACAACCTCTCCCACCAGCGTGGTACGTTTGTTATATTTGATAAACCATTTGATGACTGCCAGGGCTGAATGGCAGACCCAGAGGAACAAATGAACAGATTACTCTAACACACATTTCTGTGAAAGAAAGGGCTAAGGCACTACTTGGCTATTGTCGCCAAGTAGCCCAGTTCGCCTGCCTCCTTTGACTTTTATTGTTATAACAGCTTGAACTAAAATTAACTATTAGATACTATTAGCAAGGTAAGCATCTTCGATAAAGTATATGCTTCTACAAAGTTGGGTCTTTAAAGACTAAACATAGAGATTCTAGTAAAACTAGAATCGGACTTGTTTGGAAAAGTCAAGGTAGGAGCTGCCGTCTTTGGCAAGTTCCCTCCAGATGCCCCGGACTTTTCAGAGAATCCTCCTTACAGACATTTTAACCAAGTCCCGTGCCTTCCCCACAGATGAACACATACAATAACCCAAAGTCCATAATTTATATGGGGTTCATTCTTGGTGCTGCACATTGTATAGGTTTGGACAAAAGTACAGATGTCATGTATCTACCATTATAGAATCATAGAGAGTATTCACTGCCCTGAAAATACTCTGGGTTCCACCTGTTCACCTCTCCCAGCCTTTTCACCCCCTTATAACCACTGCTCTTTTTACTGTCTCCATAGTTTTCTATATTTTAGAATGTGATATAGTTATAATTATAGAGCATATAGACTATTCACACTGGCTTCTTTCACTTACTGGTATGCATTTAAGATTCCTCCATGTCTTTTTATGGCTTGTTAGCTTATGTCTTTTTATTGCAGAATAATATTCTATTGTCTAGATGTACCATACTTTACCCATTCACCTAGTGAAGGATACTGTAGTTGCTTCCAAGTTTTGATCATTATGAATAAAGCTTCTATAAAAATTCATGATCAGGCTTTTGTGTGGACATAAGTTTTCAACCCTTTTGGGATTTACTAAGGAGCTTGATTGCTGCTTCATGAGGTAAGAGTCTATTTAGTTTTTTAAGAAACTACTAAACTATCTTTCTAAGTGGCTCTTCCATTTTGCATTCTCACAAGCAATGAATGAGAATTCCTTTTGTTCCACATCTTCCCAGTCCTAGGTGTTGTTATCGTGTTGAATTTTGGCATTCTAATAAGTGTGTAGTGGTATTGGAATATGTGATGAAAAAGATCAAATGAAATTATAAATATGTGAAACAGCTTCAGTAAGGGGAATGGTGCTAATTTTGAAGCAGTGAGGACACAATGCCCAGCCTACAGCAATCCTTTGGGGAGGCACTGGCCTTCCAGGTGCTGCTCAGTTTGTGAATGAGACCTGCCTCTAACACCTTGAAGAATCCTGTCCTCTTCCCTTGAGTATACCTTTGCCTTGCTAGTTGACCAAATCCCCTAGGGATTTCTAGGGTCATTTGTCATTCTAATAGGTGTGTAGTGGTATTGGGCACATCTTAAGCATCATGGAGGTGTAAACTGGAGACAGTTGTCTAGCCTACAGCTACACCAAACAGTGCAGGGGTCCTGGGATTTCTCCCTTCAGGTCTCACAACAATTGAGGGAGGCAAATCAAGGCAGATTTCAGCAGACAGCAAAAGCAAAGGTGGGTAAAGTACACATGTGTCACTGTGCTGTGGTGCCTTTCTAGGCAGAGTGTGCCATTCCCTGAATTCAATTAGTGAGCCAGGAGTAGTTTAGAGTCTTGTCCTCAGTGTCTGCCACTGAACTACCTGGCTTAGTGTGCCAACTGTTTTAGAAATGTACCTGGAATTTGTTTTAATCAGGTATGGTACAATGGCAGGCATGGAGATAACTGCTTAGAAAGAAGAGTCTATTATTTACAGTGCCCAAGAGGAGGGGGCATGCCATGTCATGCAGGGCCAGACAGGGAAGTATCAGGTCAGACAGGAAGCGAGAGGATTGAGGGAAAGGTGTAGGCAAGAGTCTTTATCCCTATAATGTCTGGGAGTTGTTATGTGGGACATCCATTGGGCAGGAACCAAAACAGATGTTGGAGTTGGTGGTTAGAAGGCTCATAATATGATCTCTCTGTACCTGCAAAACCACAGTTATAGCCCCACACATGCACACCTATCCTATGATTTCAAGATGTCAGTCATCAATTACATGATATCAGGATTGATTATTATAATGGGATCCTGAAACAGAAAGGGGCATTAGGTAAACACTAAGGAAATCCAAGCACAGCATGGAATTTAATTAATAATAAAAGAAAGCAAGATTGATTCATTAATTGTGATAAATGTAATGTGCTCGTGTAAATGTTAGTGATAGGGGAACTGGGTGTGAAATATATGGGAACTCTCTGTACTTTTTTTATAACTTTACTGTAAAGCTAGACCTCTTCAAAAATAAAAGTTTATTTTATAAAATTAACTTTTAGAACAACCTACTCATTTTAGTTCTCCTGGGATTTTTCACCTTAGGTATGTATACTTCCAGAAAAGACAAAAGGAGAGAGTTGGTGCTTATCCTTTCCTAATGCTTGTTTGTTAATTGAGCATATGACTCTGTCTGACTCAGTGTTGGGGTAGATAAAAAGAAAAAAAAATGTCAGTCCTGCTCTTAAAAAAATCCCAGTTAAATAGAGGTTGTATACACAAAACACCAAATTCCCCTACAAGGTGGCAAGTGCTATGGCAAGGTGGTGTGCGTGATGCCATGAGAAACTCAAAGAAATGTTTGGAGGATTCAGGGAAAACTTCTGGCTAAGCCAATACTTAAAAGTCACCTTGAAGGTTGAGAAGTAATTTGAAAAGGAGAGTAGATCTCAAGGCCAAGACCCAGGGGCAGAAGTCATGATGTTTGGAGGGGTGCTGGGCAGGACATAGAGTCTGCAGTTGAGAGTGGCAGGGAATGCCGCCGAAAGGAATATCAGCACTCTGTCCTGACTAACTGAATGCATTCATGCATGCATGAATGAATGAATGACCAGTAGCTGAAAGGCCTCGCATGATTTCAAGGGCCTAGATTTTATTCTATAGGCAACAGGGAGCCACCTTGGTTTTTGTGAGGGCAAATGAGATGACATGTCAGTGGTTAGACCCTTGCCTCTCCACATATGGTTCATGGGCATCACCTGAGATTTTATAAGAACTAGAGAATCTGAATCAGAGCCTGCATTTCATTTACACTCCCAGGTGATTCATATGTACGTTTAAGTACAGCAGCTTTAGAAAGCTCCCTGTGTTTGCAAAGAAAAAAAAGTTGTTGTTGTTCTTTTAATTCCCACCAAACAAGTAAGGTGGGAAGGAGATAAAAAAAATAGAGGGGGAGGGAGGAAGAAGGAGAGAGAGAGGGAAGGAGAGAAGAAGGAAAAATAATGACTCTGACAAGTGAAATAGACCAACGGCCTTTTCCCTCCTTGCTTGCTTCCATCTGAGTCCTGTCTCATGAAAGAAGTGGAGGCATCTCTGATTGGAAGACCTCCAGACCCCAGGATGGCTGTCAACTCCTAAGGAGGAGCATGAGTCCTTGGAAAGTGCTACTTTGGAACTGAGGAGGAAGGAGAGCAGGGATGAACTGCTGGTGGTGAAGCAACAAGCAAACAGGGAACACCTTTTCCCTCTGGAAGCGGATGAAACATGCACTTAATTTTCAAAAAAGTGGCTGCTGCGATGGCAGCTGAGGGAAATCAAAGGCTCAGCAGGCCCCTGAAATTCACACTCGTTTTGTATAGCCAGAGCAGCTAATGGGATGGCAGGGTAAAAATGTCCCCAGCTCTTGCTAGCACAATGCTGTGTGGCGGCCCATCCCACCCCTCTGTCTCCCTCTGTATGCCTGCCCAGGGCAGCCATATTCCGGATTCCTGCAGAGAAAGAAAATGGCCATGTCCCACTCTGCACAGGCTTGGGTGGCTGAGGCAGCCTGGCAGATGTATGACCCACTTCTAGCACCTCATCTGTATTGTCTGCTTCTGGGCATCCTCCTCCAAGGGCCACGCATTGTCATCTGTCCCATTTGCCCACAAAGCTGAATTTACTTTGATGAGCTACAGGTGATAATGATATCCTGGGTCACAGACTTTTGTATGAGATGAAAGACCACAGCAGAGCCTGGCTGGTCTGATTAGTGCCTAAGTTGGGTGATTATTCTGGAAATATAGACAGGGCTTTCTTTGGGGTTTTGTTCTCTTCCTCCCCTTCATCATTGAGTTGCTGAGAACTGAGGTCATTCTCCAATGAAATAGCTGCTCAACTGCTCTGTGCTGGGCATGTTCACATATCATTTTTCTTGGAGCCTCTCATGAGTACACTGTAGGAGAATCCACTTGTCCCCAGTTGACAAGGAGGGAAATGGAGGCTAGCAGCTAACTGGGAGCATAATTAACATTCTATCCAAGTTTACTCTTTCCTCTACATTGTTAGTGATAATAGTAATTCAAGGTCAAAATCCTTTAGGACAACCCGCCAGGTTTCCTAAATTGTGGCATATCCACCTTTACCCCAAAGATGTTGGCTTTTGAATAATAGCACTACTATCTCCTGCTTGTTAGAGCTTCATTTTTTTTTAAGTCTTAATCCCATCTCATAACACTTAATGTTCAATGATATATCATAAGACATGGAGAGCTAGGTTAGTATTCCCAATTGTTTGGAGAAAGGCATTGAACCCATACAGAATACATAGTAGCATGGTGGGGAGGGAAGTGATCTGAGAAATCAGAGGTGCTTGGGTGTCTCACTTTATCATCTGTGTACATTGACACACAACTTCAACCAGCAGAAAGTGGAAAATCTGGCCTGAGATGATTGATGAGATAGGACTGGAAAGAAAGCATTGTTGCCTTTGAAAAGTTGAAAATTGCCATGAGGAAGAAGCAGCAGCCTTAGTGTGTGTGTGTGTGTGTGTGTGTGTGTGTGTGTGTGTGTGTGTGTATGTGTGTTTCCCAGAAGGCATATGAAAAATGAGAGAACCCAGCCTCTGATTGGGTCCCTGATAAGTCCTAGTTAACCCCCAGCTCAGTTAGATAAAAATAAAAAATATAGAGATAGAAGCCCTGAGCAGGGCTTATCATGAGAACTGGTGGTGGCTGAGCAAGCAACTATCCACCAAGGACACTAATTGCCTGCTTATTTCATAAGCTTGCAGGTAGGGAGAGATAAGAGTCCTTGGGGCAATGATCACCCAAGACTGAGATTCTGAAATCAATTGGGGATCAGATCATCTTCCCCAATTTCTTCCCATAGAACACCTATGGGAAGGTACATAGTAGGTGTGGGACACAGACCTAAGATGATGGTTGATGGGTCACAAGGTGGAACCATTTTCAGATTGATGTTGCATTTATCATATTTTGAAGCTCATTTTATAAGGGAATTGATCCCAAATCTTAAAGAGAGATTGAAAAACTCTAGGCATCTCAGGGTGCTGTGAGACACTGAGTGAGCAAAGCCATATGCTGCAGTGAACTAAAAGGCAATGTGCAACACAGCTCTGGGGAGGACCATCCTCAACCTCAGTGTGAGTACGTGGTATGGACAAGCTGCAAGAAGCAAATGGGAGTGACCTCAGCTCAGCCTCCATAGTGAAGTCATCTTGTGACCTCGCATGGGTGAGGATGAGAAGAGGGGAAGGGACACCATGGCACTGTCCGCCTGTGGCACTGGAGCAGCTGAAGAGGCAGGAGTAACTAAGGCGAAGAGGAGGGACAGAGCTCAGGGGAGCTGCTATAGCTGGAGAACTTCAGTGACCTCCAAGCTGGAGAGAGATTTTCTAAGAGGATACCATGAGAGATCAGCAGCTCCTCCTCTCTGCCTGATTATATCTTATTCGACCTTTAACACCCAGCTCCAAGGACACTTCTTCAAGTGCTCTTTTCTAGAAGTGGGTCATCCTCCTCCAAACTCTCAGAGCTCCCAGAGCTCTTAACCTTATTGCACATATTATTTTCCATCTTGTACTTCAACTGTCCATTTGCCCCAATTAATTTTTCTAGAACACAGCCACCTGCTTCATGTTCCTCTCCCCTCTTTACATTCAACATCTGCTTCCAGATCCTGCACTCACTGGGGGAAGAGACCTCTGCTCTGAATGCTTCACACACTACTGACATGGTGATTTTGTTTTTGGGTGAGTGACTATCTAATGAAGGAGGAAACATGGAGACTGGGTCAGGGAGGGAGATGGGTGCTTTTTCTGCCTCTGGAAAAGACATCCCTGTGGTTTTGGCCCCACTGCAGCTTTGTTTTCCCAGGAGGGGCCAAGTCTTGCTCCCAGTGAGTGAGCCAAGAGATGGAAGGAAGGAGACAGAGGATGCAAGCTCATCAGTGTGCCTCAGAGGAAATGCCCTTGACAGGGCCAGCCTGTGCTTAGGGCCAGCAGGCTGTATGTGTTATTTCTTTCCCAGGAATTAGAGGCGGAGAAGGCAAGAACAGACTTGTCTCAGAGGCTGTGGATGAAGGAAAGGGGAAGGGGGTAGGGCAGAGACAGCACCTTCGCTGACTAATTAAACTCTTTGGTAGCTGGCCCCCACCAGCTCAAGCAGATTATCACTGCTGAATCAGCTCCCTGCCAAGGCCAGACTCACACTCCCTTTTTTCCTGCTTGATTTGCCTAATGGAAGCTGACAGTGAAGTTCAACCCTGATTGTCAGATTTCAGTAGGAACCTCAAGGGGGGAGAAGAAGGCAGACATTTGAGGAATAAAAATAGCACACATAATGAGATCCGTTATTTAGCTGAACCACTTCTTTAATGACTCATCTCTCTCTCTCTCTCTCTCTCTCTCTCTCTCTCTCTCTCTCTCTCTCTCTCACACACACACACACACACACACACACACACCAGTTGTGCACACAAATGTCTAATTTTCATATAGACTGAAGAAGATCTTGCGTAGGTCCTGTAGGAAAGACAGGCCACCCATACTGGTCTGTAGAAGTCTCCAAAGGGGATGTCAATTATTGGTGAAAATGGGAAATATTCTCCCACATCCTGCCAACCAACCAGGCTTCTTCCTCCCCCAATCTCTTTCAATAGATTTATTTTCCAAAATGTGACCAAGGAAATTTATCAGACCAAATACATGGGCAAGCACTTGTGACCTTGGATAGTTCCTTGCCCTTCTGTGACTCTGGGTTTATGAAACTGAGATCTGGAAAGTTGGGTTAACTTTCAAAATCTGAGCTTGTCATTAGAAGCATCAGCCTTAACTCTTGGGAAAAGGTGGTAGGTTGGCACAGGCAAAATTTCTAGATGCTGCTATCACAAAGTATATGGACAATAAACATAAGCTTCTTCATGACTTTCAGTATGGCTTTAGGATCCAGGAATCCTAAGCATTAGGGTTGGAAACCAAATTCTATTAAAAAGAAAAAATGGTTAAATTTTAGTAAAGGCAGCTAACAGTTCTGAGTGTTTGCTAGTGCCAGGCACCATTCTAAGCACTTCCCGTGTACTTACTCAGGTTAGCCTCACCACCTGATATTCCCATTTTATAGGTGAAGCAGCCAAGGCACAGAAGAATTAAACAACTCACCCAAAGTTCTCACAGCTTAGTCAGTGCTGAACCTAGAATTCATGTGTTTTTTGAAATATGTTTTTATTGATTTCAGAGAGAGGGAGAGGGAAAGAAAGAGGGAGAGGGAGATATAGAAACATCAATAATGAGAAGCAATTATGGACTGGCTGCCTCCTGCATGATCCCTATAACTAGACATGTGCCCTGACTGGGAATAGAATCACAGCCTGGGTCATAGTTCAATGTTCAACCCCTGAGCCACACCAGCCATGCCACAATTAATTTTTAAGTTGGCTAAAAAGTTGAATAAATAGACAAGGCTTCATGAAAATTAGATATTAGTGTCCTGAGCATATCTGTGCAAAGATTCTTCCATAAGAAGCTTATAACAAATTTCATGCACTGGGGAGGGGTGGTGTCCCTCAGCCCAACCTGAACCCTCTCCAATCTGGAACCCCTCAGGGGATGTCCGACTGCCTGTTTAGGCCTGGGCCTAAACAGGCAGTGGGACATCACTTTCACAATCTGGGACTGCTGGCTCCCAACTGTTCATCTGCCAGCCTGATCACTCCCTAACCACTCCCTTGCCAGCCTGATAGATGCCTAACTGCTCCCCTGCCGGCCCAATCGTCCCCAACTGCCTTTCCCTGACAGCCCTGTCACCTCCAAATGCCTTTTGAGGCTGAGACCTCAGACTGAGGCTGGGAGCAGATTGCTCCAGTGGGGTGTGGCTGTCTCCCAGGCTGCTGCTGGGAGAGGATTGCTTCATGGGGGTATGGGCACTTCCAAGGTTAAGACCTGGGGGTGCAGGTGTGTATGTGAGATCACTCCGTGGGGAGTGAATTTGTTTTTGTTTTTTTATAAAGAGTCAGGAGGGCCTCTGGGCAGCATTCTACCAGGCTACTTACGCTGCCTGCCTCAGCGGCAGCCCTCTCCAGGACTGGGGCACTCTGGTGGGCCTGAGAGGACTAGGTGCCACCATCTTGTGGCTATGGGTGCTGCCATGTTTATCACAGGGTGACAGTTAATTTGCATACAGTGGTACCTCGAGATTCGAGTTTAATTCCTTCCATAACCTTGAGGCGTGGGAAACTATGAGACTCTCTAGTTTCCGTAAACTGGTGGGTCATGTGTAGCCGGCCAATCGGCGCAATTACTCCTATCTCAAATGTTGCTCGTATTTCAAAGCAAAAATCGCTCGCTCGACGGCTTGTATCTCAAAAATCTCGTGTGTTAGGGCACTCATATCTCGAGGTACCACTGTATTACTCTTTTATTAGATAGGATGACAAGATAAAAAACCTTAGTGTGCTAAGAAGGAAGGGAATTGGGGCATCCTCGCCGAGGGTTATTGGGCTTAGACTAGTGTACAACTCTGTGAGTGCCTTCTTACATTTGGCCCCCCACATGCCCCACCCATCTTATGCTACTCACAGCCATGTGTGAGAGAGATACTAAGAGTTAAAAACTATGTAACCCCATTGCCTTAAAGATACAAAGACCTTCTGAAGCTGATGCCTTTAGAAGAGGCCTCTAGAGAGCAAGTTCAAATCCAATGCCTAAAGTCAACTGGACCCAAGTATCACATGTTCTTGGCAGAGAAAGACAGGCCAAAGGTCATTAGAAAATCACTCTAGAAAACTTAAAAATGGAGATGTAGAATCTTTTTTGAATGATTTTTTTTCCTTTAAATTATAGACCATGGCTTTTCTTTTGATTTTTTACCCCATTCTAACTATACACTTGAACATTAGGTACTATTTCTAATGGCTATTATTTCCCCTCATTTATTTCATCCTCATTCCCTGTTTCACAGATGAGGGTCCTGAAGCACAGAGAATTTCAATGAGTTGCCCAAGATAAAACAATGAATGAAGATAACTAAGAAAGATCTAGAGGCCAAGGCCTGGAATCTGTTCACTGTAAGATGCCCTCACTTATGTACTCAAGAACAGCAAAGGGGAAAACATAGTCAGTGACTCCAGAAACTTGGAACCTCCTATTCTAGCATGAATTCTTTATATTTGTCCCATGTACCCATCTAAGGGATCACAGGACTGCCACCAAAATGTCTGTTTTCTTACCACATACATCATCATGGTTCTTTTGGCGTCTCTATGAATCTCTGCTTTGATTGTTAGGATTATGCACAGATAAGCAGGCCTGGCCCACCTGCCACCTCTTCCTTCCCTGTTCTAGAAAAGTTAAATCTCATACACAATTATACGTGTTTTTGAGAAACAGTTTATAAACCATACTCTACTCATTGCCATGCAAAGCAACAAGATGGCCCACTTTTTCAAGTGTCTCTAGTGACTATTTAAACTAATACAAATGTTTAACTGTACTTTCAAGAGACAGGCATCATTTTTTTTAATCACCAGCTTCCCATCATCAGTGGGAGGCTAACTTTGAAAATAGAGCAAAATAATAACAACTATGTCAAGAGGGGATTCCCCAACTTCTGATCACTTCATATTCCATCTATTTCATGAACAATTGACTAGAAAAATGGCCAGTGGAGGGCTGTAGACAAGCCAGAAACAGCAAGAGGAGTTGATGTAGCTGAAGAACCAGCTCAAAATGGTTCTCCCCTTTTACAAGATACTGACTTGCTTTGTAGAGACAACAAACCAAGACCAAAAGTCGTGCATCTGGGGCATAAGCAGAATAGAGAACTTTGGCCTCCAAATGCACATGGAACCAAAGTCTTACCCACGCCCATGTGACACCCAAAGACGAGCACATAACTGAAAGTTGACTATTAGAACTTTGTCAAAAGCCAGGAAGATCCAGTGTTGATGACTCCTTACCATAAATGGCCAAGCTCTAAGGCCTTCCAATTAAAATTTATCCTACCAGCAATTTCTCATTCTTATTCTCCCTGGTTCCTTAAAAGCCCTTGGCTTTGAGGCAGCACTAGGTCTCCCATCTTCTCAGTTGGCATCTTCTCAATCAATAAAACATCCACATTCTGATGTTTTGTGTTTGGTTCCTCTAAACTTTAGTCACATGGATTTTGGTTTGGTAACATTCAAAATCATTGAATTAAGCAAGATCTGACCAGCTCCTCACCTGCCAAGCTCATTCATCTTTATTCAACATTTGTCACTATCTTGGCTTCTTCTTTCTCTCTGCCAAGGAAACAAAATGATCACCAATTCTGTCCGTTAGACCCCAGAGGAATAAATATAAATAAATAAATAAATGAATGAATGAATGAATGAATGAATGAATAAATAAATAAAATGCCCACTCAAAATTAAGGGAAGGGGTGTGGGATGCTGTCTTTAGAGGTTGAGATATTTCAACACATTGCAAAAGGATGAAAATCAGATAAAAGTAGACAAATGGAGAAAACAGAAAAAGCACCACCCAGAATACACTAAAAGGGGATCAAGTAATGAAGAGGCTGGTCTTCTGAGACTAACCCAAAACAGATTTTAAACTAGACATCTGGAAGAACAGAGATCAGCAGTGAGAGGAACAGACACAAAATAACTTAACTGTACATGTATTTGTCCTCAGGACAGATATGCCACTTAACATTCCCATCTACACTTGTCCTTGTAGAGTAGAAATGAGAGAAGTTCCAAGATGGAAGTCAGGATGCAGTTGGCCGAGATTGAAAAAGGAATTTGAGGGTATCCAAAAAGTATATTTCCAATAAACTGGTGCCCCGGCCCGCAGGGACATTCAACAGGGACGAGGAGGCGACGCACCTAAGGGATTGAGAGACAGGGACACGAAGAAAGGAGGCAAGACAAATGGTGTTCTGATCAAGCCTCAAAATTTTTATTTCTGGTGGCTCTTTTTATTATACGCTCAGAAGGGGGAAAGGGAGGGAGAGAAAAAGGGGCTCGAGGAGGTATGTAACCTTAGCTGATTAGCTAACTAGCTCCAGGTGTTGGCTACTGATAGTGGATGTGGAGGTTATGCCTTTCTTCGTTGGGGGAGGTTTCAAGTATGCAGTTCTGGCTCTGGGGGGATTCCACAACCCTTGCTGTATTTCTTGGCTCCTGACAAACTGGATACTCTAAAAGATGGAATCATTGATCAATGGGATAATTCTGAGGATGTGGTAAAGAAATATTAATATTTTATCAACTGGGAAAAGGAAAGGGGAGAGGGGAAGTGAGAAGGAGGAAGAGAAGAAGAAAGGGAAGGAGGGAGTGAGGGAAGGGGTGAGAGAGGTTGGAAGGAGGAAGAAAAAAAGAAAGGAAAGAAGAAAATAAGGAAGGAAGGGAGGAAGGGAGGAACTCCAAGTCAGGTGAAGAATCTCAGGATCCTAATATAAAGCAAAATTAAACACTTCTGAGCCATTAATAGAGTATACATAAAAATGAAAGAGAAATGTTTTTAATCTGCATGCTAGGAAACTTTATAGTGGCATGATTCTCAAGATGGTAATGGGCATTAAAGACTGAAAGCTATACTTAATCACAATAAGGCCAATGATTTTGTTTTGCTCTGCTTTCAAGTTTTAAAATTCATTTTCAGAAAAACTAAACAAGTCTTCATTTTGGATATGAATATAGTTTTAATCTTGCTCAAATAAAAAGGATGAAGTTTGGATGGTGGGAGAGGGGTAGAAAGGAGGTAGAGAAAAAACTGTCATTGATGATATGAAGTCAGGTATCTGCTAACATTGATGCAAGAAGAAACAGAGGTTTAAATATGTTACTTAAAACTATAAGCATAACCATGAGAAAACATACAAGTTATAAATATAAAAAAATAGGGATCGAAGGAGGTCCTATTGTATTCTAGATGAAATAAATTACAGTGAGCCTGAAGGGAAGGGAAGGGAAAGAATAAGTGACTGACATTTTTTTCTTTTTTATATCAGCAAGTCAGTATATATGTTTTATAACTGATAAATTAGGAGATATTGTTAGAGGCACATTATCTGGAAGAGAAACAAAAACAGGAGGGGTTAAAAGTTGTGGTCCTTGTGGTTAGGAGTGGGGATCAGAAGGAAGAGCCTGTTTCTTTTTTGATAAATAACTTTTGAACTATTTAATTTTTTTTACATTGGCATATAGTGCTTTGATTAAAATTTAAATTAAAAAAATATAACATCATTCTAGAAAATGAAAACAATAACTCAAGAGTAATGTTCTCTCCTGGGAAATTGTAACTCACCTCCAGAAAACACTTATTTGCTTTAGACCAAATCTGAGAACCTTTAATTTTACACAATTTGAATTTTCATAAATGAATAAAAAGGAAACATTGATTCACATGCTTTCCTTTTATCTTATGTCCCCCTGCAGGTATGAATCATAATGCTTCATGAAACCTTCTTATTAAAGGTCCAAGGCACCGTGCAGTCAGGTGATCAAATAACTCTCAATTGTATCTCCCACATAAATCACGCCCGGAGCCCCATCATTTCAGAGAATTTTATTTCCTTGCTCCTGTTCTTTTTCCATGTAAGCTATTAACCTTCTGATAGATAGCATATGAGTTCATCTCATACAGAGGCTTCCCAATTGGACATTTAATTCCCCTCCTTCATACTCCCAACTGCCCACTCTCACCTGTTGAAGTCATTGGCAGATCCACCTTACATTCTCTGTTTACTTCAAGTGATGCCCTTCCAAACCACAGTGATGGCGAAGAGGGTGACCAGTTGGGAACTCAAGTAAAAGCTTACCTCTAACAAGCAGTTGATTGTATGGGAAAAGAAGATACATGGTCCAGATTGCCAACTTCTATTGAGCACCCCCAAAATGATACTGGGTGCTTTCCATGCATGATCCACTAAATATCCACAAGCAGCTCATGACACAGGTATTGCTTCCTCTCTATTATAGATAAGAAACTGAACTTCATAATACCTATCCTTATCACTCTGCTATGAGGGGACAGAGCCAACTTTAAACTTAGTTCCATTTATCTTCCTATGTCTTTTAATATATAAATTGCAGTGTAATTACATTGTGGTTAGCTTTCACATCAAACAAGTTCTACAAAATGGCTTTGAATACAGTGACATTCTAACCAGCTAGCTTGTAGGCAATAAAGAACTTGAAGCTGGTGCTCTATATTGGCATCAATAAATAAACAACAATAATTAATAATTCCTGAGCATTCAAGGATTTTGGGTTTGGTTTTGGTCCTATGACCAATGAACACTCTGGACTTAAATTTTCTCATTTATAAAATGAAATATTTTTACTGGATGATTACTAATCTCCATTCCAACCCTGAAGAATTTATATACTTGAAAGAAATAAACTTTTAGTTTATTTACCTAATTCAGATAGCTTGCTAATCATTGAGGTGAATGAAGGGGAAAAGTGGATTTAAAGTTAAATAGTAAGACAATAATCTAAAAATAAAAACAAAATCTTCATATTCTATTAGTTAGCTTGTTATTGTCCATCATGGAGTGAATTTAATGTACTACAGTACTTTAATCTGCTTGAGTCGGTTGCCATGACAAAATACTACAGACTGAGTAGCTTAAACAACAGAAATTTATTTCTCATAGTTTTGGAGGCTGGAAGTCCAAGATTAGGGTATCAAGATGCCAGAAAGATAAGTTTCATTCTGAGGACTCTTCTCATAGTTAATAGCTGGTAGACAGCCACTGTCTTGCTGTGTCTTCACATGGCCTCTTTTTCGTGTGTAGGGGACAAAGAATGGGAAGAGAGAGAGAGAAAAAAAAAGTTATCTGAAGACATCCCATCACCTTGAGGGTTATGGCTTCAATATATGAACTATAGAGGGTCACAAAACTCAGTCTATAGCATTAGAAGATAGTGACATGAGCACATCAAATTGGAATTGCCAAATTATTACCCTTAAGAATAGTGAAGAAAATATTATAGTACAAACATGCTAGCTATATACCTTTAACTGTCCGCAACAAAGCTTGATATACACCCATCAGGGAAAAACATTTTTGTCATCAATTAATTACAAAATAAATGTATCATCTCTATGACAAAATCCTGACAGTAAGTAATAAGCTGTTTCTTACGGCATCTCTATATATAAAAAGCCAGTGACTGAAACACTGGGATGACTGGAATGACTGGTGGCTATGATGCCCACTGTGGCTGGCCAACCAACCTGATCAGGGCCAGGGCACCCCCTCCAACCTCTCCCCTAATTGGCCCTCCCTCTATCAGAGGTGGGGCCCACCAAACTCCCATGACCCCTCCCCCGCACCAGCCTGTCCCTGATATGCACCCATCAGGGCAGGCCAGCTGGACCCCACCTCTGCATGATTTCATGCACCAGGCCTCTAGTCTCTCAATAAAAGTTGAGGCTATCATGTCAAAACCAACTCAATAAAATTGTTTTTCTGGGGTTATGGATTGCAGAATATTTCAAAAATAAATGTAATTTTGTTTCTCCCAAATGCAGAATGATTAGAATTGGGTCAACAAAATATTGTCTAACAAATGTTTAGGGGACCTGCTTTTAATAAATAGATAAGACATCTGTGAAAATCATGACATTTTTTTTAAGAAGGGGTTCTTCTCCAAAGCTTAAAGACTTGTTCAACTCTTAAGTAATTTAATAATTTTCCTGTGACTTGTGTTTATACAATTAATTTGCTTAGAAACATGTTTTGTTTTTTGTAAGCCAATAGGTTTTATCTAGAAATAGGGGAGTTTATGAGAGGAGACAGGCTATATCAGATTCAGAGATCCTAAATTTCTGTAACTGGCTTCTGATGCCTGTTTTTATGGTGTAGCCAAAGGTCTTATTGATAAAATACCCCAGAGAAGTTCTAAGAAAAATGAAGGAACAATTGCATTGGATGGGGCAGAGTTCTCTAGTCTCAATGCTTCTACACAATGTTACACATTTAGACAAGTATTAAGCACTAGCCTCCACATTGCATACCTCATCTTCTTTTCAAGTCAATGGAGATGTGCATCTATGAGGAAAGGAAAGGAGAAAACAATAACAAATTCTATTGTGTTTAATTTATAGATTTGTTCACTCAGAGGATCTCAGAGGGATTCTTTTGGTAAAGACCATTACTGATTAGAAAATAATGACTGGAAAAAAAATCCAAAGATACTGAGATTACATCTCCACTGAACTTTATTTGTATGAAATGTCCTTTTGCTGGCAGCTATACAACATGTGAATACATTCTTATTGTCCTGTTTCTTAAATCCTAAGAGCTAGGATGGAGAGCTGAAAGCTACAGCAAAAGCAGTAGGCATGCCTTTTACTTGGCAATATGTTACTGGTAATGCTGTGTATTTTAAGCCAATGGAGTGGGGCATACAGTATTATCACCTTCCCAGGAGAGATATTTGTATTTCCTAAATTTCTGTTGGATGACTAAATCTAAATCTAGTCACTGAAACCAAAGGTGTTCACAGATTATGTTTTCCTCTCCCTGGGTAGTTTGGCAACAAACATTTCTGGTGGGTTACACAGAATCACATTGTCTATTTTTACATTACAACTGTTTCATTAAGTCAGATCAATGGGAAAGTAACTCAGAACCACTATATATCAATTACCCCTAATTTTGCCACTCCTAAGAGAAATAAAATTACATTTCCATTCAAAGACTGACACATAATTATCAGCTATATTTGTAATAGCTCGCACTGGAAATAACCCAAATGCTCATTCACAGGTAAATGGATAAACAGAACATGATATAGTATATCCTTCTAATGAAATACTACAGCAACAGACAGGGGTGAACTATGGAGCCAGGCAACATCATGGATGAATGTCAGAATATGCTTAGTGAATGATGGTGGATGACACAAGAGTACATACTATATGATTCCATTTATATAAAACTCTTGAAAATGCAAACTAATCCATCATGACAGAAAGCAGATAAGTAGTTGCCGGGGAATAGGATGAGGGTAGAGAAGTGAAGGAGAGATTACTAAAGGGCACAAGCAACTTTTGTAGGCAATGGATATATTTATTACCTTGGTTGAAATGATGATTCTATGGGCATTAAAACATCAAATTTTACATTTCAATATGTATACTTTATTGTATGTCAATTACATACCAATGAAGCTGTTTTAAGAAGTGAATGTATTTAGCAGACAGAATATGTAAAGCTAAAAATGTCCTAGAAAATCCATAATGCATTAAAATGCCAACACAGAGCCAACATTGGAGTCAGTATATAGAATTCATGTTACAGTCCTAAATATGATGCACAACAAAAAGTAATGTCTGATCAAGTTTAATAATCTAAGTTTTATTCGTCCTGATCAAAAGCTGAAGTTGGTCTTTCCAAAAGAGAAGTGTTATCTGAGTTATTTAGTGCACACAAATTTGCCCTGTGTGCATCTCTGTACATGTGTAAGCAAAAATAACTTGAACTTAGCATTCAAAATAAAAAAGATACCCAGTACTCCTAAAATCCATTGATGCTTCTAAAACTCCCTCCCGATTTCCTCTTATGAAATGATCCCTGTGTTCTTGCTATCCTTGCTGTGGATACTGGTCCACTAAGGTTTCTCCACATAGGGATGGCCCTAGGTTTGCTCTGAGAGAGTAGTGTTGAGCAGAGATTTTAACCACCCTTGTAGGATTAAGAAAACAAAACAAACAAACAACAACAGTATGGAGAGGAGGAGGTAGGGGAGTGTAAAGCTGCAGAGAGGGAAGTTAATTCCAACATGTGGGCTTGTTGAAGCCAGTTTATTTTAGAGGAGTCTGAAGTTTTCCATCTCTCTTTTCTAGGGCAAACCAACCCACTGAGATACATAAAGACATAATTCCTTTCTTATCCCCTGCCACAAGGTTTCAAGGTAACCCAGGCATGCCATAGCTACTGCCTTTTAATGTGAATTTACTGTATTCTGGACATTTTGCTGTGTTCTTTGCATGATATACCTCCTTAAATATCCTTTAATTCTCTAAATTGTCTTTAAAGAACTTATTGCATTCTTCCTCAGGATAATGCTTGTGTTCACAGAGGTTAACAAATTTGCCCAAGGCTACACAGCTAATAAGAGCCCACTGCCTCAGTGACTTTAGGTTTAGTTGTACCTCTCCTCCACTGATACTACAATGCCTTGATTCTTAAGAATCTTTTTAATTGGGGGAGCTTTTTATTATTATTGTGACTCCCATTCCCAATTCATAATTCACTAATAACAATGAACTTGGTCTGTGGTACTTCTTTAGTTTGCTCTCCCATTGCCTGGGCCTTCCTACGGTTAAGAGACACAAGAATACAAGACCTGAGATCATTATTCATCCATGACCTTTATTCAAAGGTGAAAGGCATTTATATAACTGAACAAAACTAAACAGTTAAACACCAATGAACTTCACTGGTAATTAATAAACAAATAATCTGAAGCCATTCAAGCAGAACCAATAGAACTTTTATATTTTCATAGTTTTTGTTCTTGGAATGATAGTACTTGCAAATGTTTCCCTAAAAACATCCAATTTTTTTAAAAAATTGATTTTAGAGAGAGAAAAAGAGAGAAACAACTATGTGAGAAACATCGATAGGCTGCCTCCTGCTTGCTTCCAAGTGGGGGTCAAGCCTGCAATCCAGGTATGTGCCCTAACTAGGAATCAAACCTGCCACCCTTTGGTGCACAGAATGATACCCAACTAACTGAGCCATACTGGCCATTTAAAACATCATCAATCATCTTGCATTTTCCCAAATCATTCCACACTTGGGAGAATTGACCACATTCTATTTTGAGCTATTATCCTATATAATAAAGAGGTAATATGCAAATCACTCCAACACACAAGATGGCCATTCCCATGTGGGCACAAGATGGCCGCCATAAGATTGCTGGCAGGGGAGGACAGTTTAGAGGGACCAGGCTGACAGGGGAGGGAAGTTGGGGGTGGGATGACCAGCCTGGCAGAGGAGGGCTGTTAGGGGCAATCAGGCCAGCAGGGGAGTGGTTAAGGGACAATCAAGCTGGCAGGCAGAAGCGGTTAGGGCAATCAGGCAGGCAGGAAGGTGAGCAGTTTGGAACCAGCAGTCCTGGATTGTGAGAGGGATGTCCCAGATTGGAGAGGGTGCAGGCTGGGCTGAGGGACACTCTCCCACCCCATGCACAAATTTTGTGCACTGGGCTTCTAGTGAGTGTATATAAAGACAACAACAAAAACAACAACTCAGTTTGTGAGAATCTGAAAAGGTATTCCACCTTGGGGCCTTTGAACCAGATGAGTCCATGCAGCACATCTCCAGCCATGTGACCAAGCACAGTGCCCAAAGCTGCAAAGGCCTTCATTGCTATTGTCTGGACTGGGCCTCCCTTTCTGCTGGCCTGCTCTTTCCCAAATCCTATTGCTCCAACTCCACTCTGAGCTCCTGGAGTTGTAGCCTGTCTTCAACCCTGCTTCTGGCTCTTAAACTTGGGATTCTCCTCGGTTTTTCCTGGCATTGGATGTAAACAGTCATCACCCCCCTCTGAGTTGGCTTCCCTCTCTGCCTCTCTTCTTCCTTGTGTCCTGGTTCTGATACCTAACATCATGAGAAAGCCAACACTGGGGCTCCTGCAAAGAGGATATTAGGCAGATAATTAGAGTTATGAATGTTTGCACATTTTATCTAAGTTTATATTTTCTATCAGGTTATGTGAAGTATATATGTTCATTTGCATGCCTACTTAACACAAAAGCCCCTATCTCTGGGGGTAATGTGCCATTTTATCAGTAGTTTTCTATCATGTGAAGATCATAACATCCTAATATTCTCAGCTCTGCTTCTCAGTTCTCCAGGGAATCCCTTTCTGAGGCATTAATCTTGGCAGTAGTGCTCATTAATATGATAAGGCTCTCTGGTTTTAAACAGCTCTTCAGACCCAAACAGGCCATAATTGAATGGAAGCTTTAATTGTTTTTTCTCAGCAAACAATCAAGCCGGGAGAGCAAGGGCACTGCAGACAAAACACCACCGCTCCACTCAGGGATGAAAGCATGTGTTTCCATTCACTAATAGGCAGAAATGTCACCAAATCTCAGACAGGCTGACTCGAGGCTCAGTTCGGAGAAGAGAGCTATTGAATTCCCCCTTCTGGCTGGCAGACGGCTGGGCGCATGCCCTCTCTTCCCATGTCACTCCTGTTGATTTGCCTTCAAGGCGGTCATTCAGAGGGGGTGGAAGAAAAGGCCACCGCTTGCCATTTCAGGCCCAGAAATTTAGCAAGGATTCCTGGCCAGCTGTAGCTTTCAGAGGCTCCAGCAAATGGATGGCGCACCATGCCTTAGCTCATCTTTTGTTCACATTAAGTGGGATCCTCTTACGGAGAGATAATAATTGCCTTAGCCCGGGACATAGGCTTGATGGACAGTGGCTGGCTCTGAATCAGCAGATTCTATTTTTCACTATATATGAACTCAGTAAATTTTGTTTTTTTAAGCTTATTGACAGTTGATATCTACTCTGCTTTATTACCTGCTGCCTGACTTTGCTCTTTCTCTCCACTGACCATTTTCAAGCTATCTGCATTTTAACTGAAAAACAGTGAATTCTGAATTTTTAACTTTTGTTGCTGTTCTAAGACAATGGGAGAGGGCATGTTTATAGCTATTGAGGTCATGTTCTCTACCATTTTGAGAATCCTAGAACAGTTTATAATCTGGTTTCAGGGGAGACACAAATACTAAGCAGATGTAAGTCTGGACACATGTCTAGCTTCACTGGAACCAGAACTTAAGACTTGTCTCCTTGCTGTTGGAAAGGAATTCCCACATGCCCAGGTCCATGGGTGGAATCAAAACAGGTTGAAGGCCAAATGACACCGATTTGGGAATGAATCATGTCCATATTCACTTCCACCATGACCACTAATTATGTAAGACCAAGTGTCCCTACTGCAGCATGGTAGAGACTGCTAGATATTTACCCAAATAAGTATCCCTTTCTTCTGGATCTATTATTCAGAATTCGTGCAAGCAGACAGTTACTCTTGTGGAACTGGTAAGGACTGATACTTACAACTTTCCTTTTCCACTATATTCTGTGCTCATGTTGTTTGCAGTCAGGTCCCAAGCTGGTCATGGTTCTTAACCTTGTGTGGTGATATGAGCCTTTATTCTTGAAGGGACTAAACATTGCCACCTGCAATGTCAATACCCAATGTGACATTGGAAGTACAGATGAGGGAAGATAAAAAAATAACAGACTTGTCTGAGTGACTATATGGAACTTCCTTTATCCAAGCTGACCTGAAATTTAACTGGAATAGAAATAAAGTTCTATTTCCTTGTGCCAAAGTCTAAGTATTTCTTTTACCTTCACAGACATGTGCAGAGTAGCAACAAATTAGAGTTGCCTGATGTGTATGTTCCCAGCTAAGGCCACACACTGCCTTCCTATTTCAGTTCTCACACTATAAATAAGTGATCTTTCTGTGTTTTATTTAGTGCCACATTTTTCACACTTTAGTGCTTTTTTGTTGTTGCTGGTGATTTTAGTGTTTAAAATGGCCCCTCGTGTGGTGCTGAAGTGCTATCTAGTATTCCTAACTGTGAGCAAGCTGGGAGGTGCCTTATGTAAAACTGTGTATAGGTACACTTTGTTCAGGCATGAGTTCCAGTACTGTTGGCCATGATTTCAATGTGAATGAATCAACAATGTATATTAACTAAGGTGTCTTTATCCATAAACACACATAAAGCAAGGTTAGGTGTTGATCACTTGATGAAAACGTGACCAAGGTCTCAGAGGAACCTAACTCTATATTTCCTTTAGGAACAAGAGTTTAGCATTCACTAACTCAGTATTCATAGTGACTTTATAGAACATTACCATGAATAATGGAGTACCAACTGTATGTAAGTAAACAGAAAAGTCAATTATTTCTTTTTAGGTTCTTTAAAGTCACGTAACTATTTACTATACAAGTGTTAATACTGTTTTGTGAGTTTAAGTAGATATAAAATACATATGCCAAAAATAAAAAGCATAGGGATACATTGAACGGAATTATATTGTACTGTTGCTAGGAGTCTTATATTTTATGGGAAGTGATACAAGTAGGTTATGATAAAGATGTATATTATAATTCCTTGATCAACCACCAGAAAACCAATATGAAAAATTATAGCCTAAAATATGATTTAGTGATTTAAAATGAAATATTAAAAATATTTAATTCAAATAGGTTAACAGATGAGGAAAATATAAAACAAGTAGCAAAATAATTATTGACCTAAATCAACTATATCAATGAATACATTAAATGCAAATTTAAAAAGCACTCATATTAAGAAGCAAAAAAAGTCAAACTGGATTTATAAAAAGGATAAATGAATGAATACACAAAGAAACAAATTATCTTGGGAAAAAATGGAACAAATTGGGTTAATGATTATTTTGTCATTACTGGAAACCATTTAGGAGCTATTAATATCCACTTTCAGTTCACACAATATAATGGTGATTCTAACTCTACTTCTGGCTCCAAAACTGGAAAGGTAAGCCAGATCTGGACATTCAGAGCAAAATTTCTCCCTACTTATAGTGACTAATGAAGAAACTGGCATATGACCCAAGATATATTAATGAGTTATAGCCTATGCATTAGCTGGAATACTGGGAAAGAGAAGCTCAATTCTCACAAGTTTCTAAGCTTGTCAAATATAAACTACATCTTCTGTTGGCCATTTTTGCCCTTTTGGTGATGAACAAAACATAGAAAAAGCAAAGCTGAAAAATGTAAACACGTTTCTGATGTCATCATTTTAACTATTTGGATCCATGTATGCCTTAATATATATACTTTGTAGTTATATAAAAAAAATCTCTTCTTTTTGTTTCTATCATTTTCAGCCAAAAGATACCCGACTAACACAATTAACAAATTATTTTCTAAGCAATCCATAATATTGGATGAAATAAAATATAGCCATTAAATGAGTTTGTTTCTAATTTCTGACTCATTTCCTTCCACCATGAGAAATCCTTACAAACTCATAAGCCAGAAATGATATAGGGAACTGACTTCAACTCTTCACAATTGATGAACACAGTTTATGAAAACATTGTGCTCTCTAATTTATACATAACATATTAGTAAGCCCCTAAGGTGTGCTTTCAACCATCAGCAGTTCCTTCTTGGCTATTTCTCTTAAGAGAATCCTTTACTTTTTCCCCAGACTACTTATTCAATGTACATGGCTATGACTTTGTATTTAGGAGTATTAACCCTCTCTTCCCACATCATAGAAACACTGACTATTTAAATACTCAGAAACTAAAGCTGGATGGATTTCAAATAGATTCCTACTTGCCTACCATTGATGTTTTGGGTAATTTGACAAATCAATTATTTGTATGACTAAAAAGGAAAATTATCTACTGTTCTTGATAAATTACTTCCCAAATAGTTGACTCTATTATATCTGATTATTCTATAATAAAAGAATAAATTTTAAGGGACATGCAAAATTATCATGTCTATGTTTTATGATCTTCCTCTAGAACCATCCATAGTCAGAATCAGAGAACAAGTTTGATGCCAATGGGTTAATAAGTATACCACAAAGTAGATATGATAGATATATTGATCAGCACTCACTCTGCACTCAGTTTAAGGAGCTGTATTGGGAGGTTTGTAAGAAACAGCAAAATTACTACAGTGCAATTTGTTTATTCATACAACATGACAAATTCTGAGTAGATATCTGATGGATTAAATTGAATATA
Source organism: Lasiurus cinereus (assembly GCA_011751065.1). Taxonomy (NCBI): domain Eukaryota; kingdom Metazoa; phylum Chordata; class Mammalia; order Chiroptera; family Vespertilionidae; genus Lasiurus; species Lasiurus cinereus. The sequence goes on along the minus strand of JAAGEH010002525.1, from coordinate 22,038,988 downwards.
TATTGGAACATATTTGTACACCAAACACAATAAAAATAGATATGAGGGAATTACTTGCCATAATAGTTCAGGAAGCTGAAAAAGAGGGCATTACTGCCTCTGTCTTGGAGAGCCAAAGCAGGGTTTCTTAGGAGGTAGCATGAGGCTAGATTGAGGTATGAGGAAGTGCTGGAGCTGGGACAAGGCTAAGAGAACTGAGGAATGGGGGAATAAAATGAAGAGATATTTGTTCTCAGACACTTATATGAGCTTGAGAGGGAGCAGTTCACAGTTGTGCCATGGTTGCATGATGGCCTACTCCCGCTCTTGAATGTGGGATATTATAGGCAAAGAAAGATGGAGGAGGCCTTCTAAGCATCAGAAAGAGTATATGCCAAGGACCAAGGACCAGAGACATGGAGGTAGATGTAGGTAAAGAAGGAGAAAGAAGTACTTTTAATCTCAGCAAAGGATGCAGAAGTGTAAAGGGAGAGGGAAGAGAAGACGAGCAGGGTAAGCAACAGCTAAATTGAGAAGGGTCTTATATACTGTTCTTTATCATAAACAAAGGGGAGAAAACAGTCTTAGTATTGTTTTTAAGGGATCACTGATAAAGTGGTATAGAAAAGTGTCTTGGAAGAGAAAGACTAAAACTAGAATGAATCTGGTAGAAAGCTGCAGTGATAGTCTATGAAAAAGAGGATGGATGTCTTGGAGAGTCAGGGAGTGAAATTTTGTGTGTCTGATGAGTAAAGGCACATGAAACTCAATAATCTCTAGGCTGGGCAAGTGGGCAATTCTACCAACTAAGAAACAGCTGATTAAGAGAGCAAGCTGCTAATTTTGATTTTGGGGCATGTTTTAAAACATTTGAATAAATTAGCTTGTGTTTTTATCTGCTTGGCCTGCTGTAACAAAAATGTCATAGATTGGACAGCTATAAACAACAGAAATTTACTTCTTATAGTTCTGGAGGCTAGGAATTCCAAGATCAAGGTGGGGGCAAAGTGACTACCCAGTGTGGCTCTCCCCCTGTCTTAAAGACAGTTGCCTTCTTGCTGCTGCCTCACATGTTCTTTCCTTTCCTTAGTGGACAGAGGTTTGGGGGAGAAGGGAAAGAAAGACAGAATAAGCTCTTTAGTCTCCATAGAAGGACATTAATATCATCATTGGGTTCCAGCCTTATGACTTAATAATTACTTTCCAAAGACCCCACATCCACATACCACAATGGGGATTAGGATTTTTAACACATGAATTTTAAGAAAACAAAAGCACTCAGTCCACAGAAGTCAGGATCACTTTTTGATTTAATTGGCAACAAAGCTGGACTCAGTTCAGTGGCACCCGATAAAAATAGCCAAAAGAGCTGTTTTTAATCTATTTTTCACATTTTCACAGCTGGTCACTAGGACTTGATGGACAAATGAGATCTCAATGGTGACTTGAACCACTTTAGCTCAGGAAATATTGAAAATAAAAGTAATTCCCAATTTCACTTGGAAAAAAATAAACAAGCATGTCCTTGAAACCCAACCCTAACCCATGGCCCCAACAGACAATTTCTTGACTTTGAAAATTTATGTAAAATGTCTCTAGGATCTTACAATTTCTCATAACCTTGATTTTAAAATCAACTCCTTGTTTCTGATCCCGAGGCCTCTGCTAAAATAAGGTAGAACAAAAGCACACAATGAATACTACACAACCATATTAGTCAATTGCCAAATTATTTGACTGTGTGTTTTCAAAATTAACCTTTCATCTCCTCCCTCAGCATCCCCACAGGAAATTCCCATATTATTATTTTTCAATGAAGGCATAGCATGGTTCAAGGTAGCTAGCTATAGATTAGAGCAATGGACTAAAAGCCAGGTTTTGGGGAGTGTTGTGTTTTTGTTTTGTATCTTTTAAAATTTTATCACTTGTTGGCACAAAGTACACACACACACACACACACACACACACACACACTCATACACACACACAGTATTCTCAACTGTAAAAACAAGAGATAACGTTTACCTTCCATAGCACCTCCCCTGTGGAATTCCTCCAGCCCTCACTTCCTGGACAGAGTTTTCTCTCAGTCCTTGCATATGCTGCAGCTCTGAGCAAATTCTAGTGTAACTGTCTATTTCCTTTCCTGGCTTTCTCGTGAAAATGGGATCTATGTTAGTGCAGAGACCCAAACTATTTCACATCTGAGACCCAAGGTAGCAGGAAGTACATGTATGTGTTCTGTGGATGCCTGCTGACTAAATGAATGAATGATGGATGGACAGGCACTCCAGTAGTAAGTGGAAAGCCTCTGAATAGCAAGTGCTGCCACCAGCGGGACTTCTCTGCTATTTAAACCAGCAAAGGCACTGCCCTCCCTGGTCTTTATCACTTGCAAGACAGCAGGTGCTTTGGGAAGCCCATTCAGAGCTCAGGAGATGGGGTGAAGGAACCCACAGCTCTGCTCTCAAGTCCTGAGATCTGACTGCAGTAGTAGGCCATGGCCTTTTTTCTTCTTCTTCCTGATGCATTCCTAGGAGGCCCTCCGAAGTCTGGGATGTGGGCCATGAGAGGGGTGCACTCTCTTCACAGCTGTCAGATTATTTACTCTGAAGCACATAAGTTCTAGGATTACAAATTCCAATTCAGAGACAGCCAGGAAAATGATTACAAACGGACATGCTGATGCTCTGGTTCAGAACAGACATGTTCTTTCCTGATGCATTTGAATACACTTTTTACCTGGTTGATTCCTAGGATTCTAGGTGATAAAAATCAACTTTGTTCAGCACTCAGAGGATCATGCTTTCAGTCAACAACACATCTGTCTCACAGTGCACTGCCTTTGATGGAGCCTTCCCCAACTTGCTCAGTCTGAGTTTATGATTTGGCCCCAGCACAATTCACATTATTTTACTAATTACATATTTATTTGTTGTTTTCATTACTCCTTCTATCCTGAGATGTCTGAGCTGAATGTCTAAATTTCCAGCACCCAGCATGTCAATTGATGGCACAATAGGAGCACAATAGGTGAGAAAGTGTTGTTTCTTTCCCACATGGTCTATGAAATCTCACTCTTCAAAGCCAGATATTTTTCAGGGATAAATACTTTATTTTTTTTCTCTACAGGCTTTGAATAATACACATGTATTTCTGTTGTTGCTTTTTGACATAAACATGTGGCTTCTTTACAAATAGCTTCCTGTGATGCACATGTGTTTAAGGTGGCTCTCACACCATAGTCAGTATTATCAAAGAATAACCTGGGGCAGAGGTCTACAAGCCTTGGGCCCTAGAAGGAAAATAAATAGATAAGTGCATAAAAAGAGAAAAAAAAAAGCTCACTCCCTGAAAATACGTTGGGGTCAAATCTGAAATCCATAGGAATTTCAAGGCCCTAAGAACAAGCCAAGAGTTTAAAGTCTGTGGTCACTTCACAACTAAATGTTATATTGGAATATCTAGTGTGATGAGTTTATGAAATGGACCATCATGTTACTAGCCAAATGCCCTAAGTGCTATTGCATTATTTATTAACCTGTGAGATTTAGTATGCATAGGGAAGCCCAGCATAGGCTAGCACCATCCCCAAAATGGGACAGAGTGTTGACTAGTACCATGGTTTCTAAGATTACTTTGCAAAAATAGATATGTGCTCACTTACAAAATAAGCAGTCAAATCTCTTAGGAAGTGACAACTCCTTGTTGATAGTTCTGTGGAAGAAAGGCTAGGTTTCCCACAGACATAAGGGAAGGGGATAAGAGAGAGGCAGAGACAGAGGGGAGGGAGGAAAGAGAGAGAAAAGGAAAGCCTTGAAAGAGACATAGCTAGAGGAGGTGGGAGGGACAAACACAGAACACTATTCTGGTGCCTTCTAATTTACTGCCTTCCATTTCTCACTGATTCCTCCATTGGGAAATACAGTCTGCAGTCAAGGTTCCATGGGATGGAACAGACTAGGGGAAGGGAGGCAAACTAGGGGGTTCTAGTGCAGATAGCAGCTCTGGAGTAGGCATGGCTCCATCATTCCAAGGGCAAGACCTGCAAAGAGCAATGATTGGAGAACTATTCATCAGTGTGCCACTGCATGAAACATTTGTTCTTGAAGATATTTATTCACCTCCATCAAAGTAATGGAGCAGTGTCCAAAACACCTTGGAATTCTTTACTTGGATGGACAAATGGGTGGTCAGCCCAGTCATTCTACCCCATCTCTGGGAAGCAGCAGTCTGGGCTCCTCTGGGACTTCAGGGACTCACGAATGGTTGAAACATCAATGACCCTGTAAGAGAACTACTGAGCTTGGACCACACATACTATCTCCTGCAGGTCTTATTAGAGCTAGTTAGACATAATACTTGAACACCTCAGAGAACCCTTTACCTGTACAATGACACAGTGGGAAAATAACTTGCATTTCCCCCCTCTGAGTGTGTGTTAGTATGTGTAGGGCAGAAGAGGACAAGGGGTTTTCACTTCACTTCAAATAAAGGAAGGAGGATACTTTCAACTCTAGTGCCTGGCAGCTTAAGAGGGGAAGAGCCAGGGACATGGGCACCTGCCAGGCACCCAGCTCCTCAGCACTCCTTTCAGCGCAATATCCATCCCACATCAAATGCTGCAATCATGGGATTTCCTGGGTAAAGGTCTGGAACTCAAGGGTTTTAGGTGCAAAGGAGAGTCAACAATTTAACTTGCTTGATTTAAGAAACTTCTGTAAATCTTGGCTCTGCCATTTTTTTTTTTTATGATTTTGAGGCAGGTGATATAAACCTCCTCAAGGCTCAGGGGTTGTTAGCTGCAAATGCCATTCCTTTAATCTCTAAGAAGATAAATAGATAGGATCCCAGAAATGTGTGACTGCTAAATAAAAGCATGTATGCTATATTTTGTTAACTTTCCAAGAATGAGACTGTTGTGGATATTCTTGACTCAACATTATGACAATGATTTCTATAGTTATTTTCGTAGGAGTAAAGGAAATACTCTCTACCACATGATTTTATAAACTGAGGTATCCAAGCACAAATAAAGTATGTGGACATTGATACACGGATGTGGCAGGGTTGCCTCTCTCCTGTCCTCAGGCCACCATCACTTTGTTCATGCTGGCTTGGGAAATGGACACTTTGTCAGTCCATTACAAGGTGACTTGCAATGATGTTCTACTGTTCAGGAGGGATATTGACTGGCAGTTGCATCCTCTAACCAGGTTCATTCTGCTCCTGGCTATGTCTCTGACTGGTCCTCTCCCACTGACCCCAGAGCACAGACCCCTGTCTCCCAGACTTGATGACAGCAGCTATGAGAATGACAGCATAAGCCACAGGGAAGTGACAGTCACATGATTGATGTATCAGGATTTGCCCATCTCTCTTGCACCTTGACTCTCTCTCAACCATTTACTCCTGAATGTTGGATTTGCAACAGAAAACTAAAGGCTTCTTCTTACCTTCTTTCATGTCCATTCCCCTTCATGTTTAGCTCTTTATTTTTTTCCTGACATCCTTCTACACATATTTACTTCATAATATATTTGAAAGATGTCCATTTGTGTTTATCCTAATCCAAGTCACAATCTTCTCTCAACTGGACCACTGCAGTGGCCTACCTACTGGTCCATACACATCTCCTTTAGCCTCCACTATCATTCTCCAGGCTGAAGCCAGAATTAACTTTTAGAAACACAAATTAGATTATGCCATTTCATTCTTGAAGGATTTTAATGGCTTCCCATTTCTTGGAGAATCAATGGAAAAATTTCTTAATATAGTCTCCTGAACTTGAAGAGTGTGATTGATCCTTTTCTCTTTATTCTCATTATTCACAGGCAGACACATCAGCTTTTTCTCTGTTCTTTAAATTCACTGACACATGCTGACCTCTCTGCCTGGAATGCTCTTCAAAACCTCCCAACCTCCCTTCTTGAAAATGCCACTCATCTGATCTCAAGTATCATATATTCCCCAGGATGCCATTCCCTCTAGGACAAGCTCACTACCTCTGCCAGCCTCTGAAAGACCATGTTATACCCTCTTAGCCTGTCACTGTTTTCCTTCAGATCATTTTATCATGGTTATAATTACACTAGAAGCCTGGTGCATGAATTTGTGCACTGGTGGGGTTTTTTAGCCTGGCTCGCAATTGGGCAGATTGGGGACCTCTCACCCAGTCTCAATCAGGGCTGGCCAGGAGGAGGGACCGTGGGAGATTGGCCAGCTGGAGGGAGGGACCTCAGCAGGTTGGCTGACTAAGGGAGGTTGGCTGTGGGAGTGCACTGACCACCAAGAAGCAACTCCTGTGTTGAGCGTCTGCTCTCTGGTGGTCATTATACATCATAGCTACTGGCCAGTCATCTGATTTTCCGTCATAATAGTCACTTAGGCTTTTATATATATAGATAATATCTTTGATAACTAAGTGTGTATACTGCATGAATGCAGGGATCCATTCTGTCCTGTTCTTTACTCTTTCTCCAAAGACTGTAAAAAGATTGACACATTGTGGGCACATACTTAATATTCACCAGATGAGTGAATGAATGAAGGCTACTGGCAAGAAAAATCATCCTTTCTGGTTCTTAGTTATATATTCTGTAAAATGGGTAAGGTATCATAATCATTCTTGCCTTCTTAGAGATGTTGTGTGAAAAATTGCAATTCTATAGTACAGCACTTGGACTGACACAGGCACTAAGGTGTACCTGTTAGCCTAACTTTATATTCATCTTCACCCAAAATTTTCATCCATAATAGACAAACTAGAAATCAATGCTTAGCCCAAGCATTCCAAGCCTGTTATTGAGTCTGAATTAATTAATTCCTAAGGACCAATTCAATACCTGACTCCCTTCCACTCCAATTTCATCCTCTTCAGTCATCATCCAATGTCTGGCATATCTTATGGCCAAACCTCAGCAAATGTTATGTCAGTAGAAGTTCTAGGTAGCCACGAGGAAACACTGCCTGCTCAAATTAGTAGCAATCTCTTGTTCATTCAAATGCCACCTCTCCATTTCCCATGCAGCAGCTGGGATATGGGTGCCCCAAACCACTATTCAGCCCTGATTTGCTGGCCATTCCTCATAGCCTAAAGAACTCACTTCTCTAGGGCTGCAAAACAAAGGACTGGATTTTAATTCCTTTGAGCAGGCCTGTCCATTCATAGGAACTCTCAGAAGACCTTTCTCAGAAGCACTCTGAGGCCAAGTTTTATGCTTGAAGGCTGACCCTGACCACATTCACTGGGCACTGGGAATAGAAACATCCTTCTTCTTTGTCAGCAAAGGTCTATTTAACTTTTCAACCTTTGACATTTAAGCCCTTGTGTTTGTTTTGTTTTAAGAAATTCTGGAGTTTCAAGTGCAGCCCCTCAAGATGACACCTCTAACCAGAATGGTAGCTTTGCAAATTGAATTGAATGTACTTGGCAGCCTCTTGAAATGCTGAGTTAACGAACCTGTCCTTCCAATCATCTGAATTCATTGTGATACCTTGTGGTCCAATGTCAACACACACTGTGGATTCATGTAGTTGTAGAGCAGGAGTTTACCCAATATGGTTAGATGTAGATCAAAAGAAACAGAGGTTTGCATAAATAATTGGACATGGGAGTGTCCTCTAAACATAATTGTCCTTTATCTCCAACATGACGAATGCTATTAGATAATCTACATTTCTATGTGCCATTCTCTCAGACCTCATAGATTAAATTCTTCTGGGAATATTTTTAATCATGTTACCCACATGAAAGATATACAATTCTTCCTTTTCTTTCATTAAACATTATTGAGGTCTAGCTTTGTGCCAAGCCAAGTGTTATGTCCTGTGATTTTTTTTTAAAAAGTGCTATTATTTATGTATCATTTTCTAATAAAAGAGACAAAGACAGGAAATGCATGATTACAGTGTATATGATACATGTAACATGGGTATAAGTACAATGCCATAGACACACAAAAGAGGGAGATTTTAAATCTAAGTAATGAGGAATGATTTCAGAAAGGTAGTGGCATTGGAACTGACCCATATGAGGAACACAGAAGGCAATATAGGTGAAGAAGAACATAAAGCAAGATAAAAGGAAGCAAAGGACATAAATAGTAAACTGAAAGAAGAAATTTCTAAAACCAAGGAGTGTATGAAAATATGTTAAAACATCATGATAATTGATTCCTATCAGACTGGGATATTTAGAAAGCTGGATAATGCTATGTTTCTGAGATGTAGAGGATGTAGATATTGACAGACATCCCATAAAGCAATCTGTCAATATTTAGTCAAATTGGATACATTAATGCTTTCCAGCCAGCAAGTCAACTTCTGAGCACCTATCTCTAAAGGAAATTCTCATATAACTCTATTACAGCATCATTTGGAGTTCTGGAGAGTTAGAGGCTATCCAGCGGAGATGACAGTGTGCAACAAGTTTAAGCAAGATTAATGTAACACTAAACCTGAGATTGTAAAAGGAGAGAGACAAAAAGAGATAGAAAAAGACAAAATAGAGGGGGGAAAGCATGGCAAAGGCAATGAGGCTGGGATAGAAGGTGTATTGTTTTCTGAATGTCAGAAATATCAGTACTTCTGCTGCATTGGGTGTGCTTGGAAAGCACTGGAACAAGGACTTGGACATGTAGTTAGGAAAGAGAATGTCAAAGACCTTGTAAGTCATCCTAAAGATACAGATACTTTATTTCTTAGGTAGTCCATTTACAGGTTAGATAGTAATGTGACTATATTTTGGATTTTTAATCACTCGAGTAGCAATTTTAGGGGAGAACTTTCATGTACCAGGGGCCAGTGGAATCCTAGTAAAAGTAGGGAAGTTATCAATTTTTAGCTGCATTTTATCTTCCATAGGTAAGACAATATCTATGAACAGTATCTCTAAGATGTCCAGAGTTCCACCTCTGTCAATCCTTCAGGGAAATCTTCTATCTCTTCTCCAAAAGCCACAAATCTATCCTCAGAGCACTCCCTACCCTCCAGTCAAATGCCATTCATGAATATCTTTGAATTAGCTTAGGGCAGACAGTGTCCCAGGACAGACTAGCTAATCAGGCTTGGTTTTTCACCTATAAAATTTCTTTCTCCTTCCCACACTTGCTCTAGTCCACATCCCAACTCCTTCCTCAGGAAATGGAGGGAAAAGGATAATGACCTATTTTGGTCACAAAAAGACTTCAGAGTCAGAAGAGGAAAGATCATATTTTCTTGTGTAAAATAAAGCCAGTAAGAACATTGCTCTTATATGGCTATTGGGAGGATTGATTGTAACTCTTAATGTAAAGTACAATCATTGTTAGGGTTTGGGCTGAGGCAGGCTGTGAAAAAATTCCCCACTAGGAGAAGAGTTGCAGAGAGGAAGTTTATTTTACTTTTCAAGGGAGGAAAGGGCCTGTGTACTGCTGGTCAATACGGGATGGGGAACAAAGAGTAGCTTCTGCTTTTAAAGAGCAAGCAATTGCAGTTGCTAAGAGACAAAAAAGGGGTTTGTGTTGAAGTTCAGCAGATACCAAGGGGGTTGTCTTGAAAAGTTACAGCTTGTTTGCTTTCCAGGAGACAGTCGGGCAGATGTCCTAAGGAGGTGTCTTATTAGTATTTTTCCCAAGCCTGTAAAACATGCTTAGAGCAAAAGTTATGAAGAGTTTAAAAGAGGCTTGTCTGAAGGGGAGGGGATAGGGAATTTGTACTAACTAGAAACTCCCTGGTTCCAGTTATCCCAGAGTTGTGTAAACAGCAGGGATGAAGGGGATACAAAAATAGATGCAAGAATGTAGCCTTGAAAGTAGCTTATCTTGTCCAGCAGTTTGAACAGAGGGGCTGTTTGAATCAGAGGACCAAAAGTCTTGGGTTTTAATGACTAAGTGCTTCTCATAAATTGTGGAAGGCCACAGCAAAGAAAGGGAAAGGCCTTTTTCTGTCCTTACAATAATTATAACACACAATCAATAAATGTTAGTCTTTAGGACTAATGAGACATTCAGGCTAATGCAATAGCAGTTAATATCATAGAATCATTTCAAAGTGAGAAGATGGCAGAAATCAAGGCTGGCTTTTTGGAGGAGGTGTCACTTGATCAAATGCATAAAAAAATGCAATGCACTGTCATTTAAATGTTTATGTCTCTGTGACCTGTTTTCACACAAAAACTTTGTGACATATTCAGTATGTTCTCATGTGAATTCTTCCCTCTTCAGTTCAGTCCTGCCCCCAGCATAATGCTGAATAGTTTGAGCCTTAAATGAATGCCAAAGTCATGGAATTTTAGGTTATGAAAGGATCTCAGAGATCAGCTAGTTCAACTTCCTTATTTTATAAGCAATTGAATTGTATTTTAAAGCAACCAAGCAAAAAGGTAAGACACTAAAGTAGGAGGCAGGTTTTTGACCTATGTGGTCTTAAAGCAAACCTCTTAACCTTTTTGGGTTTCAGGTATTTTATATGTAAAACAAGGGCAAACTTGCTGCTAAGGACTGTGGGTTAGTTGAATTGGTATCTACACTCTAGGTCAGTGGTTGGCAAACTGCGGCTCGAGAGCCGCGGTTTGCCTCTCTGTTGACTAATGAGTTTGCCAACCACTGTGTAAGGCATTACCCTCACTCAGAAGTTTTGACTTCGGGTTAAAGACATTAGGACAGTATTAAAATGTTTTTTAAGTGTTTTTCCCTAAGGCAGTGGTTGGCAAACTCATTAGTCAACAGAGCGGCTAATCATGGCTTGCGAGCCACATGTGGTTCGCGAGCCGCAGTTTGCCGACTACTGCTCTAAGTGATAGCATACATTCTTATATCTTCCTTCTTTTAAATTTTGAAGAACATTGAAAGTTTGGGACAAAGATAGCTTAATTTTATGAATTGCGCGCCCCCCCCCCCCAAAAAAAAAAAAACTGCAAGAGAAGATGCATGGACTTGGAAAAACCATACTGAAAATTCTAGAATCTTAATTTCAAAGCCAAGTCATGCATATGAATTTGGGGTGACCTTGACTATGTCAAAGTGTTATAGGCAGTTAGACAGGCATGAGCAGAGTAGGAAAGATAGACTAGCTACTGAAGGTCCCCAAAGGGGAAAGCCCTGGATACCTAGCAATGAGCAAAACTAGGGTGGGACCTTGTCCCCAAGGTGATGTTTCCTTTCCATATCGCTGGTCATCTGGTATAAAACCTCTTCTTTGATATGTCCCTAGCCCTGCAGTAGACCCCTTGGAGGAGGAACAAAGGGGGCTGGGAATAGTCTCACACTGGCTCCCATACAAGCCCTGTGTGACCACTCCCTTAAGCATTAAGTCCTAGAGATAATAGCTAGGCCTAGTTGTGATATTGAATTTTTGGACTGGAAGCCGGATTCTTTGTCTGCCAGAATCTAAGAATCAATCCACCGACAGAAAGTGGTATAGCAAAGGTGGAGATTTATTAAAGAACAAGTACAGATTCCCATGTGGGGAGAGGGAAGAGTCCCACAGAATGGACTTGTTATGCCCAGAGTTCGGGGTCCCCAATAATCAACCACTAAGGAGCCTTTTTCAATGCAAAAGCAAAGAGTCTTTATTCAAACCTGGGTTTGACTCTCAACCTCTTTCTGGCACAGCAGTGAGGTGAGAGAGCGAGCCGGGCGGGAACAATGAGTTTTATGGGGTAGGATAATTGGGAGGGCTTAGGAAAGTGACAAGGGTTATAGAGATTGGTCACTTGAATTAGGGTCTTTCTGTGGTTTAGCCTTATTAGGACCCTCGCCGTGTTCCTTGAGCTTCATTGGTCCATTTGAGTGGTGGTCAGGGAAGCTAGGACATTGCTGGCACACCTGTGGCCCCTCCCAGGAAAGGGAGGGGGCTTAGGCAGGGGGCCCAGCCCTATAGGACAAGATGGAGGGGAGTTCATTTCCTTTCAGACTCCCAAGCAGGGAGGGGGAAAAGTCTCCCACTGGGTTCCTTTCCCTATGGCTTATACAGGCAGTGGATCCTGGTGCCTGAAATCCCCTCTGATTCCCCTTTGAGTTGGTTACTATAGTAACTCCTGGGCTCAAATGTTGAACCTCACATGGGACATTGTTCCCCATTGTTCCCTTATTCCCTCTGGGCTTTCCTCTTTTCCATCTGAATGAACAGTTTCCTTCTCATTATTTTGTAAATATAGACCTTTCTTGGCTACTTTTAGTTTCCTTGTCTTATGTAAATGTAACTATTGTTGCTTCCTTGTCTTATGGAGATATAACTGCACCTGGTTTCCTGTGTTATGGAAATGTACCTTCTCCCAGTCTGCAGCCCTGTACTTTTCCATGGACCCCAATTCTAAAAAATCCCTAAGCCTGTCTATGTTCCCCCAAAATTCCTGCTCTAGTTGTGTTTCAGCTTCAGGTCCAGAAAAGCAGTAGAGCCAGGTGGGACAACATCATAGTTGACATCAGGACCAGTTTTGAGGATGAATTACCAACTGCCCTGGTGCTGTGCAATCAGTGAAGACCAGAACCTTCCCTAAAATCTCTGCCTTTGGGAAACAAATAAAACAAAAGACTCAGCAAGTATTCTCCCTTCCACCTCTATAACTTGTTTCCTGAGCCCACTTTTATGGCTCACTTCTACCTCCATGACTTTCTAAAAAAATTTTCTCTTTGTATTTGAGTTCCTTGGATCTGAGTTCTTTTTTGGCTGAACTCAAGAACCAAGGTTGCAGAACTGAGGTCCAACATCTGTTACGTTTTATCTTTAACAAAAGCATGCTGAATCATTTCTATTTTCCTAACTGGATCTTCTCAATAGGAAAATCTAAGATATCAAAGGATGGGCCTTTTATCCTCACAACCACAGAGAAGAGGACCACAGCTTAGAAATGTATCAAAGATTCATTTGTAGCATCTCTGATCAGGATCTAAATATTGTGGTTGATTCTCATTATTCGTGGTAGTTGTAGGCTATAAAATCACTACAAGCACTGAATTAAATAATACTGAACTACTGTTCATACAGTATGTGCAAAGTTAGGTTCCTGCAAGCTTCTGGTCACATGTCCATCAACCTATCATTGCATACTAGTAACCTTGTATTATATATACTTGTAACCTATCATTGCATACTAGTAACCTTGTATTATATATACTTGTGTTTAATGACCGCTTAGTTAATATGTATTTATTCATGACCATAGAACAGCATTATTACAGTGCCTTATTACAACATGTCTGAACCAAGTTTACCTAATATATTACAGTCTCCTTGCACTTAGGAACACTAGATAATATGTCAGCACTTATGTTTAGGACCATTTTATTTAGCAGAATCCCACCACCACCAAAAACAACAATTAGCACCCCCCAGGTCCGCTCTCTCCCCCAAAAAGATGGCACTAAGTAGACTGTGAAAACGATGTTTGTTCAACCCTGTCCTGAGTGGCTCAGTTGGTTTGAGCATTTTCCCATGCACTAAAAGGTTACTGGTTTGATTCCCAGTCAGGGCACATACCCAAGTTGAGGGTTCAATCCCTAGTCTGTGTGCTGGAAGCAATCATTGCTATTTTTTTTTCTCTCTCCCTTTACCTTCTCTCTATCTAAAAAAATTGATAAAAACATGTTTTTTTATATATAAAAAAGAACATTTTTTCATGGAATCAGAGCTAAAACAAGAAAGCAGAGTGTCTCCTTGTTTGACTTCAGCTGGAAATGTGTATGTTGAGCAATTCAAACTTTCACTGCTCTGCATGGGATTGTGAATGATCACAAAAGTACCATAAATATTGATTTTGGGGTTACAAATAAATTTTAGTGAGTGTGGGAATCGGCAGATAATAAGAATCCACGGTGTGACTTGGTACTTGGCAGCAAGCACAACCCCTGCTAAGCTCTCCCCTTGTACTACCACTGCTAAGCACCTGGAAACTACATTTATCAGCAGGCCCCTTCTCCTTGGACTCTAATTTAGATTCCACCAGTGACAGGCACTCACATCAGATGTGGAAGGTGGGCAGGAAGCAGGAACAATTATAAAACTTGGCCTTAGGTGGGCAGGTGTGTGGGTTTCAGCAGAAGGCTGTGTAATGTTTTATGATGCTTTCTTAGCATTCTCCGATGAATTACCTGCTTTGGGTGGCAGTTTCCTGTAATTCCTGAAACTGCCTGATTTCCTGGAATCATTGATGATTTCTCCTGATGTTTGCAAACCCAGCTTTGCCAAAAATGCTGTGGAGCATTTGTGATTTATAGTAAAAACATATACAGTATTTGGTCTTCGGCCATGTTCCTGGACCCCGAGTTCCCGAAACCCTTTTATATTCCTGTGATGAGAGCACTAGGAACATCTTTTGTTCTAATGATATGATTCTGGATGCACTCCTGAATGACTCCTGGATGGGGGCTATTTACCAGAAAGACAAAGCCATGATTTAGAAGCTTCAAATTTTCAGCTTCTACCCTCCCCCCATTCTCCAGAAAGGGAATGGAGGCTGGAAATGGAATTAGTCATTGATCACACCTATGTGATGAAACCTTCATAAAATCCCAGTAGTATGGGATGGTGAGCATATCCACATATCAAGAGGGTGTTACACTCCCAACTCTACAGGGACAGAAGCTCCTGCACCCAGGACCTTCTCACACCTTGCCCTATGGACTTCTTCATCTGGCTGTTTATCTGCACCCTTTATCATGTCCTTCAATAAACTGGTCAAGATGAGTAACTGTTTTCTTGAGTTCTGTGAGCCAGTCTAGAAAATTAACCAAACCTGAGGAGGGCATGGTAGTAACCTTCTATGGTTTGTAGCCCATTGGTCAGAAGCATAGGTAACAACCTGGACTTATAATTGACATCTGAAGTGGGATCTGATGCTGTCTCCAGGCAGACAGTGTCAGAATTGAGTTAAATTATAGGGTACCCAGCTGGGGTTGCATAGAATTGGGGTGGGAAAAACTCCCACACATCTAGTATCAAAAGTACAGGGTGGGGCAAAAGTAGACTTACAGTTGTTTGTATGGAAAAATAATACAATAAGTAATCAATAATAATACAAGAATAAAGTTTGTGTTTGGCAGACTTACAACTGTAAAGCTACTGTACCATGCATGGCAGGATGAGCGTTAAGGAGAGACTCAGGAGGAAAGATGAGGCTTTTCTATTCAGCACCTAATTCCCCACATTAAATCTCTTCCTGACAGTGTCTAGAGTGTTTTCTGGGTCTCTGCCTAAAATCACAACAGAAAACCTAACTGGCTCACTTACTAACTTATTTCAAAATAACACATTTGGGGACAAATATTTCCACTGATCACCTAATGAGCAAATTGCCCTCTCAGCATCCCAATTTGCATGACCTGGACAGTCATATTCTGAAAAGCATGTCAAATGATGTGTGTTATTACACATTCAGATAGAACTAACATGTGTAGGTTGTTTATTAAATTCCGGGCATGATGCTAAATACTGTAGAAAAATTATCTACTTGATCCTTACCACAGCCTGGTGGGAAAGGCAATGTTTATCTTTTACAAAATGAGTCTCATAGAGGTTTAATTCCTTGACCAGAGTCATGAAAATGGTAAATGGTGGAACAGCAGTTCAATGCAAATTGAATTCCACAGTGACTGTAGCTGCTGCTTCCTACCCCTGAATCCTTCCAGAAGATCTCATATTCCCTCATTTCTTCCCACTGCCTCATTTTTCACTAGCCATTAACAATTTGGGTTGGGGGTTGGGGTGAGGGAAGAGTGGAGAGAAAGTTGAAGTCAGGTTTTGACCCTAGAAAATAATCCTTTATATATATATATATAATTAATTTTTATTAATTTTTATACATATCCCCCCATTGCCCCCCTCCCTCCCAGGCATACCCCGACCCCCCAGTGTCTGTTATCATTGGTTATGCTTATATGCATGCAGATAAGTCCTTTGATTGATCACTTATCTACCTCACCTAACTTTAATCTTTTTGCTGTAATTTCACAGTCTGTTTGATGCTTTATGATTTTTGTCCTCCTGAGAATTATCAGTCTACTCCCTTTCTGTGCTCCTGATTCTATTATATTCACCAGTTTATTCTGTTGATCAAGTTTTTAATTCACTTAATTTTTAGATTCACTTGTTGATAGATATGTATTTGTTGTTCTTAATTTTTTGTCTTTTACCTTTTTCTTCTTCCTCTTCTAAAAGAATACCTTTCAGCATTTCATATAATACTGGTTTGGAGTTGATGAACTCCTTTAGCTTTTTCTTCTCTGTGAAGCTCTTTATCTGCCCTTCAATTCTGAACGATAGCTTTGCTGGATAGATTATTCTTGGTTGTAGGTTCTTGCTGTTCATCACATTGAATATTTCTTGCCATTCCCATCTGGCCTGCAACGTTTCTGTTGAGAAATCAGCTGACAGTTGTCTGGGTGCTCCCTTGTAGGTAATGAACTGTTTTTCTCTTGCTGCTTTTAATATTCTCTCTTTGTCTTTTGCTCTTGGTATTTTAATTATGATGTGTCTTGGTGTGGTCCTCTTTGGATTCCTTTTATTTGGGGTTCTGTGTGCTTCCTGGACTTGTAAGCCTATTTCTTTTGTCAGATGTGGGAAGTTTTCAGTCATTATTTCTTTAAATAGGTTTTCAGTATCTTGCTCTCTCTCTTCTTCTGGCACCCCCACAATTCTGATGTTGGTACGCTTGAAGCTGTCTCAGAGGCTCCTTACATTATCTTCACATTTTTGGATTCTTTTCTCTTCTTGTTTTTCCAGTTGAATGTTTTCTGCTTCTTTATATTTCAAATTTTTGACTGGATCCTTGCCTTTCTCTAGTCTGCTGTTAGGACTCTGTATAATAGTTTTTATTTCAGTCAGTGTATGTTTAGTTTCTAGTTGGTCTTTTTTCATCTTTAGTTGGACCTTTTCCATCTCCTCTTGGGACTTGATAAATTTATCCATCTTTTCTAGCATATTCTTGAAAAACCTTATAAGCGTGGTTTTGAACTCTATATCCAGTCGTTTTTTTTCCTCCATTTCTTTTGTTTGTACTCCCCTTGTCTCGGCATTTTCACTATGCCGGGGAAACTTCTGTGTTTAATTCAGCTTTATGATACCAGACGTGCAAAGCCGCAAAAGCCTCTGTTGGGATGGGTGGAGTCTCAGCGCTTAAGGGACCGCCTTGCCTTCCAGTTGGCCCCGCCCTCCACGGCCCCTGAGTCTCACGTGACTGGGTAATGGCTGGAGCGGTCCTTGTGCACGAGCCCGCAGTGCCTCTAACCGCTGCCTTTCCGGCTCCCCTGTGCCCCAGGACCACACAAGTCTAGGTCTCCAGGGCTTCGTCCGAAACAGGGGTTTAGTGAAGTTAGAAGTGGCACAGTTGGGAGGGTCCGTCTCCTGCCCACTAGCGAAAGCCAGTGGCACAATCAGCAATCTGTCCTGTGCGCAGTGCCGTGCGCACCACCAGTCCTTTGATCTTTTGCGACTCCCCTAAATTTCCGTGCACTTCTCCCTTTTCACAGTCCAAACTTACCCCGTATGAGTTTCGGCTGGATCTGGGGTTTAGTGTCGTAGGATAAGGGGTTCAGTGCCTTTGAGAGTCTCCGTTTCCCTCCCGCAGAGAAAGTCAGCCAGGTACTCGGGCACCCGCTCTCTCCTCGCGTGCGTTTCCGTACCTCAGCTTTTTGCAGCTCCTCTGGGTCTCTGTGAGCCCCTCTCTTTCTCTCTAGTTGTAGAACTTCCACTCAGCCAGCTTTCCTGTGGTTCTGGATGATGTCTGTTCTGTCTTTTAGTTGTAGTTTTGAAATTGTTGTGCGAGGCAGCAGTGTAGGTGTTTACCTATGCCGCCATCTTGGATCCCCCCCCCCCTTTTTATATTTTGCACTTTATTTGAAACTGATAATGAATATCAGAGGACCCATTTTCTCACACACTGATGCAATTATGAAATCACTGTGTACCAGATATGACAATCTGGCTTGTACATCTTACCTAGATTGGTCAGCAAATGGTTGCCCCCTTTTCAAACTGGCAAAGTGCAGGTAGATATGGAGAAAATCTCCCCTGCATAAATCTGTATAAAGTACACTATTCAGAACACTTTTCTGCTGACTTACAAGTGTCTCCAGCTCTGAAACCATGCCACAACACAACATTTCATTTACCACTTCATTTGAGCCTTAACAGTCCAAGCAATGTTATGGGCCCAGTGCTACGCATTCATTTAATAAACATTTGTGAGTGCCTACTAAGGGGCAGGCATAATATTTATAACTAGATGTGCTTTTCAAGTGGGGAAAAAATCCTTTTACATGGAGAAACATGAATATCTCTTTTATGCCACCTGATTCGCCTCTTTAGAACCTTTTATGGGAGAAATGGTGAATGATGCTTTGAACTCTTACCCTCTCAGGATGAATAAAGTTATTGTTATGGACTGAATATATCTGATCCTCCAAAATTTATGAGCTAAAGTCTAACCTGACCCTGTGGCCATATTTGGAGATGAGGTCTCTAAGGAAGTAATTAAGGTTAAATGAGTAATTGAGGTTAAGTAGGGCCTAATTCAACTAGATTAGTGTCCTGTTCCCCGGGAGGGAGGGAACACAGAGGACACTTTCTACTCTCCTCCCATGGCAACACTAGCTTGGATTTCCTGGGAATGAAGTAATGATAACTTCATTAAGAAAGTCAACTCAGAGTCCCTAAGGAACCCCTACAGGAGAAAGCAACTAGGATGCCTGAGACAGGACAAGGTCTAGGTAACCTTTACTAACTTCCTTAACCAGTGGATAAGATTGGCTCATCTGGAAGGCAGGGAGGTGTTTGCAGCCTCCTCCCCAGTACCTGGCATTCCTGTACTTTTGGCAGTGCCTGTCAACACCTAAGCATGCTGCAGGTCATGCTGGCCTGATTGCCCCCAGTCTTCTTTATCTACCGAATTACCTAAACAACAGCAACAGGCCCCTTTGTCAAAAGGCTCAATTGCAAACATATCTCTTTACATGCTGTCTGCCACCTTCTGTTTTGAGTTTATTTTCTTAAGCTCAGTTTGTCTTGTTGCCAACTGTTGCTAAACAATCATTAGTTGACTAAATGTTTACTTCTTCTCTATAATGTTACATGGAAAAGAATGATACAGACAGATGACCTTTTTATCAACTCCAACAAACTGCTTTTTCTCAGTTCTCGTCATTTTCACAAAAGTTGGTGTCATAGTGTCAATATCAAATTTATTCGCATTTCTATGGATGGGGGTAAAGGTGGGCATGTTTCCGTAGTAAATTTGGGGTCAAAAGTTTGTAATGACATTTCATTCCTCAGAATTATTTTATTTTATTTTATTTTATTTTATTTTATTTTATTTTATTTTATTTTATTTTATT
>JAAGEH010002525.1:21793811-22019689 GCA_011751065.1 Lasiurus cinereus | reverse complement strand
TTTTATTTTATTTTATTTTATTTTATTTTATTTTATTTTATTTTATTATTTTATTTTGCGTGAGAGCCAGGAACCTTTAGAGTCTACCTTAGGGAAATCAGTCATTTTATTTGGCCTCAATTTCCCCAGTAGTTGCTAATGTTCCAAAGCTGTGTTATTCAATGTCCTCATGAGGCTATTTAAAGTAAATAGATTAAAAATACAATAAAACTAAAAATTTAGTTTCTCAGTTGCGCCAGCCAAATCTCAAGTGTCCAGTCGCTACCACACTGGACAGCACATGTATGTAATATTTTCACCTTCAGAAGAATATCCACTGCCTGGTGCTGAAGCTCTGATGAGGGCCACAGCAAAGTTTGCATAGCGGCAATTTACCTGGTGCTTAAGAGCACAGGTTTGGGATCAGCAAGCCTGGGTTCGAATTACAACCCTGTCTCACACATAGCTGTGTTTCCCTGGGCAAATTTTGTACTTTCTCTGAGCTTCAAGGCCCTCATCTGTTGTATGGAGATAGCATTTACGGGATAAATCGTAAAAATTAAATGAGACGTGATATGGGAAGTGCTAATCTCAGATGTCAACATGTGTAGCCATATGCTTAGTAGTTGGAGTGCATTGTGAGGTAGGGAGAGCAGGTTATTTTGCTAAGTGGAACATCTGGAAGCCGAGAAAATAAGGGACTTGCTTGAGAGACTTTTACAGTGAGGGGTGGACATGATGCATTTGGGAGTAAGTTCTTATATGGCAGACTTTCTTCACCAAGTCAATTTAAGACCTTTCATTTCTGAAAGGTAAACAGCACAGGAGGTCAGGAACTTAGCAACATTTTCATCTGGGTAGAAATACCCACCAACAGCAACTTGGGATTTCTGCCAGATATCCAAGTGAATATGAGAAAAATAATAACTATTAAAATATGGTTGGTGTTTCTCTTAAAAAATATCTCCCTTTTAGGGTTAATCAACCACTCATGTATTCAATGCTTGCTTTAACATTTATCACATCAATGGTATTTTGAAAATATGGATGTGGGTGAGGAGTGGGAAGGTAGTGGGCGGGTAGAAAGGTGGTTTGATGGTTAGGTAGGTTAGCAGGTAAGGTTTGGACAGTTGTCTAAGGCCACAAGGCAAATGCCTTAGCCACTTGCTGATTTACAATATAAAACAGTAAGATGACAGAAGCCACATGTGTTCAACTCTAGATGACCAGAATAAGATCAGAGCACTAATTTAAATACTGGTAAGAAGAAATCATACATATTAATTCTAATTCAGAAGTTTTGATTGGGTATTCTTATAAGTTATCTAAGGTAAGGAATGGGAATGAAAAGAGAGAATATAAAGGAATTCTAAGCTGGCAGGATCTGACTAGGTGAGATCTAGGTGCCCAGCTAAGCATAAGTTACTAGACACCCCTTACTTCTGGATACTGTCTGCCCACAAAGTTTCCGGCTAGGGCAGAATTTAGGTTCCTGCCACCCATCAGGGTTATTTGAAGTTCATCCATGGGGTCTCTGCTCCTGTGTAAACCTCTGGGCCCCTGTCTTATCTGGCTTAGAAAGATGGTCTAGAGAAGTTGTGAGGAGGCCTACTGTTAGCTCCTGAAAGGCAAAAAGACTAGGGCCAGTTTTCAAGCTGACCTAGATTTTGTTCCTTGGATTAGTATATATCACCCATGTGACACCCAGAATACCATCATTTAACCTCTTTGTGCCTTACTATTCTAGATAAGGGCATCTATAAAGCGGGAATACTGATGATTGTTCAGCCTATGTCACAGGTTTATATTGAGAAGCAAATGAACTTGAGCGTGTGAGGTGCTTTGTAACTGGTCTTTCCCTCTGTTAGAGAAAATCGGAATAACCAAACCATGCTGGGAGAGTTTGGAGTTATATTTAATATGCGCGGGTCCAGAGGAAAATGTTTCTCAAATTCTGGGCCCCAACATGCAGAAATTTTCCATATTTATATGTTTTTACCTTCTTTGTCTCCCAAATATGGAATGTTTTCCACCCCTTTGCAAGTTCTTAAAGGGGCCCTATGTGCTGAGGCCTTGAGACCTCAAAGACCTGACCTGGTGCCAGCACTGATAATTTGTCCAGCAAAGGTTTAATGGCCTCTCTGAAGTGAGAATAGTCTCATTTTTCTTATTATTTAAGCAAGCAAGCATTTACAGAAGCCAATAGCAAGGTTAAAATTTCAAACAGCAGTTTTTATATAAGATGGATGCTTCACCTCCACTGACCTCCTGTCCTATTACTCCCTCCCCTACCTCTGCCGCCAGGTGATAAGTTCCCTGAAAGCAAGGACATGGACTCTTTCATTTAGTATTTTTGCAACTACTATTTGTTTATGCAATATCATCCTCCCTTCCTAACAGAAGCCCAAGAGGAAGCATGGCCAATCAAAGCGAATCATGACAGCCCTGTTCAGATTCCCTGTTATCTGGGGAGTGACCTGTGACTTGGTCCTGACCAATGAGATATAAAAGAGAATTGGCAGAGGATGAGTGATGTGGTGAAAGTTTATGTTTTATTGATAAAAATATTGTAACGCGGCTGACTCAACCTTGCTTTCTGCCGGAAGTGGAAGTTATGGCTGGAGCTACAGCAGCCTTTATGAGCTCTGAGGAAGAGGCTCAGTGACTAACAGAAATATCATCCCCAAAGTCAAAGCGCCTATTAACTCTAATACCAGTAATTACCTGAGTCCAGGCTTCTTGATATATAAGAAAAAGAAAACCCTTAATTATTTAAGGCACTATTGTTAGGTTTTCTGATATTTGAAGCAAAATACAGTCCTAATTGACTCCATTCTAGCACCTGTCAGTAACTGGTCAGTAACAGGTGCTCAAAAATGCTTGTTGAGTGAATGACTAGATGGATGATGCATGAATGAATAAATGAACCACTAATCTTTATACCCTCTGAAGCACTTACCTGGGAGTCTGGCATCTGGTGAGCACATGATAAATATGTGTTCAGTTAAAAATTTAAGAATCAAAAGTTATCATTTGGCAAGTTGAGGAAAAGGACCACAAGGATTTCTCTGAAAAGTCCAGCTGCCTTTTTAAGTAGCACAACAAAGACTGCTGGATTTTTGAGTTGAAGGAAATAAGAAATTGAGCACATCTAGTACCCAAAAGTGGTGTTCCGATTTAGAAAGCCTAAAATGTAATGCCACTCATCACTCTGTTCTCCTGGCAAAGTACAAATTAGTGGCTTGGAAAATTCCTCTGAGCTCGAGGGTAACACAGACATTAGCCTAAATAGGAAAAGCCCTCGTGTCCTGTGAGGCCTGCTTCCCAGGGAGAGCTTATTCAGGCTCTACAGAGTCCAGAAAATCACCGGGCGCCTAATTTAAAACAATTGCTGTGAAAAGTCAGACGAGACAGAAATGCTCAGCAGCAGAGCGCATTCCCTGTGCAGACAGATCAGCTCCCGGCAGCCCCCCAGCTGCCAGCACAGAGCCCAAAGGATTCCCTGAAGGAAAGGCTGGCATTGCCTCTTAATCCCCCTCAGTCATCCTCCCGCCTTCAGCAGGAGTGAGGCAGGCCCTCCCAGCCCTTCATAGAGATAGCTACACAGATGGCCTGGCCTTCCCTCTAGGGAAGCATCATCTCTCGTCCACTTTGTCCCCCAGTGAGAAACGGGGATAGGAAAAACACCAGGCAGATTATGGAACATGAATTATTAATTCTTATTAGCATATGAAAATGCTCTCAGTGACAAGCACTGCCGAAATATTGCTCATGGCAGCCAGACCCACGTGCACAGAGTCAGCTAGACTCATATGCACGGAAATTAAGCATATGTTCAAATAAAGTAGCAATGATTATGGAGTGGCCACTCTGCCCCAGACACGGTATTCATAATGTAGATACAGAGGCAGTAAGGCTGTCAAGCACACACTTCCGAATCAGACAGGCAGGATTCTGAGGCCAGCTAATTGTCTATTATCTGGTCCCTGCTATGCCTCTCAGTTTTCTCATTGATAAAATCAGTTTAACAATAATGAAGCCCCAAAGTTAGATGTGGCTATTAAATAAAACAATGTAGATAAAATACTTCACAGAAATGCAAAGTTTTTTTGTATAGATGATAAATATGCATGCATGTGCACACCCATACTTATGCAGATTCTATTCTTTATAATTTTCCGCAGAAGAGGAAACTGAGGCTCAGAAAATAAATATGCATGGCTAGAGCTGGAGCAGGAGTCCAGGCTCCCTGGTATGACAGCCTGTGTTCGCTTCTGGGCTTCTTTCAAGCGGTTAGAGTTCATCATGCAGAAAAATGTCTAGGAGACCCAGTGCTGTTACTTTTGGAAATAAGAGAAAGTATTGTTCCAGGTCTTTCTACTCTCCAGTCCTCTTCTTGGTTCTGGATGACACCTGAGCCCAAGAATTGCTCAGCTCTCCAGGGTGTCCTCCAGGATAAGGAGCCAGATCCAGTGGAAATTGAAAAGGACCTCGGAACTGCAAGCCCACGATCCATCAAGACCTAATGAAAGCCTGCCATGAAGCTGAGCAAGGCGCTTATGAACTTTTTTCCCTCTTTCCTTTGTGGAAGCCTCTTATCTGAGTCCATGTCTAGAAAGCTGATATTGAACCTAACCAGAGTCAGAGGCTGGAGCCAACATCCTGGGATGACTACAGTCCTACCTTCCCAGCCAAAAGCAAGCTGTGTGGTCTGATGTTCATTCTTGAGGTCAGGATGATTCTTTAAAAGCCAGAGCACAGGTCATTGGGGCAAAGGTCACATCTGAGCTGCATGTAAGTGGTTGTGACTTATCTAACAGTAGGATTCAACAGCTCAGACTGTGGTCAGGGAGATGAATGGAGTGAAGAGCAAGTTAGGTGGTGGCAAGAATCTAATATTTATTTATGCACCAACTCTTTAAGTAAGTTCATGAATAATAGTCACTTCACTCCACCAAGCACAACTGTCCCCACCAAAGACGTCTGACACCTCAAATATTTGTAAACTAAAGGGTCCAGGATAGTGAGCATTTGTAGAGTTTATGACTAATTAGTGTTCATTTTTCTTTTGATAGTAGAATCTTTTTAAAAAATACTTTTTAAAATTGGTTTCAGAGAGGAAGGGAGAGAGAAAGAGAGATAGAATCATCTATGATGAGAGAAAAAAATCATTGATTGGCTTCCTCCTGTATACCCCATATTGGGGATGGAGCCCACATGTTCCCTGACTGGGAATCGAACCATGACCTTCTGATTCATAGACTGACACTCAACCACTAAGCCATACAAGCTGAGCAATATTAGCATCTTGATATCCTTTTGTGAAATTGCTTCTTTCCTATGAGGTATCATTGGGAATAGCCAAGAGGCCAAGGTACAGATGGCACCTAAGCAGGATCAATCAGATCATCCTCTGTAGAATGTGACTCTGGAGCAGTGACAATGAGCATGAGGATGGTCCTTGCTCATTTATTCTAACCACTGTGCTCTGGTAGGACAATAAAACTCAAACTCATGGTTGAGTTTCCTTGGTCCTTGTTTATTTTGATTTCTTTCTTTCTCTCTCTCTCACTCTATTTTCTTCTTCTTCTTCTTCTTCTTCTTCTTCTTCTTCTTCTTCTTCTTCTTCTTCTTCTCTTTCTCTTTTTTAGTATTCCTATCATTTATTGGAGCTCTCCCTCCTCCAAATCATTATAAGTGATGTCCAAGGCAACTAATTATACTATTGACTATGATTGCCTAGAATCATGCAATCACTGTAGATTAGCGAGGCTGCTGGCTAGTATAGACAACATAAAGCAAATGAAGAATTCCAAGACAGCAGACTAGGGTGGCTTCAAGGAACAGGGATTTGGAATGATCAAGACCACATTATTGATTTCAAGGTAGTTTGGGGAAGAAATATGTAGATAGAAATTTCACATTGTGCCAGAGTATGAGAATATTTGTATTCAATGTAAATGCTTGCCAAAAGGCCCCCAATACTGATGATGCTCTTAATAATCAGATGGACAGATATACCCTTTCTTCAATATTATTCATCTTCCTCTACAAATACCCAAGTACTCATGAAACGTCCCAGTGAACAAAATGGCAACTATGGCACGAAGGATGGAGGCTAGGAACAGGTTGATCAATATGAACTTCTCTTGTAAGCAGCTGTCATTCTAAACTGACCAGTGACCTGACATCAGTAACCAGCCTTGGGCATGAGGGAGAACAGATACGATAACATATTCCTTGGAGGCCATCCAGCTACCTCGTTGCAGGTTAATTACACTGGGCCCTTTCTGTAATGGAGGGCTCTGCAATTTGTCCTGTTGTAGCAAATCATTATTCTCGATTTGATTTTGTTTCTACTTCCAGGCTTCTCAGGTCTCTGCCCACACTGTCATCTGTCAAGTTACTGAATATGTTATTCACTGCCTCATACAACACTGCTTCTGACCAAAAAAATGTACTTCCCAGGAAGAGGAGAGGCAGCGAGCTGATGCCCATGCAATCCACTCTTACCATGAATCCTATCACCTGTAAGCATCTGACTTCATAGATCAGTGGAATGGCTTACTGACAGGGAATCGAACCATGAATCAATTACAGTGCCAGCTGGGGGACAATACCTTCATGGTGGGGTGCTGTCTTTCTGAAGACTGTGCACCAGGGTCCAGACTATGGTGCTGCTCCCCCCATAGCCAAAGCTCAGGGTCCAGTACCAAGGAGAAAGTGAGAAAGGCATTTCTCATGAACATATATAATGCCTATTTATAAAATATTTTACTTCTTGGACCCATTGGGAGAGAGCGTAATTGGAAGCTTAGATGGCCATTCAGATATTTTCTGCTAGTCATTACCCTGTGGGCTGAAATGACTGAAGTATCAAGGGGAAACTGAGCTGCTTTTACATTGTAAGGAGAAGGAAAAGTTCAGATGGAGTTCAGGGGATCCCTGAGATAGTCATACCACTCTGACCTATAATAAAAGTTAATGGGCGATGACAGTAACTGCACAGCAGGTGCACCAAGGGCTCAGAGTCCTGAGGATACAGATTTGCATCATCTTAACCTGCCCACTAGTCCCCATTGACTGAAGTGCTGCAAAAAGGCAAGGGAAGTGGAATGGGTACAGGAATAGAGAACCATTAGATTCATGGCACACTAGCTATGGCTCCATGAGCAGTTCAAGCATTCATTTATTGATTCAACAAATATTTATTGAGTGCCTCCTATATGTCAAACATTATCTGGACAAAGGGGCAAAGCCAGGAATAAAACAGACAAGATACTCTTTCTTCCTTGAGTTTATGTAGATAATAAAACACAAAAACAAATAAAATACATATTATTCTAGAATAATGATAAGGAATACAAGGAGAAATGAAAGTAGAAAAAGAGATCTGCATGTTGGTGGAGGATTTAAAACATGTGGTCTAAGTAACAAAATAAACTGATGAATGGAGTGAATCCAGAGACATGGAAGCATAGAACAGAGTGTGAAATCTCAGAGGGAAGGCCAGGGAGGGTGGGTGTGTGGGAAGAAAATCAACCAAAGCCTTGTATGCATACATGCATAACTCATGGGCACAAATAATGGGGTGCTGAAGGCTTGGGATGGGGGGAAGGCAGGGAGCTGGAGGAGGTTATTGGAAAATAAAAAGGGGGGGCATATGTAATATTTTCAACAGTAAAGAATTATTAAAAACAAAATAAAACATGTGGTCAGGGTAGATCTCCTGAGAAGGTGACATTTGAATATGAATGTGAAGCAAATTTGAGGAAGCAAGTCATGTGGATATTCCCAAGTAGAAGAGATAACCAGTGCACACATTCTGTGGTGGGGACAAGCCAGCCATGTGGGAGGAATAGTGACGAGACCAGGATGGCTGGAGTAGAGTGAGTGAGTGAGTGAGAGGAATATGGTCACTGTCAGGGAGTCACTGGAACCAGCTATGGATACCCTGCAGGTATGATGAGGAGTTTGCCTTCTAGCTGCAGAGTGCTGGAAGCCACTGAGGGTTATGGCAGGATAATATTGATCTGACAACCTTTCAACAGGTTCATTCTAGCTGCTGTGTTGAGAATAGACTGTAATGGGGCAAAATAAGGATCACACTGGTGAGTTAGGAGGCCATGGCATCAATCCTAACAAGAGCCGGAGGTGTTTGTATCTGGATTATAACAGAAAAGGGGTGTAGAATGGTTGGATTCTGGACACACTTTGAAAGTAAAACCAATGAGACTTGCTGATAGATTTATATGATATGAGGGGTCAAGGATATCCCTATGTTTTTTGCCTAAGCCACAGAGATGGGAAGATTGTACAGATTTTAGGGGAAGATCAAAAGCTCATTTGGGACATACAAATGGAGATAGGAGCAGGTGGGTATAAATTAGGCATGTGGCTGATGTCAAATATACATTTTTGTATTTAAATTAATTTCCTTCTTCTCTTCTTTTTGCCTCAGAGGGTGTGTAGAGTGGGTGGGTGGCAGTTTAATTAACTGTCTACTTCATAGACTGCCAAATATCCAGACAGACTCACAGAGAAATAGAGGCAAAGTAAATATCAAGCAGAGATTCTGAATGTGGAGCTTGGAGACATGATTGACAGGAGTTTAATTTGCTCTTTTTTGTAAAGATGTGGGAGTATTTTCAGTTGCACCTGGAATATTGTATGCTGTTAAATGATAGTATTTTGAGAAATATGCTATGTAGTGGAAGAATTGTGGATGTAGATATTGTACTGTGGTGGACAATTGTTAGATTCTGCCTTTCAAAGCACCCATTCCACCTTTTTCTGTGCTCCTTCTGGGAAACAACCTTTTCCAACTTATGGATCTCAGGTCTCTCTTTGTGTAATGAGGATAGTGATAGTGAAAGCCGGGGCTCTCAACCCAGGTCTGCAACTTCCATGTTGGGGGACCTCAGACCAGGTTCTCAACCTGCATCTTGAAAATGAAGATTTGTGACACTTTGCTGAGACCCAGTCTGCAATTTACCAACTTTGCTCTAAATGTGGAGCATTTGTCTGCCTTGCCTTTTGCTCTGGATCTGATTTACAGTGGTACCTCGAGATATGAGTGCCCTAACATATTTTTGAGATACGAGCAACATTTGAGATACGAGTAATCTCGCGGATCGGCCGGCTGCACATGACCCACCAGTTTACCGAGACTCGAGCGTCTCATATTTTCCCACGCCTCAGTCAGTGTGCTTGTTTACCTCGTTATCGAAGCATCTTTTGTGCATTTACATACTTTATCACATTTCTTTTTATAACCATGGGTCCGAAGAAAGCGAGTGGAAAGATCAGTGCTCAGAAGAGGATGATGTCTATTGAATTAAAGCATGAAATCATAGAAAAATATGAGCAAGGTGTGCGAGTGGCTGACTTGGCGAGGCAGTACGGGCGTAGTACTTCAAAGATATGCACTGTGCTTAAACAGAAGGAGTCGATAAAGGGTATAATGCCAGCTAAGGGCGTTACAATAATTTCTAAGCTCTGTAGCTCTCTCCATGAAAAGATGGAGAATCTACTGATGGTGTGGGTGATGGAGAAGCAGCTTAAAGGAGATACATTAACACAAGGCATCATATGCGAGAAGGCGCGAGCGATTTACGGTGATTTGCTGGAGCAGACCCCGCACACTTTCATGGATGAAGCATCGAAAGACTCATTTAAAGCCAGTAGAGGCTGGTTTGATAACTTCAGGAAAAGGTCCGGCATTCACTCCATCGTCAGGCATGGTGAGGCAGCATGTTTGGATGTGAAGGCAGCTGAGGATTACCTCAAAACTTTTTCCAAACTGATAGAAGCCAAAGGATATATCCCCCAGTAAGTCTTCAACTGTGACAAGACAGGGCTTTTCTGGAAGAAGATGCCGAATAGGACTTATATAATGGCAGAGGAGAAGGCAATGCCAGGCCACAAACCCATGAAGGATAGGCTAACTCTCGCACTGTGCGCCAATGCGAGTGGCGACTGCAAGATCAAGCCTCTGCTCGTATACCATTCGGAAAACCCCAGAGTCTTTAAGTCACATAAGATTTTAAAAGATAAACTGCAAGTTATGCTGAAGGCAAACCCGAAGGCATGGGTCACCAGGCAGTTCTTTGTGGAGTGGGTAAACCTGGTTTTCGGCCCTTCTGTTAAGAAATACCTACAGGAAAACTACCTAACCATGCAAGCCCTCCTCGTCCTCGACAATGCTCCTGCTCACCCACTGAACCTCAAAGATGAACTCTTCAAAGAGTTCAAGTTTATAAAGGTTGTCTACCTACCTCCCAACGCCACTCCTATCCTGCAGCCCATGAATCAGGAGGTGATTTCTAATTTTAAAAAGCGGTACATCAAGCACCTGTTCCGGCGCTGCTTTGAGGTGACGGAGAACACAAGCCTCACCCTTCGAGAGTTCTGGAAGAACCACTTTAACATCGTGATATGCCTCAGAATTATTGGTCAGGCCTGGCTGGGTGTTACAACGAGGACTTTGACCTCGGCATGAGGCCGTAGCCGAAAGGACCTTTGAAGGATTCGAACCCGAGGTGCCAGTGGAGGAGGAGATAGTGTCTCTGGGAAAATCCATGGGCCTGGAGGTGGATGAGAGAGACGTGAATGAGCTCATCGAGGAGCACTCTCTGGAACTCACCACGGAGGAGTTACAAGAGTTGCAGTCTCAGCAACATGCAGAGGTTCTCCAAGAAATTGGTTTCGAGGAGGAGCCAGAGGTGGAGGAGATCTCTACAAGTGAGAAAAAGGAGATCTTAGGAATGTGGGAGAGGGTGTCACACTTCGTGGAAAAGAAACACCCCGAAAAAGTTGCTACTGGTCGTGCATCGGAGCTGTTCAATGAAACTTGCCTCACCCATTTCAGAAACATTCCGAAAGGGAGGAAGAAGCAAACCTCACTGGACACGTTTTTTTTGAAATCGGCCAAAAATGCAAAGACCAGTAGCAATTAAGTTCAGTGAAGATTTGTTAAGTTACATTCAGTTTAGGGATAAAGTGTAGCATTAAGAGTGTAACGAGTAGGTAAATACGCTTTATAAAACGAGTTTATTCCTTTACATTGTCTTTTATTATGTTTTTATACAATATTTGTCATTTATAAATACATTTTTCTTATTCAAAAACATGTAACAAGGACAACTGGGGTAGCATTTTTGGGGCTGGAACGGATTAATGGCATTTCAATTGATTTCAATGGGGAAATTTGCTTTGAGATACGAGCAACTTGATATATGAGCAAGGTTATGGAACGAATTAAACTCGTATCTCGAGGTACCACTGTACTCTTCTTTTCCCCAACAGGCAGAGCTCTCAGCCCTGAACTCCATCTAGTTGACTGTTCTTTTGTTCTAGTTCCAATAGAGCTTTTCCATTTAACCAACATTACTGCTGTTCTTTATTGTAATAGACCTTTTTGGAAATGTCCCAAAGGGTCAGGGTGAATGGGGATCTGCAGGCAAAAGCAAAGGAAAGAGGCTGGGAAGACAAATATCCTGACACCTGTAAAATCCAAACTATCATGAAAGTGTAGTGTGAAGTGGATATCAAGAGCCAAAGAATAATGGAAAGCCTCGGAGACCTGGGGAGAATGAATCAAACATTCAGAAAAATTGACTCATGGGAGATCTATGAAGATGCCAGAGGCAGAAGCTGGGGGATTGCTCTTGTTTGACCTCATCATTCTCTACACTGAGTCACATGGATAATCTGAATCTCTTTAAGTAAGTGCAGACACAATAAACACCCATTGTGTCCACTTGACTGGCTCTCCTGGGTCCATGATTTTGAGAGCTCTTGGATAGTAAGTATCATGCAGCCAGAAACTTTAGAAGCAACACACCCCCATGCTCAGATCTTATCTTTCAGAACAATTAGCTATATTTTTTGAATATAGAGCTTTGGAATCTTGTCACCCCTGGCTGTGAGAGCATTTCCCTGTATCCCTGTCCTAACTCAGTGTCACCCTCCCAGTATGCTCCCTCACCACCTTGGAAATGAACCATTGCTATCAATTTCCTGTCCAGAGTGACTTTCAGAGACACACTGAGGAGCATTTTATTGAAGATGGGAAATTTGAAAGCATCTCAATTTCTCTTGCACCAAGATTTTATTATTTTCTTTGAAGTGAATTTTCAAATACTTGCAGACAAGTCTATGCTCAAATGGAAGTAAGAAAATGCATGTAAAAATAAAAAAAGAAGAGGTTTTTTGCTTGTCTCCTGTTTTAGATCCTCTATGCCCTTCCTTGCCTGCTTTGCATTTGTTAATGGAAAGATTACCTCTCCACATCTGCAAGCAGTTGGCCAAAAAGCACCAAAACCCCAGGGAAAAATGACTCCAAGATTTTTAAAGTCTTATTTCATTCACCAACTTGAGCTCTTTATCCTTCAGAGACAATAGTTATCCCTAATAAAATACTGCTTTTTTATTAACATTTTTCTGTATGTTCTATGATGACCATGTATTATATGTATAATAAAGCAAAACAAGCTATTTTATTACATGTCATAAACCTCAGCTATTTAGAATAAAGTAATAATAATTTAAAAATATCTTAGACTTGAGGTGACATTTTAGGTTATCAAGAATACTTTTGTAGTACCCATGACAGATAAGGAACCTTTCAAGGGGAACTTTAGTGATGAGAGGTTGTAAAGTTTATTTGCCATTACCAGCCTTAGGGATCTAATCAGAAAATATCCCAAGATAGGCTCAAAGGTATTTCCCTCTGTTGATTTTCCCCAAGCCTGGTGGTATACTGAGGGACACCACTGAGGAGTCAAGGTAGGTCCAGTTCTGATCAAGCTAGAAT
Organism: Lasiurus cinereus; assembly: GCA_011751065.1. Classification (NCBI taxonomy): domain Eukaryota; kingdom Metazoa; phylum Chordata; class Mammalia; order Chiroptera; family Vespertilionidae; genus Lasiurus; species Lasiurus cinereus. Next base: position 22,006,893 of record JAAGEH010002525.1, on the reverse strand, counting down.
GCCACTCAGCAGCCTCAGCCTCAGTATCCAGTGATAGTTGAGATAAAAGGAAATGAATCTAGACCTAGGATGGGTGAGTCCTGACTCTGTATAGCCAGAAGTCATAGCTCTTCCACAGTTCTTTTCAGGACCAGCACGCCAAAGCACTCATCTCTGCTTGAATCTCACTCTATTTCCCCCAGTTACCCAGCCTCATAGCCCAGTCTTTTTCTGGGCTTCACGCCTTTCCTAACTGCCAGTCCACCAAAATGAGATCCCCATTCCTACTCAGCCCCTGGAGTCTCTGTACTGCTCAATCCTGGCCCATTCCTTGAAGATTACTGTGAATGGAGAGAATCTGCCTAATTTAGATAAACTTTATCTGGTCTCTCAAGCTCGTCATGCCCCCTCATTGAAGATAGATCAGATGTTGCTCATATAGGTGTCTGCTCAATCACACCTGGGCCTCTGATCATCCTTAAACACCATGTCTCAACCTCTGGAGAAAATTATGGACACTGGCTCAGTCTCTATAATTTTTGCCTGCAGCCTACTAATCAATCTTGAGTGTTCTTCCTTGCTGACCTTGAGTGGCCACCATTCCAAGCATGCCTCACATACATGAAGCTTCTCAGATATGGGTAGACAAATGTAACTGTTTAGTTTTAACCCCAGACACTGGCATTCAATGTATCTCATGTCCCATTGAGGTACACATAGGTAGCAACCAATCACTCAAAGATCTCAGCTATCTCAGACTTAATCCCTGACCAAGAATAAGACACAGCCTTTGCTATGACTGGAGCAAGAACTATTTTCTCTCTAACCAGGACATCAAAAGCCTGCAGTTGTTTGAGGCCTCTGGCAAGGAAAACCGGCACTCATTTGTTGCTATCACAATTCTGACTCAGCCCACCTGTCATCATTTCTTGACAAGTCAGCTTCTCAGTGCTGGGCTTGTTACCATACCTACTAGGTGGGAAGTTTCATCTACACAAGAAATAAAGCTAGTTCTCAGTTTAGCAGCTGGGGTCCTTTGGTCTCTAGTAAGTACATCTAGCTCAAAAAAAGATAACGAAGAAGGACAGGACAAAGCTTGAAAACCACTAATCACTGGAAGATAGTTCCAATAATGCTTTCTTTTTACATATGACAGCTTAGATGGCAACAGTTTGGAAATTCCACAAAGCCCTCTCCAACTGTAATGCTAGAGGAAGTATGATGTCCTTGGGAAGGAGAAGAGTTTGTTTTCATTTTCTGAAGAAAAATGATAATGAAAGTCCTTGTGGAGTCAACATTTTTCACTCTTCATAGCAGATGTATTTCATTAAAAGAAAACTAGAACTTGGCTGTCAGCTGAGTTAACACACAGGCTTTGAAGCGCTATTCACCAAGATGGGTCTGCTGAGCCAGCCCTGTGGGGCCAGAAAAGCAAGATATATTTCAGGGTAGCAAAGCCATTGAGCACTACCACCTCGGCTTCCACTATGCTTTACATGCAGGTGCTTTCACAATCAAAATTAGACATTAATTAAGTAAATGCTTTTGAAGTGAATAATTTATATTATTATCTCTATCCTACCCAGTTTATCTGTCTGATCTTTAAGATAAAATCTCAACCTTTATTTCTATCTAATAAGTCTCCTTTAATCTAATCCATAGACGCTTGATTTCATGGAGAGCTAGTGAAAAGCCAGGTAAAACAATATGATGAAAAGCATCTATTCAAGACTCATGCGTGCTAAATACTGTCTCAGGTACAAAAGATCATACTTCATAGGCCAGAATTCTACTTGCCCCATAATCTGGGAGAATGAAAGTGACAGGTTGAGAGAATCAGAGATGGGGTGATAACAGTGATTTCTGATGTTTTTCAAACCATTTGACACATTTGTCGTTACAACTGGCTATATCTTTGCCTGTCACACAGTTTTGTGAGACTTACTGTTTTTTCATTTCAATGTTTTACCTAAGATTTGGCATGTTGATTCTTCAGTCACTTGTAATCAAAATAATTCCATTTAGCACATATGATAGTTGCTTTTCCATCTATTTGCCTTCTTCTGTAGGTGCTTTTTCCTCACTGAAACTTCATTCCTTCATCTCTAACTCACAGAATCAAACCTTTAATTAAAAACCAAGTTTAAATGACAAAGTCTTAGTTAGTAGCCAATATTCCCAGCCCAAGTGATCACCCTCTCTTCTCCTCTATTGCACTCATCACATCTTTGTGATTGTTAAATTCCCCCTTATCATTAAACTATCTATGTACTTGCCTGATCTTACCTCTTATCCTGGATTAATTGTCGTTTCCCAAGTGCAGAGGTTATATAATTATTGTTGTTGCTATTCCTCCTAATATACAGCACTGGATTGTCCTGTGAGAAGAAATGCTTTTTTGAATTATACCTCCATCTGATTCCTTCATGCCATAGCAGCAGAGGTCTGAAGTAATTAAGTTTTTTAACCAGCAAATTTCATCTAACACTCTGTTCTAAAAATCAGTTTTAGGCCCCTGAAAGAGGCATTTTATACCCACAGCAAGGCCACTCAATGTATATCCCCTAATGGAATGAGGTTGCTGGTGGGCCATCCAAATAACACTCCTCACTGAATTTGGGGCCAGGATCATAGATGGGATCAAACTAGGATATGGAAACTAATAAAACCCAGCAATCTGCATAAATTGCTACTTTAAAAGATCATCAAGATTTCACAGCCTGAAATATCAGTAATGCAAATTAAGCATATCCCATAGTTTTACTCATATTATTGGCCACTCTTAGAATGGCTCATTCTAACCCCTCTTCTCTGACTATTGAAATTTTTCCTACCTTTCAAGATATCCTTTAAAACCCAAGACTCCCTTAATCATTCTTTTGCTTCCACCCTTGTGGGCACTTTCACCTTCTTCTGCCCCTCATCAGCCTTCCCTTTCTTATAGCTCTTATTGGTTAAAAGTGTACATCCTGCTTTGAACTGCCCAAGTCTGTCTTGTCAATAATGTACAGACTGGAGTTTGTTCTTTTCTGCGCCCTATTTCCTAGCATGAAGCTTGACACAGACTAGGTGCTCAGTCAATATTTATTGTTGGCACCATCAATAATTAGATCATGACAACAGGAAATATTTATCTTCTTGCATCTAGGTAAAATTGAACCTGATTAAGCAAGTCAGATAGGTGTCTGGGCAGCTTATGGCATTCCAATGGAATAATAATTCATGACTTATCTCAGCAAACACTTATAACTCCAGTACAGTTTGTTCAGTGATGATAAATATGTTTGTATTATCATTTTGTCTTTCATCTGCTGTTTGTTTTGCTGTGTCAATCACAGTATCATGAGCGATAGATATTATTACTTTTTTTTAACCGTCACTATATCTAACATAAGATAATAAGCAAAGTGGACAAGTAATGCATGATTGATTAATTGATGGATTTAGTTAATAATCATTTCCTCAGCTTTCACAGCCTGTCAAAATTATATGAATCAAAGCATTTTTTTAAGGGTTCTCTGTCCAGTTAAGGAGAGATTGCAATTTCTTGCAGTTTGTTGTTTATGACTCTGAGTCACAAGACATTTACTGGGCCAATATGGGAACAAGGAAGGAGTGAAGAATTTTGTCCCAGGAAGTGCTTCACAGAAGAAAGGGTATGTGAACTGCTTTTTGCAAGTGCATTGGCCAACCAAAGGAGGAAATATTTTAGGTTGATGGTCTCCTGTGAAAATGTCATTATTTTGCACCTAAATACAATAGGGCTATGTTTGCCTGGCAAAACCAACCCATGTAATGCCTTATGTGATACTGAGTAAATCTCAACCCTGCACACAGCATGATGAAGTGAAGACAAATCATTAGAATGCAGAGGTTCTAGTCCCAGTATTACAACTACAAGAAAGTCTCATGTCCTCTCTGAGCTTTAGCTTCCTCAAGTGTGAAATAGGTATGGCAACCTCATTCACATAAAAATTCAAGTAGAAAAATATTTTGAGACAATGATAATCCCTACGTAACTTCTTCCTTTCCTTTGCCGTGGTGCAAATACTACTTACTGTTATTGAAGATTTAGCATGATCTAGTTTTTTTAGTCTCACTTTATTCCTCTGCTTCAAAGAGTTCATTGCTTTCATGTTGAAAAACAACAACACTACAACTCCATTGTTAACCCAAAGATTAGTGGACAGAGCAATTGTATGAAAGAAGCACTTAAAATATAAAATAATAGCAATGGGCTGAAATTGCCCCTGACTGCCCATTGCTGCTCTAGTTTTTATAGTCCATTAAAACCTACAATCACTGTAATGTTTATGCATTACTAGGGAGACAAATTGCATAATTTTCATTTTGCAATTTAAATGTAATTATGATCTTACTAATGACTAAAACCTGAATTTGCTAGACTATCAGTTTTTCTAACCCTTGCCAAAATTATAGGTAATTACTTAAGGCTTGCAATAATTATAAGTCCATCTCTTAAATAATTAATGCGCACTTTCATGGTACAAAACAGCTAGTAATCAAACGACCTCCGCTTACACTGCAAATCCATGCAATTAGGCCTATTGTGTAGGTCTGTGGAAATATACCCATTTGTAAGAGTCCTTTAAAGTTGGCAAGCTGAAACACAGTGTTACTGTATTTTATAGCATCAAATAAAGGAGAATTCCTCTGCTGCCAGAAGGCTAGGAAAAGAAAGCGATCCACAAAATGATAGTAAATTCAATATGAATCTGCACAGTACTATTGTGGCTGGTAGGAGTTGGGTTTGCGGGGGGAAGGTCTGAGGAAAATGAAGAGTGCTTTCTGAGCTAGACTTGGAGAAATGGGAAATGATCTAGTTTTTGCAGAGGAACTAAGTGTGGGGACCTGGGGGTTTGTCACCCGTCTTTGCGTCTTTCTTTTTTATTTCTTTAGAGGACATGCCGATTCCATCATAACCAATATAGAACACTATGCTGGGCTTTGAAGACACAGGGATGAATAAGGGGAAGATTTTGTCCTTGATGAATTAACCCAGTAATGCGTTTTATGACGTAGGCAAACAGAAAATTAGAATATATTCTGATAAATACTATCATTTTCCACAAAGTACTGGTAGATATGAGAGTGCAGAGCCAGGAATAGTGTTTTGCACTATTTATTATTCTACTTACAAAGAACTTTTAAAGGTTCCTGAAAGTGGAGCATTCCAGTAAAGAAAATTCCAGGACCTGCACACCCTCATGTACCCACTCCTGCCCTGGGGTTATGGCACATGGTTACTCAGAGTAAGGATGATCATCTATTAGTCATAGCACTAAAAGCTCTTGATTTAGGAAATACTGGAAAATGAGTTTGTGAGCTATCTCCTTCTGAACATTCTATATTCATGATTTCCTTTTTGTCTCTTTCTAGCCTAACTACAGTTAGTTCCACTTCAGTCTCCTCCAAAAAGTTTTCTCCAAATACTACAGAGCTCCTTGACTTTTCCTTCTTCACACAACATTTAAGCTTATTTAAAGGGAATTGTGATCTTTAATTTTATGTGTCAACTTGGCTGGGCCATGGTGCTCAGATATGTGATCAAACGCTGTGCTGGATATTTCTGTGAGGGTGTTATTAGATGAGATTTACATTTACATCAGTGGACTTTGAAAAGTAGGTTGTCCTCCCTATTGTGTTTAGGCCTCATCCAATCACTTGAAGGTCTTAATAGAACAAAGACTGACCTCCCTGAACAAGAGGAAATTTTGAAGCAGATGGCCTTTGGACTTGAAAAACAAGATAGCTCATCCCTGGATCTCCAGCTTGCAAGTCCACCTGAAGATTTTGAACTTGCCAGACTCCATAATAGCATGATCCAATTCCTTAAAAATCTATCTATCTATCTATCTATCTATCTATCTATCTATCTATCTATCATCTGTTTATACATTTAAAATACATATCATATTATTAATCAGTATATTAGATTGATATTTATACCATGTTTTATTATGTTAATATACTATTGATTTTATAATATATATAATTATATATTCACATACAAGCCACTGGTTTTGCTTTTCTGAAGAATGCTGACTAATACAGATGTCTCAGTTTAATGTCAGTAAACTTGACTATAGTGTTCTGCTCTGGAAGAATTTGGGCCCATCATCTCTAAGGCCTTGCCCTTGGCTAGATAAATTTCCAACCCTTCAGTTATGAATTTCCAACCCTTTAGTTTTCATGGGCTTAAAATGATTCCATCTCAAGGATGCTCACTCTGGAAAATAAAAATCCTTTAGAATTCAAAGCTTGGGTTGAATAATTAAGTCATTTGGGGGAATCGTGAAAAAACATGAGACAGAAAGCCCTGCTCAAGTCCTGCCAGATGGATATGTGCTCTTACAGAATCAGGCCACATTTCTGTTATAGCACTCATCATGTCGATTTTGAATATGACAAGTGGAATATTTATTTCTTCTCTGTCTCCTAGTGAGGTTGTAAAACTCCAAGAGTATAAGGACCAACCGTATCTGTAGCACACTCAATGGTTCAATAAATAAACATTTCTAAATGACTAATCAATTCTTCTAAAATCAAAGCTTAGTGACAACAGATTTCTTTCTTTTTATTTTAATCTTTTTTTTATTGTGTTACATGTATACATATCTCCCCATTGCCCCCCCTCCCTCCCAGGCATACCCCAACCCCCCAGTGACTATGTTCATTGGTTATGCTTATATGCATGGATATAAGTCCTTTGATTGATCTCTTATCTACCTCACCTCTCCTTAGTCTTTTTAATAACCCAATTCAAGCCATTAACCTAACCCCCCTCCGCGCCACCATTACAATTTCTCTCCACCAAAACCACTAAAATTCCAGCCAATCTGGCTTAACAAAAGAAGAAACCAGAACTCTGGATTCAAAAGGAACCATCCTATTTCTAAACCCACCTGTTCTGCTTTATCTTTTGCTCATCCATACTCCTGTCTCTTACCAACAGGGCTGGTGGAGTCCAGTCCATGGAGGGCACACTCTTGCAGGACAAAATAAGCCCAGTCAGAAGTGACCCACAAGTCTATATATAACAACTGCTGGTCAGATCTTCTCCATGGAATAGTAGCAACCTAACAAAAAAGCAAAGGGGATAGCTATTTAGTGAGGTGAGGTTTGGGAATCCTGGCTATGGTTCTCACATCTTCCTTCATGACAAAAGCATTTTCAAATAAATTATTAAGGGTCACATTTTTGACATGCCAGAGTGGGAAAGAAGATACATATGAAGACATTTCTTCCCATTTCTCCTCCTCCTCCTTCATCTTCTCTTCTTCCTCCTCCTTTTTTTTAAATAGTGTGTGTGTGTGTGTGTGTGTGTGTGTGTGTGTGTGTTTCTGTTTTTCAATTCTTACTTGAGGATATGTTCTTTATTGATTTTAGGGAGAGAGGAAGAAAGAGCAAAACATCAATGTGAAAGAGAAACACTGATTTGTTGCTTCCTGTATGTGCACCAACTTGGGACTGAACCTATAACCTAGGAATGTGCCCTGACAGGGAATCAAACCCATAACCTTCAGTGTATGGCAGGTCTGCCCATTTCTTCTTTTTAAAAATTTTCTATCTTTCAGCCTATAATTTAAGTAGTATTATGTGTGCCAGGATGAGATCAAGGGGTTGTGGAGAGATATTAGTTCCCCTTTCCTTTGAATTCCTGTTAGAATTTGTTCTCTTATGTGCAAGTGCTTTGATTCAGGAGCAGTCTCTGACCACAGAGGGGTAGTTGTAAGGGAGTGATGTTACTTTCAATTTTTTGTTCTCCTGGCAATGCATCCTCTAATGACAAAGAAGACATCTGCTCAGAAAGTGAAAGCTGTTCAGGAGCAGGCAGGGTCAATCCATATGAGCTCCTTCTCAGGCACTGGAATCCCAATTCTGGTTTGATATTTAAGAAGACCCTGCACTTAGCTTTCATTAAAAAGTTGAGAAGACCTCCTTTTGTAGGTATCTAAACTGAAAGCAACCATTCTATCTGAAACAAAGAAAGTAAAATCCAAGATCCTGGAAACAAGTGACCAATGGTAGTAACCCCAACACTGGGACCCAATACCCTGGCTTTACCTTCCTAACTTGATACATTTGTAGAGTTCTTTTTTTAAAGTTAGGTGACTTCTTTTATTTTTTTATATTTTTATTGATTTCAGAGAAGAAGGGAGAGGGAGAAAGAGATAGAAATAACAATGAGCAGAGAGAATCATTGATCAGTTGCCTCCTGCATGCCTCCTACTGGAGATTGAGCCTGCAACCGGGTATGTGCCCTTGACCGAAATCAAAGCCTGGGCCCTTCAGTCCACAGGCCAATGCTCTATCCACTGAGCAAACCCAGCTAGGCCTGAGAGTTCTTAATGGGATATGGTATATATGGTAGACCTCACTGATATTCAGGGAGCTTAGAGACTGGATTCTAAGTCCTCCTTCATTATTGTGTGCTCCACTCATTGCTGTGTCCTCCTACAAAAGTCAATTTCTTTTTCTGGGCTTCCCATTTGCAAAAGTAGGAGTTAAAAGGCTCTAGTCCTGGTAGATTTTGATTCAAAGATATGAGTTCTCACCAGGATCTCCAATAAATGGTAAGAGATTGACATTTCTTAACTTTATAATCAGAAGCTTAGTGAATCACAGTGGCTTTTTCAGGGAGATGTCATATGTTTGCACCTGCCATGTAATAAAGATTTGTGGGATGTAGGTGCTTACAATTGACAGAAATCTATAGTTTCTGGAGAAGCCATCCAGTACCATCTCAAATCCCCAAAGCAGCTTTGATTCTATCCTGACCTCTTCCACACAAACAGCAGCCCTATTCAGTTGTTTTTAAAGGGACGCCTGACAGATTCTATCTCCTCTGATATAGGGCTCCACACTGGCCACATTGAAGTTTACACATCTGTGGGAAGAAACTTTATCCATACTGTCACCTTCACACCTCATCACCCTGAAGCAAAGAGTCTCACTCAAAGAACAGCACAGACTCTGTTGCCCACTATGTCAGGAAATTGTCCTTCAGAGGAGCCAAATTTTTCATCACTCAACTTGTCACTTCTCAGTTGGAACCAGATCCTTCGAAACCACATGATGGCATATCAAGACCCATTGGGCAACTGCCTTTTGAGTTAGAGGAGTGAAAAGCATCATCCACGGGCTGTTCCAGCCCCACCCAAACTCATATAAAAGATTTGAAAACCAATATGTTGGGATACCCTGCCATTGTGATCATAGGAGTCGGACTGAGAACAGTGAGTGGAGTCTAGGAGTAAAGGGCAGACCTGGATATGCAAGAGGCCTATATGTGGTCACTGAATTCTTGCACTCCAATTTCCTCTGTGGATGATTACTCTGCTTTCTCAAAATCAGGGCATCACTCTTAACTATGGGTAATACTGCAGACTTCCATACGAAGGAGAGACAGTATGACAAAGAACAAGTTTTAGAATCAAATGGATGTGTTTTAAATTCCAGCTATAATATTCTGAGCTCTAAGGTCCTGAGTAAGCTACCTACATATATATTGGTCTCAATTTCTCAGTATGAAGGATTGGGATGATAAATTTCAGGCAGTATGTATAAATACCAGAAATGGGTCTTAAAAGGTGCACATAGTATATACTTAATATGGAAGGTGTAATAACAATTATTTCTAAGTGCAGGCACTTCCAGGACTATTTTTACATTGTACTCCCTATCTATCAAACAGGGCTTTCATGTCTTCACTTGGTATCCTCTGTCGGCTTTGCTAGTGCCTTCCGCATAATGTTTTTCCTCCCTAACCAACACTTTGGTTGATTTAGTCTCATTGTATCTCAGCTGCAGGTTCACCTTTAGACACTATCTTTTAACTCTCTGCTGGCCACACTCTGGAACCAGCAGGCCAGGTGCTTTCACCAACCCAGGTTTGGATACCAGATCCTAGTATGTCAAGAAGCTGGTCCCCAGTTCTGACTCCTCCTTTCAGTAGAGTTTGGTAGCAGTTTTCCCACTAGGCTCAGCCCAGATTTGATCCTCAATCCTCTGTGTGGACCCAGTCACTCCATCTCTTACCAGACCTTCTCCCCAGGAAGTGTGAGCTTATCACCTGTAACCCAGCCATGTTTATTGGCCCAAACCTGATACTACTGCCTCTTGCTTGATACCATCCCATGTATTTGCAAGGTCAGGAGGACTCTGTTTCAGGGCTCACCAACTACAGCAGGACTATGTCCATATGGAAATTATTTGCTAAAAGCCTGAGCTGACCCCAGATCTTCAAACACTTATATGGACTGTTGGTACCTCTTTCTGGTAGAACCCCTGGCCAGGTTTGGCCCTGTCTTTTTCCCTCTTTTTGAAACCTAGAATGCTAACATTGTATTTGTTATTGGCAAGCCCAGAATAAATGTGACATCTCTAGGGTGGCTAACTTCTCCAGTGTAGCAGCACAAGAAGACAGCCATGATTTCTTACTAAGTGCAGACCAATTTTAAACCTCCACTGGATTCTGCATGAAGGAGCTGATGGTTTTACTGTGCACCTGTATTTGTTTTATAAAAGGAGACATAGTGGATTGACTAGGGACATTTCATGAAATAGACTACTATTCATTATATAAATTGATACAATTATTCTCATGCATATGGCTGGAAAACATGTCTCTTCTGTTCTCTGAGTCTATTACAAAAAACGTAATCCAAGTCACAACATTTTATGAGAAATCTTTGTATGAGTCTTCAAAGAATAAGGAAATGTTTCTAAGGACATTTAACTCCAGGGCCTCTTCAAATGAACCAATTACTTTAATAGTATCTTTGGTTCACAAAAATTAAAGAATAACGTCTTCCCTCACCCAGCCTCCTAGTCCTTCACATGGATGGAGTTGCAAAGAGAATGCAAAATCCCTTCTCACAATCCATGGTAACTGGAATACTAAAAATAATTTAAAGAATATCTTTTAAAAATAAATGGATTTTCTTTATTGCAGAAATTGTTTTAGCCTCATTTTGGCTTTTTCTCTAAGTTGCCCATTGCCCTACACTAATAGACATTTCTGCTATGTACCTGATTTATATCACTGTAGTAATTTATAGGGACCTGGGTGGAGTCAAGCCAGGTGACTTGGTCCTCTCACATGGTTCAAAAAACATCTCTCAATCCACCTTGTCATCATGAGCCTCTGTGATTGTCACCATTGTAGGCTTTTTAGTGATGCTGGCTGTCAGTAGCTAGTATAGATTATGTCAGAGCTTATAAAAAAAACAAGATATGGTGTCAATCCCTGGCTGTTGTGGCTCAATTGGTTAAGTGTTATCCTGTGCACCAAAAGGCCACTCGTTCAATTCCCAGTCTGGGCACATACTCAGGTGGTAGGTACAATTCTTGGTCAGGGTGTTGTGGGATTCTCTATCTCTCTCTCTCCCCCTCACTCTTCTTTCTCTCTTTTCCTCTTCTCTAAAATCAATAAAAATTATTTTTTAAAAATATATGATGTTAAGAGAGCTGGCAGTAGTAGAATCTGTACTGAGCTCAGCATTGACTCTGCTGCTGTACACCTACTCATTTCCAGAGTACCTGTCCCTTTTCCTCTTCCCTTCTCTTGCATGAAGGCTCCCATATTCCTGCCTGCTGCTCAATAGGTACCTCTGCACCCAGTAAAATCAGTCATTCCTTCAATACATTTAGTGATGATTAGATTGATTTGGGATAGCAAGTCAAGCCATTGATTTCTATTTCTGAATGTCACCAACAGCCTTTATGCCTTCCAATGTCTAACCACAGCTACTTTCAACCTGCTTTGCATTTTTACACTAAGGAGTGAAATCAGGAAGGGAATAAGGCTCAATCATGGAATCCCTTTTTACTCTACTCCTTAATGGGTGGTAGGCACTGTGTGGCAGAGAGTTGGGGCAGGGAGTTATTAATACATGATGTGTCCACTATAGGCCATGTGCTTTCCAGAGTTTCAGAGGCAGGTTTTTCTTTTAGTATGAAAGAAAGTCATATGTTTCAGAATTTTTTCTTCAGGGCAGTGTTAGATTAAAAACACACAGAACAAAACAAAGCAGCAGATTGCAGCAGGGCTGGTTGTCAGGGAGGCTGAGGGAGAGCTGTGACAGAAAGACCTGCAGACTCTACTCTCATTCAGAAAGAGGGTGTCATTGCAATTAATTAAACTTAACTCTACATTCAGTTTTTAAATAGTGACATTTACAATTTAAACTAGATGTAAAACATTTTCATTTTGTCATAAAAAGTGTCAATCTTTATAAGAAATAGAAATATTCCCCCCACTGCCACTATACTCCCTGTCTGTAACTGTCCCTTTAATTAGGTGCTCATTAATACATCTATCTTGTTCTCAAATCCCCATGCACTTGGTACAGGAAGAAGCAATTTAGATTTCCTCAGATAATAGCATCTGTTGCTAATCAAATTGAGGCAGAATCTGCAAATCTAGAGTCGGACAAACTGATGTGAAGAAGGTCAGGACAGAAAAGATCATCTTTAAAATTACAGTCCCTCATTCTCAGTGTAAGAGGCCATTCTGATGTAAAATATATTGCCTTATTTTCCCTACAAAAACATTTTTATTGATCCTAACATACAAGTTGATACAGAGTTTGTAAGATCTTGTCATCATGCCTAAAAGCAATTGAAATCACTGCCAATGGACTCTCTGAAATCTGTGCATTCATTTACTCATACAGCTACTATTGACTGAGCTCATGTCCTATTGCCTTGTGCCAAACCTTGAAGTTTGGAAGAAGAAGAAAGACACAGGGAAGGCATTCTGAACTCTGTGTCCCTCAATGTGAAGACATATGGGACCATACACATGCCCACCCCCAAATGCTGCCAAAGCCACCATGACACATATTCACTGATTCATTCATTCATTCATTCATTCATTCATTCATTTATTCATTGAGCAAGTACTATGAGTCAGGCACCACTGTGAGTACCAGAGATACAACTATGAACAAACCAATGTCCCTGCCTGCAGGGAGTTCACAATCTTGCTGAGGAGTTGACTAGTAATACACTGTATAGTAATAAAGGTGCTCTGAAGATAAAAGAATAGATTGAAAGAGTCAGGGAGCCCTGAAGGTGCTGATCTCATTAAGGTAATCAGGCAAGGTTTCTGAGATGATGACCTTTGAGTAAAGACCATAATCAAGTGAGGGAGAGAGCCACAAAACCTGAGATCCATGGAGATACACACAAAGACCCTAAAAAACTCGATATAAGAGGCAGAGCAAAGACTATCCCACCTTTCCTGCCCTTGCCATTTATAACAACATGGATGGAACTTGAGGATATGTGCTAAATGAAATAAGACCAAAACTCATAAATACAGAATGAGGAGCAAAAGTATGGTGGTTGCCAGAGATGGAAGGTGGAGGGTTGATATAATGTATAAAGGAGGTCAGAAGGTACAAACATCAATTATAAAATAAATAAATCATAGGGTTATGTAATATACAGTATGGTATATTAGTTAATATGATTATAGTTAGTAATACTGTATCTTTTATGTGAAAGTTAAGAGAGTAAATATTAAAAGATCTTAAAAGTTCTCATCACAAGAAAAAATATTGTACCATGTATGGTGATAGATGTTAAGTAGACTTAGTCTGGTGATCATTTCATAATATACATAAATATTGAATAATTCTGTTATAAAACAAATTAATATAATGTTATAGGTCAATTGTATCTCCATAAAAATGCAAATAAAATAAATGAAGTCAACTGGTGCATGTTGCAGTGTTATTCCCATTACCTTCAGGACAGCTTCCAGAAAACCAAAGCTTTTGGTGGCAAAGCTGAAACTTAAAGGACCAAGAAACAATGTTGAGGTTGGAGTAAAACCAGGAGAACACAGTTAGCTTCCCAGGACCCCAGTGAAGAGAGCCATTCCAGACAGAATGTACGTGTAACTGTGCCACATGCTGCTAAACCTTTGAGTCAAATGAGCAAAGAGAAGTGGTGATTGAATTTGGCAGAATGAAACTTGTTGCTGACTTTGGCAAGAGTAATTTCTGTGGGTGGTGAAGACAAAGCCTGATTACTGTGAGTTGAAGAGAAACTGGGAGACAAATAAGTGGGATAGCACATAGAGACAATGTTGTTGAGAAGCTTGGCTACAAAAAGGAACAGAGACATGGGTGGTAGCTAAAAAGAGAGTAAAAGAGCTAGCAAGAGCATTTAAAAAAAGATATGAGCTGTTATGAAATACTTTCATAAGCTGATAGTAATACCTCCGGAAAGAGGGAGAAAACTAATGATGAAAAGAGCACAATAATTGCAGAAGAGGAATGTTCTCAAGTGGTTTCACCCACTCTATAAAGAGGCAAGGCAGGGAGGGAGTGTGTGTGAAATGCTTCCAGGCAAGTAAATTACATGGTGGCAAGGTTGGGTTGTTCTCCCATTCTTCTTTTTTTTCCCCCAATGAAATATGATATTAGACCAGCCTGTGAAGGAGGGGGTAACTGCAACAAGACACCTGTGCTGTGCTGAGATTGGAGGGGAGAATTGTAGTCACAAATGTAAAGCGAGAGCTGTCAACTCTGTTGTACAGTATCGTTTTTGCTGGCTATGTCTTGGCTGAGGACAGAAGATAAGTTGAAAGTTGAATTAGAGGCAGTTAGGATGAGGGAGGAATTGGCATAGTTAAAGATGTGTGCTAGGGAGGAATGGTAAGAATGGAGTATGGAATCTAAGCTGGACCAGGGAAACACACAAGGAAAACAGAAAAGGGGAAAAGTCAATGCATTGGAGAATTCAATGTTATCAAAATAGGGGTGTGAGAGACAATGAGTGGGGAACGTGGTGTCATTGAAATGGTGGAGGTTGTCCTTTTCAGGTGGAAATCTTCTTGCATCTTCGTGATAGCACTGAGGCCTGTGCATGTGCCAAGGCTAGTTGAAGATAAGAGATGGAACCAAGACAAATGGAGTCCCAGGAAGTTACTGGCTAATGTAGGGAGCCCTAATAAGTCAGCTTTGACTTATCTCCACTAAGAATATTGGATGGAAACCAAAATAAGTTGAACCAAGATAATGAAGTAATTCAGAGGGAATGAATCTGGTACCAAATGGGAATGAAAAGTTCATCCAGAGCAGGGAATATAATGCTAGAAGGTGAATAGAAATCAGAGGGAATAGAAAGAGCAAGTATAGATGTGTCCATGTGTAAGCTTGTCAAAGCACAAAGGTCTGGACAAAGTCTTCTAAATTTTCCAGTGTCCCTGCTGGTTCCATATTTAGTGTCTCTTACCTTAGATCTCAAAGACACACAGTGTATCTCATGACAGCAGGAAGGTGTCACAGTCCCATGGATGGTGAATAATATTGTGGGGTAGAGGATAGGTAGAGCCACATCACATCAGTGATTATGGGGCAGGGCCACACTGGGCTAGGTAGGATTGTGGTTATCTTGAGGATTCAAGTGAGAAACAGACTACATGCTTCACTTCTCCTAAGTTACCATTTATAAGGCAATGCAATAGTCAAGGTGATTAAGAAAAGTAAGGGTAGTTAGGAATACTGAGTTCTAGTCCAAGCTCCGCCACAAAATGATTAATAACTAACTAGTAATTTAACTTCAGCAGATCCCAAACTGCCAAAGAATGTTTTATTAGCAATGCTCCCTTCACTTTCAGAAGTGTCAGAGAGTGTGCATCGAAAATTATACGCTCATCCATTCAGAGTGAATATTTCCCAAAGACTCAAAACAGTCACATTCCTGTCTCTGCCATGCAGCAGCCTTTCACAATCTTTTATTTTTTCTTAGTTGAAGCCAATCAAGTCCAGCCCACCTCATTTGAGTGAGATGCACATATACAAAGCAGTTAGACAGCTGTGTAGAGTGCTAGCAGCCATTATCCCAAATCAGAAATCCCACTGCATTCTCACCCTCTGAGCTTCATATTGAGAGAGCTGACACTAATCTTTGACTATTGGTCTCTAAGTACTACGTACCCTAAAATGTTCAAAGCAACAAAGCTTTCTTCTTGAGGCCAATGTGAATGAAATCAGTTTAAGATAAAGTGCTTAAAACAGAAAGTGGCTAAAAGGCTTCAACAACAGGTATTGCTTTGGAAAGCCTGATGAATGTTTATGGATTTCTTAACGCAGGCACTTGTGACCAATCTGCAATGATGACTGTTATCTGTAAGGTTTCAAGTGGGGAGGTGCCAATTCCCTCTCCTGAAGTAGCAGCCATAAAATTCAGTCCTGTCATTGGTCAATGAACAGACACCCGCCTTCCTCCTCACTCTGAAGAATTTTTTTCCCAACAGGACAATCATTTCCTCATGTCGACTTTGCAAGACCTCCATTTTATGAGATCTTGGAGGCTCAAAGCAGCTATCTACCATTCCAACAGCCTACACTTTCATCTTCAGCAGAGGATCTCCAGCCCCTTTTCAAGCAAGCATTATTACAACCACTTTATAAAACCCAGGCAGAGAAGGCTCTCTGGTGCCTCTTTGGGGTGGTCTCGTGTGGTATTCTCAGCAGGGCACACAAAAGACCCTCTCCTTGCCTCCTCCTCAATCACCCCTGCTCCTGGAAGTAGCCAGGAGGGTAGGAAACTCAGTGTCTGTAAGCCACAAGCCAAAGAAGGGCAGTCAAGAGATAGTCATTAAAGATGGGATGGTAGGCTAAATCATGGTCCCCAAAGATACATCCATGTCCTAATCCCCTAAAGTGTTTCCTTTCATGGCAAAAGAATCTTTACAAATGAGAGTATATGAAGGATTTTGAAATGGGGACATTGGCATTATCTTCAATTATATAGGTGAGCCCTAAATACAATCATATGTATCCTTGTAAGAGGGAAACAAAGAGGATTACACACACACACACACACACACACACACACACACACACACACGGAGAAGACAAAGTGGCTACAGATACAGAGATGGGAGTGATGTCACCACAAGCCAAAGAATGCTGCCAGTGAGAAGCTGGAAGAAACAGGGAATGGGTCCTTCTCTGGAGCCCCCCATGGCCCTGCCAGCACCTCAGTTCTGGTGCCATGAAACTGATTTAATATTTGGTTTTCAGAACTGTAAGTGAATAAATGTGTGCTGGTTTAAGCATTTCATGGTGATTTGTTACAGCAGCCACAGGAACTACCACAGGCAGATATTGCAGAGCCCAAAATATAAAACCAGGAAAGGGTGACCAGGAGCCAGTGCTGGGAAAGTACCCCAACAGTCATGGGTGAGGGAACTGGAATCAACTGCATGTTAGAAAAATTAGCTTTGGGATTAAAGAGCTGGAATTCCATCTGTGGTTTGTTACTTACCATGATGCTAGGCATTCCTAGCTTCAATCCCAAATCTTTGCAAGGGTGGGGGGAGGGGAGGAAGAGGAGGAAAATAATAATAGCCAACTTTTAGGGTTTTGGTAAGAAGTAGAAGAGTTAATAAAACAAAAAATGCCTCACACATGATGGTGATCATTAAAAAATAATCACTGCTGATTAGTGTGGGCAAATAAACCTATCTTAAAAGATGAACAGTAGAGTAGAATCCATCCTTCAGAGAAAAGTAATTTTGTTTGGGAAAACACTTTGATATATTATTTGGATGTCAGTAAGAAAGATTCCTCCTCTTTTCTTTTCCCTGCTCCCCTATCCCATACTCCACATGGCTCCAAAGGATTTGAGTTAAAACAAAAACTAACTTCTTAGCCACATAAGAAAGGAGTGATTTTAAGTTTCCAAAAATGAGAAAAAACTTGTCCCTGAAAGATATATTCAAGTACTCATCCCTATACCTATAAATGTGGCCTTATTTGGAAGCAGGGTCTTTGAAGATCAAATCAAATTAAGAAGTCATATTGGATTAGGCTGGCCTCTAATTCAATGACTGGTATCTTTATAAGACAAGAGAAATTGGGCACACAGGGGAAAGATGGCCATGTAAAGACAGAGGAGAACACAGCAGCAGAATGCCATGCCATGACAGAGGTAGGGATTGAAGTAACAAAGCTGTAAGTCAAGGAAAACCAAGGATTGATGACCATTGCCAGAAACTAGAAAGAAGCAAGGAAGGATTCTCCCCTACAGGTTTTAGAAGAAACATAGCCCTGTTAAGAACTTGATCTCAGACCTGTAGAGATAATAAATTTCTATTGGTTAAGCCACCCAGTTTGTGGTAATTTGTATGGCAGCCTCAAAGACTAATACCGGGACCTGAGACAGAAAGACAAGAAACAGTCTGCCCAAACAGGCATGCTCTTGTCAAACCAGAAGAGCAGCTGCCCTGTGAAGAGTCCCTGTTGGTGGGAATGACACAGGAGCTTTTCTGAAATGTGTTGTCGAACACTCGCTTCTAGAAGGTCTGCTGTGAAACTAACCTTCAATGGATCTTCTATTCCACATAAATACACTTAGAATTACATTTTGGGAAATTGAGCACTGCATTGATTATTTGCTTTCTTTAGGTAGAGAGAAGGTAATGCTTGCTGGGGTAAGACTGGGCAAGGACAAGAGATTGGAACAAAGGGCCATAAAATATGGACATGTAACTCTTTCAGAATCCCAGAGATTTTGTAAGAGGAACATTTCTTCCCTACTAAAGGGCAAGATGACAAGTCAGAGCCCAGAGATTTGGGGACCCTACCAGGTGATGGACAATATGGGCTACATTCTTATTAATGTCATGGATGGAAGATGAATAAAAGAGGGGTCTAAAGCATATGATATGTAACAATGAGTTGAATGAATGATTATTTTCCACAATTCCTTTACACTTCTTCTCTGCTGCCCCTAGCTGTTTTAAAAAGCCAACATACTCCAACTCTGGCCAGGTGGGGCCAGCTTTGCCTTGTGAGTCTTCCTTCCCTCTGATGAATGCTTCTGCTCACAAGGAGGTGCCTGCCTCCTGGTGCTCTTCCTGAAAAATTTCCCACAAAGCTCCTATGCCTGTGCCTGACCTTGACCATGCTTGAGAGAACGTGAGATCAAAGGAATGAAAATGCTCCTTTCTAGTACTTCAATCAGGGAGAGAAGCAATTAAAATATGAATTAATCTAAGTGAGATGAAAATGCAGATGTAGAACAAGAGCATCACCTTGAACCTACACTGCACGCAGTTTAGTTCCTGTGATTAAAGACATTTTCATGCCATTAAAAGCCTTCTCTTCTAATGTTACAAATGCTATGCCAGTCAAATGCTCTGAGTAGCCTCTGTGAGGACTGCCCTCTCCTCAGCTGCATCTTTTGATCCTTTCAGAGTGCTGTGGGGGTAGGAGGCTTCTTTTAGGAGGGGGCATTCAGAGCTTGAGGGATTGTGGGAATGCAGGATTCTGAACTAAATGGAATGAGCCTAAATGTGTCTCCTCTCGGATCCTTTCTAGTTTCTAGACTGTTGTACAGCCTCAGTCCTGTTGTCTGATAGTCCTGGGAGGGCGGAGCTAGGGAACCAGGCAAGAAACACATCCCAGCACTCCACATTCTCCTCAACCCTTCTGGTTTCCCAGCTGTTTCTCTGGAATGATTGACAACTGTAATATTTACTTCCAGAATTTTTCTTCTGCTTCTTTTTAGTATTAAGGATGCTCTGTTGACCCACTGAAGCAAGGGGTGAGACTGTGACTCTAGAGGAAGGGATGCATGGGAAGTGTTTGATAATCCTTTGAACCATTGCACCTCCCGGACCCAACAAGGGTCTCCTCTTTAATCTGAAGACTTACATAAAGCATTCAAAATTCCTGAAGTTGTTCCAACTTGAGGCAAGAGAGCCCTTATGCACCCTTTTCTCCCCTGACTCCTCAGTTCTTCACTATGCTAGCAGGTGAGAGGAGGGGAGGGCCTGGTGCTTCCTGCCACCAGGTTATGAATCCTTCTAATCCTCCCAACCTCTGCATATTGCTTTCATTTTTCATTTATGTCTTTGAAAGCCATCATGTATAATAATGAAGAAAACAAGTTTCAATTAGAATTTCAATTTTATTAGTTACATGGCTAAATGTACTTAGTTCAAGAAAAATAATGATGCCTACCTGAAGGATTTATTTTTTGTGTGTGTGAGACAATGAGATAATAAATTTGAAGTGCTTAGGACACTCCTGATACATAGTAGTTGTCAATAAATGTCAGTTATTATTATTGTTATTTATTATCACTACCATTACTTCCACTTCTACTATGACCAGGTACCCCTCCTTGCAAGCAATTTCTCATATTAGTGTGGGGTGCTACCTCTTTTTGTTTAGACTTCCATGCAGAGCATGCCCTATCACTTCACTTTCTGTAGACAGCTCCACTGCTCCTGACAGGGCTCTAAGTTCTCACTGGTCTCCTGCTCCAGGTCAGCCCATTGCTGGTCACTTTAGAAGCAGTAGTTTCAGGGTGACACAGTCTTGTGAGAGTTTCCTTATCCATTTGGTTCATGTTTCCACCTTCTCAACCATTCATCATAATTATATGCCAGCCAGACATAGCCTTGGCAACTCACTATATGAGGAGACTTGCTTCTCTTTTAGAACATTGGGTTATTTACTAATTTGCCTGGAACCAAATGTTTATTTCACACAGTTGGGTGACCTTCTGCCCATGTCGCTGGAGGATAATGGAAACTGAGGGACCTGAAATGGGGAGCAATTTTCTGTCTTTTTACTAACAGTGCATAATAAGCTAAAATGGCTGGATCCAGCACTCCAGAAACATTGAGGCAAACATGCTAAAATTACTGCAATTGAAAACTTGCTTATCATTAGTCAATAAGCCATACCTAAACCATCTTGAGTTCCTATAACATGACACTCCAGCCACTGCACCCCAAAAGTGTGTGTGTGTGTGTGTGTGTGTGTATGTACATGTGTGTTCCTGTACATGGGCCCACATGCCCCTCTGCACTATGCCATCCAAAAATGAGAACACTCTCATCATCAGTGAGATGGATTGGGCTATAATCGATTTTCCATAGACAAATGCTTTAAATTTTGGTAAACTCTTTGTAACATCTTAGTCAAATTAAACTGAGCTCTTTCAAGTCAGATTTATAGTCCATAGGATTTCACTTAAATAAGACAAGCGATGCAATTTCAGGCCAATTTAAAGGGTATTTCATTTAGAGACAGAGCCAATTCTTGTCAAGGCCCTGGAGGTAACAAGAAATCTTCCTCCTCTCATTTGCCTGGAAGCAGTTGCAGTCCAGTACATGGGGGTCAAGCAAGCATAGAGCATTGTGAGTGGGTCAGTGTAATCAATTTTATGACCCATGTTCACTGAAGAGGAAATGACCAAGGAGGGGATAGGAAAGAAGGTGGGGACTACCTAAGGCATTCAGAGCCTTTCTAAGATGTAGGAAATGATGTCTAGTCTGAGTACATAAATTACCAGGAGGCACTGCTTCATGGCAGGCTGCAGCCCCTGTGAGGGTGCAGGACTCAGGTTCTGAGCACTGGCTGAGTTTCCATCAACACTGGCCCTGGTCCTGCATCCTTGAGCAAGTACCAACCTGTGCAGTTGTTCACAGTGGACTTGAGAGAATGATGTCAGGAACTTCATATTAACATATTACCTTTTTTAATGCTCTCGCCACATGAGGAGATTTTAAGCATTGTCTCAGTTTTACAAAAACAGATGGCTGAAAGAGATTAAATACCACAGTCATGTAAGTGTGAGTTGAGATGGGATTCTAATACTGGTCTATCTGGTTCTAAAAACCCAAGGTTTCTCTCATTTACCATAGAATGTGAGTTCCACTGAAGGGCATGGTAATCTTTTTGCAGGGAAAAAGGAAGAACTGTCAGGGTATGAACCTCAAATCTTTGAAGGTACTATTGGGAAGGGGAACAGACATGCTTAGGTGGCTGGCCAGCTTCTACCATGAGGCCCATGCAGATGCGAGGCAATTCAGTTTTGCCTGTGGACAAAGTTCTGCCTTACATCAAACTGAAGCCTCCCTCCCAAAAGACTCAAAAGAGTGGCAGGATTATTGCCTGAGCCAATGACTGGAGATGGAGGTGGCAATAAGCAATAGGGCATCAGGGTCCCTACATAGAAGGCTGGGAATGAAATCACAGTCTATTCTCGAGCAGATTATAGGAACCAGTTTATATACTCTGGGTTAGCACCGGGAGGGCTACAGGATAGCTACAGCTGGATGGGCACAGAGATCCATAGGCCTCCCCTTTCCCCATCCATGTTACACTAGATGCATTCACAAAGGCTGTAAGCCCACTCCTGTTATTGAAGCCCAACCTCCTAAGCTGCAACCTGTTCCTGTCCTGTCTGGTCAAGATCTGGGGCAAGTTGTGGATCAGATTCTGAGCCCCAGGAACCTCACTAGACAGAGCCTGGGCAAGTAAGGGCAGAAAGCTTTTACTGCTTATCAGGGGCTTCATTTTGCACAACCAGAGCACTATTTCTATTAAATTCCGTCCACACTGAGGTAAGAAGGGAAGATTACTGAAAGATGACCACAAAGAAGCCTGAAAGAGAAGTGAATCCATTTCACTTGAGCATAATTGATAGTTAGTCCTTGAAACTCCAGAGCCAGTAGTTTCCATATCTTAACAAAACAGTGAAAGCTTAGGAACATCAGAATCGAATGTGCTTTTGAAATGAGGCCTCCTGACAGCCATTTTTTTATGTGAGAAAAAAAACATATAGACACAAAGCAAATCTCCAAATAAGATGTGGTTCAAACCTGAGCTGATATGACTGCAGACTTAAAAAATCTTTCATTTTTATTATGAAAAATTTTGAACACATGCAAAAGTAGAGAAAATGGTACAATGAAGCACCATGTTGCCTCAGCAACCATGAAATTTCTGCCAATCTTGTTTCATCTACTCCACTGTATTTTTATTACAATTTTAAGCATCTTTTTCTTGATACCCTCAAACTGCATCCTCATGAAAACATCCCAATAGAAACAAGATGATTCATATTTCCAGTAGGCATCATCCTATCTAATAAAAGAGTAATATGCAAATTAACCACCACTCTGCTACACCCACAAGCGATACCCACCAAACAATCAGGAGCAAGTGTGCAAATTAACCCAACCAAGATGGCTGTGGCTACAGAGAGAACAGGAGGCTTGGGTTTCCCTAGCAATGGAGGAAGCCAAGCTTTGCACACACTGGCAGGCTCAGGCCTCCATTCAAGGCTACAAAGTTTCAATTATAGAAGATAAGTAAATCCCAACAAAAACGGGGGCAGCCACAGAGCTGGAGACAGCAGAAGGCTTGAGTTGCCCCCCAGTGATGGAGGAAGCCAAGCTCCCACAACCCTGGCCTGCCTTGGCCTCTGTTACAGAATTTCAATTATAGGAGATAAATAAATCCCAACAAAAATGACTGTGGCCATGGAGCAAACAGGAGGCTTAGCTGCACTCAAGGCTACAAAGTTTCAATTATAGAAGATAAATAAATTCCAGATACCAGGGCCTCTGCTTGGGTCAACGGGGGGCACGGTCAGCCTGCAAACCACCACAGGCACTTTGCCCAGGCCGCCCCATGCCTCAAGGGAATCCCCACCCTGATATGGGACACTGTTCAGGGCAAACCAGTTGGCCCCCACCTGTGCACCAGGCCTCTATCCTATCTAATAAAAGAATAATATGCAAATTGACTATCACTCCAACACACAAGATGGCTTCCCCCATGTGGACACAAGATGACCACCACAAGATGGCCAGCAGGGGAGGGCAATTGGGAGCAACCAGGCCTGCAAAGGAGGGCAGTTGGGGGAGAACAAGCCTATAGGGGAGGGAAGTTAGGGGTGACCAGGCTGGCAGAGGAGGGATGTTGGGGGCAACTGGGCCTGCATGGAAGAGCAGTTAGGGTCGACCAGGCCTGCAGGGGAGGGCAGTTAGGGGTGACCAAGCCTGCAGGGGAGGGCAGTTAGGGGCAAACAGGCTGGCAGGGGAGCAGTTAGATATCAATCAGGCTGGCAGGAGAGTGGTTAGGGGTAATCAGGCTGGTAGGCAGAAGTGGTTAAGGGCAATCAGGAAGGCAGGCAGGCGAGCAGTTGGGAGCCAGCAGTCCTGATTGTGAGAGGGATGTCTGGATGCCTGTTTAATGGGCAGTCGGACATCCCTCAAGGGGTCCCAGATTGGAGAGGGTGCAGGCTGGAATGAGGAACATGCCCTCATGCATCAATTTTGTGCACTGGGCCTCTAGTTTTTTAATAAAGAAAGAAATCACTGGCTTCAATGTATAAAAATTATCAAAAGAGCTGTCCAAAATAAAACAAATATGTCTAATGCATTTTAAGTCAAGAAATACTAAATACTGAAGAAAAAAAAGCATATTCTTCCCTTTGTTAAAAGTGCCACTCTGGCCCTGGCCAGTGTGGCTCAGTTGGTTGGATGTTCTTCTGTACACCAAAGGTGGCTGTTCTAATAAAATGGGAATATGCTAATTGACCATTACTCCATCACAAAGATGGCTGTACCCACAGCTGAAGCCAAGTTTCCATAGGAGCCTTAATGAGCAATCAGTAGGGACCATTAGTAGGGACCGAGGCTATGCCCTCCCATACCCCTTAGGGCTTAACAGGGAACCTCAGGCTGCATCCCCTGCCCTGGGGTCAGGCTGGGAGACCTCAGGCCATTTCTCTCACCCTGGCACCAGGCCAGGGGACCTGAAGACATGCCCTCCACCCAGTGGGGCTTGACCAAGGACCTTAAGGTGCACTTCCCATCCTGGTGCTGGGCTAGGGCTAGGGGACCTCAGGCTGATTCCCTGCCCCAGTGCCAGGCTTGGGGACCTCAGGCCACACCCCTCACCAGGTGAGGCTTGACAGCGGACTTCAGGCCATGTCTCCCATCCTAGCACCAGCCCAGGGGACCTCAGACCACACCCCCTGCCCAGTAGGGCTTGATGGGGGACCTCAGGCTGTGCTCCTGCCCCAGCATCAGGCCAGGGGACCTGTGACTGCACCCCTCTGACTGGCTGAGCTTGACAGGGGACCTCAGCTTGTGCCCTCCATCCAGAGGGACTTGACAGAGGTCCTCAGGCTTTGCCCTCTACCCTAGAGGCAGGCCAGGGGACCTGAGGCCTCATTCCCTGCCCAGCAGGGCTTGATGGGGGACCTGAGGCTGCACCTCCCTGCTGGTGGGGCTTGATGAGGGACCCTCTCAGTGCCGGGCTAGAGGACATGAGGGTGTGCGCCCCCAACCTGGCAGGGCTTGATGCTGGACCTCAGGCCATGTCCCCTACTCAGCAGGGCTTGACAGGGGATATCAGGCCATGCCCCCGCTTCTGGCACCAGGCCAGGGGACCTGAGGCTACATCCCCTACGAGGCAGGGCTTGACAAGGGTGGGACTGGCCAGATGTGGATCTAGCCCAATGTGGGTGGAGGCTGGCTGGATCTGGGTCTCACACAATTTTGAGTCGCATGTGGGTGGGTGGGGACTTGACTCTATGTCCCATGGTGCACCCTAGACTCTGACAGGAAGAAGGTTTTCATATACATTTTATTAATTTTCTTTCATCTCTGGCACTTCTATTATTATAGAGAAAGGGAAAATAGCAATATTAAATTATTTCCTCTAATTAATTTATTTTAATGTGCATGAATTTCATGCACTGGACCACTAGTTTTTTATAAAGAGCAAGGAATTTGTGGACAACATAATCTGCTTGTTAAATCTAAGAGAATGCAATTCTAAACTCTGTATATGCAGAGAAAGGCCACTACCAGCAAGCACACCAAGTAAACTTTCTTTCAATCTGGCAATGAAGTTCCCTGGGATCTATTGAATCAAGCTGTATTCCCCAAAGTACTTGGGTCTTTTATATTAGTTTCACTAGGGTAGTTTTGGTTCTTACTTGTAGCAGAGCTTGGTAAATGAGAGGCCACCTGAGAAGCAATTAAACTAAAACAGAAAATCTTTCCTGTTCATTTGATCTTGTCCTTAAATAGTTTACACATCAATTGAACTGGGAAGAGCTCATGGTGGTTTATGATGATTACTCCAGTAGGGGTCAGCGCCTAATGAGTTGGGTACTTATCTGTGACCCCAACAAGATGACTGTAAATGAACAGATAAGAGGACCAATGGGACTAGTTCTCCTGAAGCTGCCCATGGAATCAAGATAACAGAAGCTGATTAGTTAGGTAGACTGAAAAGTGGAAGCCAGCAGAGTTCAGTAGATTGAAACACCTAGTGCCAGAGATGAAAGAAAATTAATAAAATATAACACCTAGAAATATAAGGTACTTATCTTAGCTCTTGGAAGATTTCAAAATGCCTATTCTGTGTATTTTTTTCCCCACTTCACTCCTCTTCTTTCTTTACTCTATCTAAAAGTGTGGTTCCTATTAAATTATTCCTTTCAGGCAGATATCTTCACTTATTACTAAAGTTGTGTGTCAATGTCAGTCTAGTAGAATGGTGCAATGAAGCTTCCATGCATCGCAGAAACATTCTGGAAATGGCAAACAAGTCTTAGAAAAAGCACATTTACAGAGTAAATAGATAAAATCATAATGACATATCCTATGTCATAATTAAAATTCTCAATAATTGGCAAACTAGAACAAGTAATATTTTCTTTCCCATTTACTAACTGTATTAGGCAAGTTTGTGTTTTTTTCTTGTGTGTGTGTGTTTTGTTTTGTTTGTTTATTTGTTTGTTTTGCTATGAGAATGTTGTGTGACAACCAAATCTCAGTGACTTGCAGCAACAAATAGTGGTTCCCAGCCAAGGCTGAAGTTTGGCTATGTTTTGGTCCATCTTAGCTGGGCTCAGCTCAACTCAGTTGGATCCAGGTCTGTTTCCTGTGTTTTCATTCCAAGACCCACGCTTAAGGAGCAACAGCTGCCTGGGGCATATTTTTCTCATTACAGAGGGCATGCACTCAATAGGGCTGGCGGGAATTTACTTGACTTCATCAACCCTCAGCTAGAATTGGCATATCGTCACTCATTACTTGCATTCTAATTATCAAAGCAAATTTCATGGTCAAGTTCAAAGATGGGTAGAGGTATACACTCTGCAGACTCTAGTGGAAGGAACTGCAAAGTCATAGGGAAAAGAGAGTTCTCTTCTGAGAAGTAAGAGTTGGGAACACTAATTCAACATCCCACAACATCCATGAAAAGAGCCAAATTCTCCCAAAATTCTCACAGAGAAGTGTGTCAAATGTCTTGACACAGTTTATAACCAAATCTGCTAACTTGTGGCCATTTTGGCAAGACACACCTCTCAAGTTCTTTCAGCCTTATCTCAAACAAAACATCAATTGTTACTTTTATCACAGAAAGGGGTAAGTCAGGTAGTAATTACATTAGAGTATAAAAAGTAGTGCTGCTGAAGCTAAAATAAATTATTTGGGACAGGACAACCTATTTACTACTAAGTGGTTTAATAAATAGGGTGTCTTCTTAGTTTGAAAGTTTGAAATGAAGGGGTTAGCTCCTTGGCAGTTAATTTTGAAGATTAATATTTGCTTATCTCTTTTGGGTTATTTCAGAGAAGCTGGAAAGTTTCATGGCCTTGACACTAGGGACAGAGCCATTCTATCTCATTCTACTTTGCTGGTGCCCTGTCAGAGAACAGATATAAAGAAGGCGGGGCAGGGATGAGCTGGAGTGACATCGTGCATGCTCTTCCACACACCCTGGGGGATTGGCATCACCTAAGACAGAGCTCATGAACTCAGATGCCTTCAGCTGCTAGATCTGTAACAGGGATGGATGGGACTGGCTAGGTATCAGGAAACATTTGGGTAAGTATGAGAATTGGAGGCAACTGACACTCAGCCTTCGTGTCAGGAGGACAGCAGAGGTTAGTAAAGTCTCAGGTCACATGGAGGGCACAGGCCTCACCTGGAAGAGGAGCCTTCTGTTAATTAGCTGTAGCTAAATGCCAAGTGCAAGTGTGGGCCTATGTTGCCAGATATAATTTTTCAGGAGAAGCCAGAAATCTAGGCAAAAATATTCTCATTTTTGAATGTTAATAAGAATAATAAATTTTGAAGAAAGGAAAGAAAGAAGGAGTAAAGGAAGAAAGAGGGGAGGGGGAAGGAAAGAATGAAGGAAGGAAGGGAAGAAGGAAGGAAGAATGGATGTAAGGAAAGAAGGAAGGAAAGAAGGGAGGGAGGGAGGGAGGGAAGAAATCAATTTGCAGGTCCATTCTGTAGGTGAGTCAAAGAAAGTTGCTCATAAGACAAGGATGGCTTGGATGGTCAGTCTGTTACCTCAGTATATGAGATATGAGATGACACCTTTACCCTCTTGGAGAGCTGAGAACAGCAAGACCCTGGACAGGGAAATATATATTTACTCCCAAGTTCTCCTGAGTCAGACCATCACACTATACCCTTCTTATTTTGTAAGAGGTGACATGAGCCCTAACTGGTTTGGCTCAGTGGATAGAGCGTCGGCCTACGGACTGAAGGGTCCCAGGTTCAGTTCTGGTCAAGGGCATGTACCTTGGTTGTGGGCATATTCCCAGTAGGAAGTGTGCAGGAGGCAGCTGATGGTGTTCTTCTCCCATCAATGTTTCTAACTCTCTATCCCTCTCTCTTCTCTGTAAAAAAAATCAATAAAATATGTATTTTTTAAAAAAGAAGTGACATGAATCCCATAAATAGCAAACCTGTATTCAAACATAAATAAATAAATGCATTTTTAAAGCAAAGCACTCAGGATTAAGTAATTATTCATTCCTATGTGTTACCAATGCAATGATTCCCAAGCATGTGGATAATGGAATTTAATATCAGTATTTAATTTAGAGCCATTAGCTTAATAAAAAGAATGAACACATGTTTTTGGAATGTCTGCTATTCTAGGCACTGCAAAGACTGCAAGATAAGGATAGGTTGCCCATGAGCTGGCAATGCAGGGGTCTGGGGTATACAGAGTGACAACTGTGCAGAGGGCCAGCCTTGGTTCCACTCCTGCCTTACCTCACAGGCTGTGTCCTGAGCCATGGGCTTAGTCTCTAAACCTCCCTTTCTTCATAGAAAGCTGAATATTCCTCAGATTTGCAGAAAAGAACTGTGATTGTTTATTTAAAGTCTCAAGTTCAATATTTGGTGTTCAATAAATGTTGGGAAAACTTTATAACATTTCTGTGTCTCAGTTTTCTCATCTACACAAAGGGATAATTTCCTGGCTCAGAAAATTAACATGAGGAGTAAAAATGATAATGTGCATACAATGCTTAGAATGAAGTTTGACACACTACTTATTCAATATACATAAATATTAGCTATTATTATTTTAATACTTAATACTATTATTATAATGTTGACTTCATTATAGAGGAAAATCTATCAACATTGTAATGGGTACTCCATGTCCCAAATAAGATATTTTTCATAAACAGAAATGCTCTTTATAATTTTGACTTACACCTTTTCTGTGGGTAGAAGTAGTAATCATGTGCTTTGGTTTATAATAGAGACATTGAGACCACCCTCTCTCTGGCTCTGCCAGTGTGCAGAGGGAGGTGACAATACTATCAGCCCTGAGGTCGCTGAAAGCTTCTGGGGACAGAGACAACATCTATGTTGTCTGTAGGATCTGACCAATGGGAGACATTATATGTGTCCATATACAGTAAACATGCACTCACACTCAAAATGAATGAATTAAGTTAAGATAGAAGCAAACTTTGGGGCAGGAGACAGTGGGCCTGGCCACATATTCTAATGGTCCTCTGCTCTGTATTTCTGGAGCACAATTTCTGGCATTGCAGAGAGCAGGACCCTTGGAATCTTGGTGCATGCAGGCCCTTGGGAGGAGGATGATGAACTGGTGGGATCAGAGGAAGACAAGAAAAGAGAAGTGCTAAGAAAAAAAATGAGCTCCCTAATTTTGTGTTAGCCTCACTTCTCAGGTTGTAAATTGTATTTTTTGGAAGAGTTGAAAATGAACAAAGGTGTGGGCTGGATTCTTAAAGTCTCTCTGAGGAAGAATGTAAATTTGTTTAGTCCTCAATTTCCCCATTTAGAACAAGAACATTATTGTCTAAAAGGCACTTGGAGATTTTTGGAAGAAAGGTGCTCTATACAAATGAATGCTTCTCATCATCTTTTGGGGTCTTTGCTCCTGGAAGTCAGGCAGCTGGTGCTGTAAATATTAGGAAAAGATAGAAGAGAGAGAGCAGAATGGCGGTTTTCGGGTGGCTGCTTAAATGAAAGCCCCTCCTTCTCAAAAGAAAAAGCTGGCAGAAAGCTTTCTTTAATATGCACACAGTTCCCAGAACAGTGAGAGGAAACAGGAGCTCGGCCTAAGTGAGGCTTAGTTTGGGGAAGTTTTAGTGGAGAAGCAGAGATGCCATCTGCTGCCTCCCTCCCATTACCTGGCTGAGACAGAGCTCCCCATGGCTCATAGCCTGTTCTGGATCTTGAATCATGAACAGCAGTTGAACTACACCATCCTTAGGCATCTGGTCAGCTCCTTTTTCTAGATGCCTAGAAATTGTGTAACCTGCCCTGTGAGGGGATGGTGCAGGGTGTGTTGGAGGGTGAGGGTGGGTGAGTTTTTGAGGTGCTAAAGGCCAGCTAAAAGCGCTTGGAAAGTCAACCTTCAAAAAGTATCTGGGTCAGTGTCTATAAAACAAGTATGAATAAAGAGCTGGATTTCAAACATAGGCACACACATGCACGCACATTTTGGCACAATTGTTTGGCTGAAAACACACACACACACACACACACACACACACACACACACAGACCGTGAACTCATACATGTTCAGAGTGGCAGAAGGTTGTATATTCAAGAAAGGGAGGGTGACATTATAAAGAGGGTTTAATATTTGCACCATATAGAGCTATTCAGCTCAAAAATTTTAGAAACAAAAAATATGCTTGGTCAAAATTAAAAAGACGTTTTTAAATTGGTGCCTCATACCAATGCACTTTGCACGTAGTCAAAACTCAATAGTTATTGTATGGATAGATGTTGACAAGGAAGAAAGAAAGCAGGAGGGAGGGAGGGAGAGAGGAGGGAGGGAGGAAATCTGGCTAATTTCAAAGCAGAAAAGGTTCTAGATAAGATGAGGTTGATCTTGACAATCAAATTTCTCTTCCTTCATCTTGACTAGCCACAAAGAAGTAAGTCCCCTTCTATAGAAATGCTTAGGAGGGAGAAAGGGAACTCTGGTTTCAAATGGCTAAGACACAAAATTTTCTCCATGTCCTGCTCTATTCTAGATTTTTTTTTGTCTCTCTAAGATTATGGGATAGCAAGCAGAGTTAAAACTTTTCTTCTGAGCCTTTTCTTCAAGGGATGGCCAGGTAACCAGCAGACTCAGAGAGGAAGGAGGCCTGGCCCAGGAGATAATGGGCTGAGAAGGAGCCTGCACAACAGGACCAAAACTCTGGAACTAGAGAGTGCAGCTTTCTGTCCAGGAGCTCTGGGCTGTTCCTAAGCCTCCGTTATTGGGTTTGTTTCTCTTTTGCTTCTACTTGTTATTTGGTTAGGTTTTTTGTTTATTTTTTAACATTTCAGCTTCTCTCAGTTATTCTAAGGAAAATGAAAGTTATTTGTCTTCACACAAAAACATATCCACACACCAATGAATTCAAGGGGATGCAACAGCCTCTCAGAGGAGATGTGGTAACAGCAGTGAGCATCCAAACAGAACCTGGGCCTGAAAGAAAGACAGACCCCAAGGGATAGAGCTTTTCAGTGAGCTATTGCTTCCTTCCTTGAAAGTTTCCTTCCTGGAGAGTCGCTAAAGCCTCCAATAGTCTGGACTTTTGTAAAACAAGGATGGCATTGCTCCTATGAGTCCCCCCAAATATGAGGGAGTTTTCAAAGAGATGCAAGAAAATGCAAGGCTAGACAAAAACAAAACAAAACAAAAAATCTAAGAGTCAGTGCCATTTCTAATCCAGCCCACCAGTGTGGGCTGCAAAAACACAGATACAGGCCAGAAGGCATGATCCTCCTCAGCCATAAAGCAAAGGTGAGTGTGAGGATGGGCCACACAGCATGTGCTCTTTTGACAAACATTTCTTGGGAATAATAAGAACAGGGAAAAAAAGACAATTAGTTTTCAGAAACCAAGAAGCCAAACCTCTGACAGCATTTTCCTGGTCCCTAGGGGGCACCTGTTTCCACAGCAACCACAACTTAGGAAGATGCTGCCTTCAAATTAACTACCTCAGGAAGATATTTACTGTGGGCTATCAATTCTGGATGGGCAGATTCTGAGTCAGAAACCTCACTGAGACTTAGGAAGGTTGAGGAAATCGATTCTCTGGTAAGATAGGAGTCAACTGTCAGCACCAATCCTGAACTCCACCCTGGTGACTTCTTGCTGAGTTCTTGTAACTTCTGTCCTCCCTGAACCTAGTTCCTTATCTTGGCAACCTCCACCTGATGGTGTCAAGGATGATGCCAGAGTCAATATCAATGACAGTGACAATTATAATGATGACAGTAATAATGATGATGATGATGATAATGACTGATGAAGATGAAAATGAGGATGGCAAATGATGATGACAAGAATGGCAATGATAACAATGATGATGATGAAAATAACAGCAATCATAAAAAAAAATGAACATCTTGCTTTTTAACCACTTGCCATGATGTATTAAACACTTCATTTAAATCTTTTACTTAACATTATACATTAAATTATTTGTTATTCTTTTGATACTGAACATTATAGTCTAAATTTGGATGATACCATAAATAATTTAGTAAGTGACTTGTTACACATTTAGGCTGTGGTTTTTTTTGAGGGGGAGTATAATAAATAACATTATCAAACTATATTTTATATGCAACTATTATTTCACTTTTTTGTTTAGTTTTCTATAAAGAGTTCTAATTCTTAGGGACTAGATGTCATGGTCAAAAAATATTAACATTTAAATTATTGAAGCACATTGTTCAACTATTTCCTAGAAAAATTATACCTATTACAACTGACCTTTGTGAGAAGGGTCCTGTCCCGGTTCCACATTTTCTTGGATGCCTCTCTGGCCTTGCTCGAGCCATGGCACTTCCTATAGGTCAAGGATTCCATGAGTCAAGAGGGAACCCAAGACCTCTGACTTTCTACATCATGCCACAAGTGCCGGGGGTCTTAGAGTTGCCTACCTGAGTGAACCACATATGCTTCTAGGGCTTCAGTTTCTCATGAGGTCATGTTCTCAAGAGCAGACCTCAATCGCATTGTGCATAGCCCTATTCCTCTCTGTGAGATGGGTGGACACTGAGAACACCTGGGATATACAGTCAAGGTGCCCACATGCATTGCATAAAACCCCTCATAGTGCTGATGGAGCCAGAGGTGGGAAGAGTAGTAGGGAAGACCGGGGGCTGGGAGCCTGGGTTTCACTCTCCTTAGATCACCAAGTTCAATTATAGGACTCCTGAGAGTCGAAGAATTATAAATTCATCCAAGTCATTAGGAAGGTGTATTTCTCAAGTTAGGAATATTGAAAATATTTAATGGTTTGTCTGCTTTGTTTATAACTTTTAAATATGTAGACCCGTGATATGTAGGCTTCCAGTTATGCTCTGATCCTGGGCCCTGACCTTGTTAGGGGAGAATCAGGCACCAATTTCTACTGTTCCCTGCACATTTAAATGTGCTTTCTCACCAGCATTATGAATTATGATTATCCTCTGCTTATTTCGATAACAAAGAACAGTATAATAGTCTTCCCTTATCCACTGAGGATACGTTCCAAGACCCCCAGTGGATGCCTGACACTCTGGATACATATACTATATTTTTCCTATGTATGTATACTTTTTCACTTAAATAAAGCATACTATGGCTGTGTGTGTGTGTGTGTGTGTGTGTGTGTGTGTGTGTGGCATTTCCAAATTGCCATCACCACTCTTATGCTTTGGGGTCATTAATCAGTAAAATAAGGATGACTGGAACACAAGCACTGTGATACTGACAGAGCTTATCCCATAACCGAGGCAGCTTCTACTAGTATATGTCCATTGAGTGGGGAAAGTGTATAGCATTGAGTTGCTGATACATCCCGGGTGGGACAGAGGAGGATGGCTCAAGATTTTATAATGCTTCTCAGAACTACACACAATTTAAAACTTGAAAATTCTTTATTTTTAAAATTAGCCATTTCATATTTCTAATGGCAGTTGACCTTAGGTAACTGAAATCATAGAAAGTGAAATTGCAGATACGGGGCAGACTACTGTACGTCATGCTTTCTTTAATCTGCATTTTAAACATAATGGAACATTTATATTTTTAATTTCATAATGGTTTAAGTCTTTGTTTATCTGCTGGGGCCTCAGAGTTTTTATTAGAAGTCTGTGAAGACTAGTTCTAAATTAAGGATGGTAACCTCTGTACATTTAACACTTAACCTAGAACTCAGTATCTCTGAACTGTCTGTCCAATCCCTATCCCTAGGGAAGACCTCCTGTGTCCAGAAGGCATAAGACGGTGCCAGCAAGAGAGCAGTGAGCATAATTTTGAGAGAGCTCTGGGGGCCTGGTGTGATTAGACTTTAAGTGGGAGTCACTACAATGTAGAAGGACTCAAATTCAACCAAAATCAGTAATATGAAAGCAAAGAAGAGAAGACCAAAGTAGAGTATTCTGAGAAAGTTCTGAGAGTTTGAGCCATAACCTGTGGCTTGATTTGCCATTTACAAATCCCTGGATTGGTGAGCCCTAGATTCACATAAGGGTCTGGCTAATTGGACATGTACTAGTATTCAATAAGTGCATGAAGAACTGAAATCTTGAACTCAGCTGTAGTCTAACTGAAGTGAATATCCAAAAGCAGAGTCAACTCTTCTCCTAAAATCATCTCCATTCAACAAGAAGGTGACCTTGTTGTACCACAAACAACCAAGTCACCACCTCAGGGGCCTTCATCCCAGTGTCTTGTTCAAATACTCAGACAGAATCTAATCATTTCTTTCAGATAGTTAGCCAGTAAATGCTTTAATTACAGTTGAAAGAAATAAAATAAAATCATCTGGTGGAATGATTTTAATTAGAATTTAGTGAGTCAGGCAAGCAATTAGTGCATCTAAGAATGGAGGCTATATGCACATATTTGTCTCCATTGAGATTCACTGACTTAAATGAATATTTGACTCAGATTCCTCAAGTTAAACAAAGGTCATCATAATGATTCTAATAATAATGTAGCTGTGCCAATAAAAAAAACAATCAAAAGTGCTATTTTTTCCATGTCCTTCCCAGTCCTAATGGGAAGATTTCATGGCAATGCCACCAGTCTTAGTTTTAGGACAAGTCTGACATTTTTAAGATTCTTGACAGTATTGATTAATTTGAAATTAAAACATAGGGAGAAGAGGGAGGGAACTATCATGTTTGAATACCTGCTACATGCCAACCACTGCATAAGGAGTTCATGTACATCATCCCCTCCCTTCCTTCTTGCACCAGCCTATGTGGAGGGTGTTATTATAGATATAATAATAATAATAACAACAACAACTGAGGTCCAGATTTGGAATCTTTTAAATACAAAGTCCAAAAAAGAAAAAAAAAAGTTCTCTCAAAAGACCCTAGCTGAAACTGATTTGGCTCAGTGCATAGAGTGTTGGCCTGCAGACTGAAAGGTCTCAGGTTTGATTCTGGTCAAGGGCATGAATCTTGGCTGTGGGCACATCCCCAGTTGGAGGTGTGTAGGAGGCAGCTGATCAATGTTTCACTCGCATCGATGTTTCTAACTCCCTATCCCTCTCTATTAAAAAAATCAATAAAACATATTCAAAAAAAGAAAAAGAGCCTGATTTCAACATCTGAGTTGTGATCTCACTCTCCCAACTGGGAAGTGAGAGCTACAGGAGCTAAGAGTGAGGCTGGTTCTTCCCAGGGGCCAAGCAGGTACCACACCACTGGTTCTCAATCTCTTCTGCACGCTGGCCTCACTGGGGCACTCCACAGAATACTGATACTGACTTTCCCCCACTGGACATTCTGATTTCACTAGGGTAGGGCTCAGGCTAAATAAGACTATTTTGTAAAGCTCCTCAAATGCTACTGTGCAGCCAAGGTTGAGGACCACTGAGCTCCATTCACAGTGTGCTTCAAGAGAAGATTTTGAAAGTCCATTTTAAGAGTGAAAAAGCTCCCTGAGCATTGCAAATTTGTGACCCTGATGCTCCCCTAGGCTCTGTTTCAGACCATATTGGTGAACAGGCAGAGAATCACCAGGTAGCAGAATGAACGACCCCAGATATGGTCTCTAATGGGCATTGGAATTTTGGGGAGACAAATTAATCTGAGTCTTAATTACCTATACAGTGAAGATAAGGAGAAAGACCTGGAGGGGCTAGAGTAAAGATTTTTTGACAATTGAATTCTTACCATCTCTAGCAAATAATATTTACCAATCCTATATAATAAAAGCCTCAGTGGTATCACGCACAATGTCATTACAAGTTAGCCACCACAAGATGGCTGGCAAGGGAGGGCAGTTGGGTGAGACTGGGCCAGCAGAGGAGAGCAATGTGTGAGACTGGGCCAGCAGGGGAGGGCAGTTGGAGGTGATCAGGCCAACAGGGAAGCAGTTAGGTGTCAATCAGGCTGGCAGGAGAGTAGTTAGGGAACGATCAGTTTGACATGCAGAAGCAGATAGGGGCAATCAGGTAAGCATGCAAGTGGTTAGGAGACAGCAGTCCCAGGTTCTGAGAGGGATGTTTGACTGCCAGTTTAGACCCCATGCCACAGGGATTGGGCCTAAACCGGCAGTTGGACATCCCTCAAGAGGTCCCAGATTGGAGAGGGTGCAGGCTGGGCTGAGGGACACCCCCATATATGAATTTCATGCACCGGGCTCCTAGTCTATATATATATAAAGCTAATATGCAAAGTGACCCCTTGGGAGTATGAATGGGAGACTGGGAGTTTGATCACTTGTTATGACATGTGCTGACCATCAGGGGCGGAATGAAGGAAGGCTCTGGCTAGCAGCTGGAAGACCCTGATCAGTCCTGGCCAAAGGACCCTACCTGTGCATGAATTTAATGCACCAGGCCTCTAGTAGTGATAATTATATGTTTAAATCATCTGATCCTTGAAGGCAGAGCCCATGTCTCTCTAAATCTCCAGTTGCAGTACCTGGAATATAAGGCTGACTCAGTTTGTGCAGTAATTGATGCTCCTGTCCCTGGATTTTCCTATACTAGAGTCACTGCATGAAAGGAGTTTACACTCTGTACTACTTAAAATGCAATAAGCATCATCATCACTCATTAATACCTTGGTCCAGTGTTGCCTTTTAATAGATCTTCCAGAAAACAAAAGGAAATAGGTTTGGAGTATATTACTGGCTAGAGTCCCCATTTTGAAGTTACAGGGCATATTAGCAAAATCAATTCTTTAAAAAGTTTCTGCAGCAATAAAATCCATTTAACATTGTGTATACCAGCATATTCTAAATTATATTTTCCTAAGTATTTTTAATGGAACACCTTTTAGTATCTAATGGAATTAACATTTTATGGGACTCTTTCTGAGGAACTTTACCTACTTTAAATTGTGTAGTAAAAAGATGTTCACAGGAAAGAAACCAGTGAAATGGCTGGCCACCGGGGCCAGACCTTGCAAAGTAGTTGTCATTTGAGAGAGACTGGCAATCAGCTTTCAAACTGAAACATTCAATTTCAACTGCTTACCTCTATCTTCAGAAACTTCAACTGTACAGTGAAATAATACAGCCAGGCATTATTTTAGAAACTATAAAGCCACTAGAGCTTTTCACCAAATAGTTTACACTCTGCCTTCTGGGCACACAGTAGGATTGTGTGTGCTGGCTCTCTTGTGGCAAGGTGGGGCCAACTGACTACCATGTAATGAGTTGTGAATGAAACTGAACATATGTCGCTGTCAGGCAAAAGCACTTCACAGAGCTATCTTTCTACCTGGAATGGCCACCAGTGACATTCAAGAAGGGGAGGGGAGGGAAGAAGAGGAGAAGAAGGGAGGTTAGAAGAAAGGAAGGAAAAAAGGGAGGGAGAAAAGAAGGAAAGGAGGGAGGGAGGGAGTGAGGGAGGAAAAGAAAGTCTCACAAGAAGCAGAGCCCACCTGCTGACTTGCAGTGGACATGTCAAATAAACAAGAAATAAGCTTTCAATTTTTAAGCCACTGAGGTTTAGAAGTTGTTACCTCAGCCTAACTTAGCTTAACCAGTCTGATTCTGATTCAACAGTCAAGTCAGATAATACATATTGAATATTTATCATAGTTCCTGGCTCATAGTAGATTTCAATAAATGTAATAAAATGGGGAAAAGGGAGATGATTTATAGCACACATTTGAACACCAGTCACTCCATCCTCAAGAGCAAGTCCACTCAGAACAATCACACATCAGAAAATATGTACAGAGCATTAGAACCAAAGTAGTTGACACAATTTCTGTTTTGTGGGCCTACAGATTTCTTTATTTTTATTTTCCTTCCTTCCTTCCAACCCCCCTCCTCTCTCTTTTTCTCCTCCTCCTCTCCTCTCTCTCTTTTCCCATGCATAATAGGCTCCTATAAAATGGTCAATAAACTGGATTAAATTTTATACCTGGGACATCAGCTAACCTGCTTTTCCTTAGAGCAAGTGAGAAGGGGCCACAAGACAGACACCAAAGGCCTCAAGTGGCAGAAAGGACCCTGATTCCTTCTGATGCCCTCTCACCACCAGACCTCCCTCTCTTTCTTTCTTCCCTTTTAAATGGTATTTTTGTCCCATTTACATAATTAGCTGCATTTTAACCCCTGACATAGGATGACAGCCCAGCCCTTGTTTGCATGAGCTTATGAGCACAAACTGGAAATGTTTCTCATTAACAGTTGCCCCAAATCTCAGAGGAAGGTGAGCTCAGCTGAGGCAGGTTCAGTAATGTTGGCTCATTGTGCAGGCACTCGGTCTGCATTTCTTCCCCATTGGGGAGTGAAAGGAAACCTTTGTTTTCTTAACATGGGGCACAGGCTAATAAAGCATAAGCTGCTTCCACTGGAGCCAGGGTAGCCAGGCCTGCCTCACTGCCTCCCAGTTTTCTCTCCCTGCTTTGGAGGCCTCAGATCTGCAGGCATCACCTGCAGTTCCTTCTCCAGATTAAGGAGGACCAAGGAACAGGGAGATTGTAGGCACTCTGGCTCTGGATCAGGGCCTGCCCTCAAGCAGCTGACCAGTGGGCTTCTGTAGAGTTCCAGGCTCACTGCTGACTTGTTTCAGTTCTAGAAACAGAGTCTATGTCTCATTATGGGCCAGCACCCTGAGCCAGCATTTCCTGCTAAACTCTACTTCCTTTCTGGGCCAGCCTCACCCAAGTGAGACTGGACCTAGTCCAGTGCCCAGCTCCTCCTGGGCTGTGGCCCACTGTTCTTCTGTATTTAACTAAGCTAAGGGAGGGCACATAGATTCAAATATAAATAAGTAAATGACCCCTAAATTATGGTGCATTCATAAGGCAAAAATAATAAAGATGATCCTCAAAGAACCACATTTTATGAAACAGTATTTAATGGGACCAACATCATCCAAATTCCCTTATTCATTACTAGATATTGAAGTTCTCTCTCTTCTCTTCAGTGAGGTTAAGATCAGCTCCCTGGTTGGAGAAGTCAGAGAAAAGGTATGAAGAACACTAGCCCAATGCATCCTCTCATTGTATTATTGCCATTGTCCTTGGGGTTGCATATACTACAATCAGAGCATGGGACATTAGCTAATCTTGCTGTTTCTCAGAACAAAGTGAAAATGGGCCACTGGGAAGACACCAAAAGTTCTAAGTTGCAGGAAGGATCCTTGCATTTGCCTCTGTATTTCCTACACAGCTGCATCATCAAGGCTGCACTACACAGAACACAGAAGAGATTCTCTTAGCTGTGGTCTCTGCCCTAGGCTGTCATTTGGTTCAATGATCCCACAGAAGGGCAGGAGGCAGAGCCTGCAGAGATACATCCTACGAGATTAGTATCTCCTCCCAGGTCTACCCAGCTGCTCCACCTTTTCTGAACACTAGTTAACTTCAGGGCATCGCAAAGCCTCAAAATAAAATAATCTCCAATTGAATAAAAATTCCCAAGGCAGGTAATGCTGTAGACTTTTCCTGTGAGGTCAAAGCTGCTGGCAGCCAAGTGTACCTTCTGCCTTCAAGTATGATTCTGTCTGGGCTTAGCTCGATGAAGAAGTAAAATGCAGAAACCTGTGCATTGTTTATATAACCCTAGTCGATTCCACAGCAATCATTGTCTGGGTTAGCTAATGGCAGGGTACGAGGACCTCCTACTGAGATTCCATTACCTTGTAATTTTCAGCTTGTTCACTGTTGCAATAAAGCCCCCTCTGTCTTCTAATTCCCTGTCTCATCTTCTCAAGAACTGGAGTATGTAAGATGTTTTCTGCTGGGGATTCATTGAGATAAGTTATTGAAGTCAAGCAGAGAGGCAGGCTTCCAGCACTGGGCTATTCATTTCGCAATTTATGTTCATGCTTCCTTTCAAAGGTCTAATGGTAATCACAAACAATGTGCTTTCTATATGTTTAAAAATTCATGTTTCTTGTACAATGAAGGTGGAGGCGTGAGCAACTCCTCCCCTACACACACACACACACACACACACTTGGAGTGCATTCACCATAGGAGCTTGGAACAGCAGACTTGTTTTGATGTAATTTCTAAGGGACTGAGATGCTACATTTTGTTATTCAAAGCCCTTCAGTAGGGAGGAGTACTGATGTTTATTATGCTCAGTAATCTGGCTCAGCACTCGGGCCATGTAACTTTCTACCATATGATCTTTCTTATTCTTTGGTCTCTGAGATATGGCCCTTTTCTCCTATCAGTGTACACAGATCCCACCCCAGCTCTGAGCCATTTTTAAGTGGTCATCTCATTGGTCTCCCTGCCCATGACCCCTTTCCCATTCCACCCAGCTCATTGCCACTCTTCTTGTCTTCCCAGAAAATTATTTTCTCAAAATTTCCACTGCAGGAGGTCCTTCTCATTGCCAAAGAGAGAAGCAAAGGGAAATATCTCATGTTGGGGTTGAAGGCCCAACCTCTCTGTCTCTTCCTGAAATCCAGCAGCACATGTAGTGAGAGCTGCGCCTGAGAGTCCCAGGGAGGCTCAACTCACTGCCCTCTTCATATGACAGGAGGACCAAGGGACATAGAGATCTTTAGAACTCACTGTCAGGTTCTAACTGTTAGAATCTAACATATTACACACAGAGTATGATTTTAGGAGTGAAGGTTCTAAAGCACAAATTATTCAAACACATGGATGCTGTGACCCTCCTCTTTTTGAGAGGTAAGGTCTAGGCCCTCACTTTGAATCCAGGAGGGCTTGTGACTGCTTTGGTTCCTAATGGATGGCAAAAGTGATCTTACAGGTCTTCTGATGACCTCAACTTGCTCCTAGAACTCTCAGACTTCATGTGAGAAGTTTGACCACCAGGGGCCTCCTTGTCATTAGGAAGCCTAAGCCGCATGGAGAGGCCATATGCATGTGTTCTGGTTGACTGTCTCAGCTGAGCCCAGCCTCTGAGTCATTCTTTCACAGGCACCAACTTGTGAATACAGAAGTCTCCAGATGATTCCAGCCCCCAGCCTTTGGAATCCCTCTCAAGCCATCTGAAACGCCCAGCTGAGGCCCAGACATCATGGAGCGGAGACAAGACAACTTCGCCGTATCTGTCCAAATATATGCCTCACAGACCTAAAAGCATAATAGAAGGTTGTGATTTTAGGCTATCGAATTTGGGACAGTTGCCTGCATAGCAGTAGTTAATACAAGGGAGATGATAAAATTCCTCTCTCAGCCTTCTCCAAAGAGTTTTGCCTCCTGTCTTTTGGGTGCTTGAAAAAGTGCTTTCCCCATCCCCAATAACATTCAAGAGGGGAAAAGCCCAGGAATCTTATTGCTCAGACTGTTTTGTCCTTTGGCAGGAGATGAGAAGCTTGGGACCTTGGGACTCAGGGCAGGTGCACTTGGGTGAATAACTGAGTGGAGAGGAGGCTTGAGGCAGAGAGCACCACTAGGGATGAAGACTGCAGCATTTCAGAAGAGGGCCCTGGCAGCTGATGCTGGAGCAAAAGGCCTGGCTTGGCCTGTGGGTGCAGAAGGAGAAAACCAGGCTAGCACAGTGATAGGAAAGAGTAAAGCATGCAGCCAGTAGCCAAGGTCAATATCATAATCCCAATACATCATGTTTCATGCAGCTTTTGGTATAAAATTCTATCTAATAAAGAGGGAATATGCTAATTGACTATCACTTAATCACAAAGATGGCTGAACTCACAGCTGAAGCCAAGTTCCCATAAGGAACCTTAACGAGCAATCAGCAGGGACCTGAGGCTTCACCCTCCCCCACCCCGTGGGGCTTGTCAGGGGACCTCAGGCTGCACCCCTTATCCTGGCATCAGGCTGGGGACCTCAGGCCGCACCCACCACCCCAGTGCCAAGCCGGGGGACCTGAGGCCACAACCCCACCCAGCAGGCCACACCTCCACCTCAGACCATGCCCTCCTGCCTGGCTGGGCTTGACAGGGGAACTCAGGCCGCATCCCCACCCAGCCAGGCTTGATGGGGTACCTGAAGCTGCACCCCCCTGCTGGTGGGTCTTAAAGAGGGACCTCAGGCTACACTCCCCTCCCAGTACTGGACCAGGTGACTTGAGGCTGCACCCCCCCCCAGACTGGTGGAGCTTGAGGGGGGACTTCAAGCCATGCCCCCACCCAGCAGAGCTTGATAGGGTAACTCAGGCCATGTCCCCCACGTAGGAGGATTTGACAGAGGACCTCAAGGCATGCCCCCCGCCCTGGTCTGAGCTGGGGGACCTCAGGCCACCCCCCTCCTATCCTGGCACTGGGCCAGGGGACCTGAAGTACGCCTCAAACCCAGCAGGGCTTGACAAGGGTGGGACTGGCTGGGTCTGGATCTAGCCCAATGGGGGCTGGGTTGGCTGGGTCTGGGTCTCATATGATTTTGAAGTGCATGTGGGTGGGTGGGGACTTGACTTTGGGTCCCATGGTGAGCCCCAGACTCTGACAGGAGGAAGGTTTTCATATAAATTTTATTAATTTTCTTTCATCTCTGACACTTCTATTATAGAAAAAGGGCAAATAGCAATATTAAATTATTTCCTCTAATTAACCCCCTTTTAATGTGCATGAATTTCATGTTCCAGGTCACTAGTATTCTAGAAATTCTTATTTCAACTCAGTTTTATTCACCTAAGAAGTACTCAGTATCCAAGAAGCAGGAGGCTAGGTGTGGGAGGGAAATATACAAATGAAGAAAATGCTGTAACTTCAAGTCTGGGAAATCCTTCTTCATCCTGGATACACTATCTCCCTGAACCTTAGCTAAGCCACTTAGAATTATAGAAAGCCTTTCCAGAATTGCAGCCACAGGAAGGCAGACACACCTTCCACTTTACCATTTTGCTTCATTGGGGGGTCTCTTCCTTTAGAGAGGAGGGGTGAGCTTGTCCCCTCCCTGTACATCATGCTCAGAGGAGAGTGGATGGGCTCTGAGCATAAATATGTCCTTAAAAGGGAACCTCGGCAACACCCTCTGGCTTATCCCACTGCTTTGCCAGCTGGCTGTAGAGGAGAGCCTAGAAAAGCCTCGTTAAACCACACAAAGCTGGCCTAAGAAGCGAC
Organism: Lasiurus cinereus; assembly: GCA_011751065.1. Classification (NCBI taxonomy): domain Eukaryota; kingdom Metazoa; phylum Chordata; class Mammalia; order Chiroptera; family Vespertilionidae; genus Lasiurus; species Lasiurus cinereus. Next base: position 21,963,329 of record JAAGEH010002525.1, on the reverse strand, counting down.
AAAGTGGGTTGCAGCTGCCTCTTGAGCTGGCTGCGCCTGATTGCCTGTGATCTCCTCCACTCAACCTGCGGCCGGCGCCTGCTGACACAGCCTGTTGTGTTGGAGACCTGATTATTGCAAATTCCCTTTCCACCCCACAGATTCCTCGGAAATTGCAAACATGTCTGCCTTGGACCAACCTGCCTGGGAAGGTCACTGCAGCAGCTACCGGGCCCCACTGTCACTTCACTCATTCATGCACATGCAGACCTTAAATACTCAAGGTCAAAACAGTGACTGTTGCAGCTTAATACTGGCCAGACCTAGCCTTCATCCTCACAAAGCTGTGCCTCTCAGATATTCCCAGGGATTCTAATTTAATTGATCTAGCCCCTGGAAGCTGTATCTTTAAAAGCTCCCTGGTTGAGATAATGTGAAGTAGAGTAGAGAGCTGCTGCCTTGGTAAGTGGGGCTAATACTGGTTGAGCACCTATCATATGCCAGGTCCTGCATACTACAAATACTATCCACTTTCTTGTATCACTGGTAAACCAGCTATTAGTGAGGGATTTCATTTTTGGAGGAGGGAAGAAATTAAAGTTTAGAGAAGTTAAAAGTAATTTTTTCCTACCACACACTAGAATGGCTGAGATGAAAAGATGGACATGTTGGTGAGAAAGCAATACAAAGGGAACTTTCACCCATTGCTGGTGGGAATGTGAAAGGGTACAGCCACTCTGGAAAAACATTTTGGTAATTTCTTATAGAACGAAGCACATATTTCTCATATGACCCAGAATTCCACTCTGGATACTTGCCCAAAAGAAATAAAAACACATGTCCACACGGAGATTTGTACTTGAATGTTCCTAGCAGCTTTATAGCCAGAAACCAACCTATATCTCCATCAACCAGTGAATGAATAGCCAGTTTTGCTGCATCCATCCAGCAGAATGCTACTCAATAATAAAAAACAGCGCTGATGCATGCAAACGTGCATGAATTTTAAAAAACATATGTTAGATGTCAAAGAAAAATAAAGCCAAAAGTAAAGGAATATATTCTGAGTAATTGTATTTATATTAGTTCTAGAATGAGCAAACTCATCTCTTGTGGCAGAAGGTGGACTAATGTTGGGTGTTGAGTGCAGTGATGGTCAAAGGCCAGGAAGTTACTTTCTGGGTGACATGAAAATGTTCTCCATCATGACTTTGTTGTTGGTTATGCAAGTGATACATTTGATAAAACTCATCAAAATTCATACTTAATATAGCTGTATTTTATTGTTTATATATTGTACCTCAAAAAAGTTGATATAAAAATAATTTGGGAGGATGAAGCCAACATAGGATTGCAACAGTTTACGTGACCCTGAAGCTTCCAGTGTTGTCCCCAGGAGGCTGTGGGAGGCCAGCATCTTCCAAAAGGGACAGCCCATTGACTGCTTACTCTGGATGGAATTAGAAGATGACAAGAGAAAAATTCTGTGATATCCTAAACTAAATTATAGCAGGCCAGAGTATGAGAAGGGGAGACAGCAGAAGTTAATCAATTAACAGATCTGTGTGTCAAAATTAACAAAAGATAAACAATTAACTCACATTTTAAACTTTGAATTAACTTCCAGGTGGCTATTTCTATGATTAGCTAGAGAGAATAGCCGACCACCAGACACTGCCACATCCAACTTGTGTAGGACCTTTCTGGACTGTTGCCCGTAACCAACCCCAAATCAGCAAGAACTTCTTCCTACGGGCTATAATCTATGTCAGACGTGCTCCCACTTCACCTTTTCCTGCCCAATTTGTCCACAGCCAATACAAATATTTCAAAACAACTTGCATCTTTCTTCCTCAAACTTATTGTATAAAAGTGCCCATCTCATCTGGAGACAACGGTCATGTTCCTTTTCTTCATCTAGCCCTGCTGTTGGTGGTTTAAACTGCATCCTCACGACCTTTTATATCACTTTTCTGGATAACATATGGCTCAATAAACCCTCTCAGAAAAATGTTTGGCCTTGAAGGTCTTTGTCTGACAAAGTAAACAGGGGCTGTGCTCTGGGAGAGAGGAGATAGACTACAGTTGACTTCTCCATTGTGACAAGCACTCTGAACTTGTCCACTTGTCCTTATGTCTCCTACCATCCCTTTCCTATTGCCAGGAAGAAGAAAAGAGTTTCAATCCTGGAAGCTAAAATAGCTTTTACCAAGGGCAGTAGAAAAGTTCCCAAATTGAATCCCCTGAGGAAGCTTGCTAAAACTATCAATTCCTGACCTCTCTCACTTCCAGATTCTCCCAAACAGATCCACAGAAATAAGATTTAATATCACTTTTAAATAGCTGCCAAGTGATTCTGATAATCTAGGGACTACTTTTCCTCCCAGCTCAGCTGTATTGCACACAGACATGCATTGCCTCAGGGATATTCTTAGTTTTCTCACCAACCTCAGTAACATTTGAGCTTGGAGAGTTTTTATGACCAACTTCTAAACAAGTCCAGCTTCCTTTGAGCTGTCACTGCTGCTACTGTATGAGAAGTAGCCTCTCTGGTCAAAGGCTGGTGATCAAGATTCATGGCACCAGGAATATTTCCCCCAGGGAGACTGCCAGGGACATAATCTCTGCTATGTATCCCTTTCCTTTTTAAGAAATTAATAAAAATCATAAGCAGATTATATCAAGTAGAGAACCTTAAAATATAAATCATATATTGTTATACATAAAGGAAGAAGCGGTGTGCTCTTAGAGCCTTCGTATATTTCTGGGAGAATCAGATTAGTGTATGTAAAATTATAGACCTGGAGGATCACTGTTGACGTTCAGGTTCATGAAGCTGTTTTGTGAAGAGTACATCAAGACAATTATTTGATTGTGCAGAGCTGTGTTTCCCCGAGGTTTCCTGTATGCAAAGCAGCAGAAGGCATGTAACAGCATGCAAGGAGAAGGCTCTCTAACTTCTCAGCTATAGAGTCTGCTATTGTCACACACCTATGACCTGGACCTTACTGATAAACTTACAAAGACTCCTTAGATCCTACACCCTAGGAGAGCTTTGCAAGCAAAACAACTCAGGTGGCTCTGCAGATCTAGGAAAAGGAGGCAAGAAACCTAGACTAAGTGGCTTTAACCTCCATCTGATAAAACCACTTTCAAAGGGAATGTGATTAAAATATATGTTGGTGCACACCATCATAACTTTTAGGGTGAAGACAGACTCCTTTATAAGACCTGTCTGAAGAAAATTCAGGTTACCTCTCCAAACTTATCTCATAGTCTAATTCTATTCTCTCCTCTTTAGACAGATGGGCCTTTTTAGCCTCTCCTGCCCCAGGGCATTTGCTCAAGGTCTTACCAGCTCCTGAAAATTTCCTTTTCCTTCTTCATACAATTAACTTCTATTCATATTTAAGATATAAAATTTTTCTTTTTTAAAAAAATCTTTATTGTTGAAAGTATTACATATGTCTCCCTTTTTTCTCTATTGACCTCTTCTAGTGGACCTCCACCTCCTGGTCTCCACCTCAGGTCTTCAGCATACAATTGTCTGTGTCCATGAATTATGAATATATGCATACGAGTTCTTTAGTTGATCTCTTCCCACTCATCCACCCACCCACCCCTACCTTCCCTCTTGAGATTCAACTGTCTGTTCCATGTTTCTATGCCTCTGGATCTGTTTTGTTCCTTAGTTTATTTTATTCATTAGATTCCACATATGAGTCAGATCATATGATACTTGTCTTTCTCTGACTGGCTTATTTGGCTTAACTTAATACTCTCCAGGTCCCTCCATGCTGTCTCAAAGGGTAAGAGATTCTTCTTTTTTACTACATTTAAGCATCCCTTCTTCCTGGGCAGCTTCCCCTTATCTTGTGTCCAAACCCTGGATTATAATGATTCACACATTGTATAATCCCCTTTGTAGCAACAATCATAACTGTGATTTTGTAATTGTTGGTGTGGTTGTTTAAAAAAACTCCATAGGGCAGAAACTTCAGTCATTTCTTGTTTCTCTCTAGAACTTCAGTATGTAGCTGGGCAAATAGATACACAAAACTAGTTGTTTAAGAAAAAATGAATGAATGAATGACCACTGAGTACAAATCCCTCATCTTGAAGATGAGGACAACCAAGCCCAGCGAGGTAGGAACCTACTGCAAGTTAATGACTGAGCTGAGACCAGGACTAAGAGTCTTACAACCCTGAGCCCAGAACTCCCTCTCTCATGCTGCCTTTCTTTCTAAATAAAATGTTGATTCGGTTGACAAAAATAAAAAAATGAAAGCAAGCCAAAAGAAAATTAGTGAGTTTCCCACTCAATGGACCATCCTTGTGAAAGGACAGTGCACAAAAGAAATCAGGAAAAGACGCAGGAGTATTATAAGCAAAGTACTTGCTATGAATAATAATGAACAAAAACATTCCTGCTTATTGTTTATCTAATTTTGAATTTTAATGAATAACAGGGGTGGTAATTACTCAATTCCTATGTTTATATAAAACCAACACATGAAACCTCACAGTTCGATATTTATGAAGTGTCAGGTTCCCTTAAATGCTCAGCTTTGCAATTAGAAGGGGAGCTATTCATTAACATTTTAAACTAGATAAACGAAGAATAGAGTTGTTAGCTATTCATTAAAATTTTAAAACTAGAAATTATACACTCATCTTTTGGGTGTTTCCATATCATTTAATTAACTATGAGTCAAAATGATACTAAGAAGCATGTATCTATACACCTCAAAATTAGATGTAACACCTATTAGCAAATTGGATGATTTAATCAGGTTAACAATTCAGATTTATCTTCCATTTATATTAACAACACATTGCCAGATATCTAATGACTTAGAAAGAGCACAAGTTTTCAAGTCAATAGGAGCTGGGTTTCAATTATTATTATTTTTTTCTGAGTGACCTTTGGCTACTTGCTCACCCATATTGGAATAATTCTCTATCCATAAAATGAGATTGTAATCTTACTTCACAGGGTTGTTGAGATGTGTGAAAGGATGCAAAATATGCACAAGCTGGTGATATTTGAGGCTAGGGACTCTCTACATGAGACTGTAGGGCTTTGTGATGAAAGGCAGGGACCATGTGTGTTTAGCTCATCACTATATGCCCAGGGTATAGTAACCAGGATATAGCAAGTGTTCATTGGTATTTATGAATGAACAACTGTGTGACTATCCCTGTGGCACTCACATCTCCAGAAGCTTTCTGTAATGCTCAGACTACCTCTCTTCTGCACAGAACACTTGTGTTCCCAGCTCTCTCCATCCTCCCAGGGTATTGGCACCCAGAGGAAGCCTGACTCAGAAGCTTGTCAGCTGATGCCTTTTCCTGATGGCTCCATACCCCAGGGTTCCAAGACTATACTTCACTTCATACTTCCTGTGTCTAGTTTTCAGATGAGTTTGGGAACTGACAGCATCACACAGTCTGTGCACTGCTACAGCTATGCTTTTCTCAGAAAGTGCCATCTCCTGAATCTCGGCAGTGTCAAGGGCCTGAGAGTTCAGTATTTGCCCTGATCATGCCAAGTTTTGAGATGGGATAGCTTCATATCCCTGTTTGATTTGCTGTCTCTGTGTCATGACTTTAACTATGATTTTCTTGTCCCATGTCTCTACCAGGTTCAGAACTATGAGAAGACAAACATTTGTTGTTTAAGCACCCCTCTCCCCAAACCCCTCTTCCGCAAATGCATGCTACTTTGTCATGGCAGCCTTAACTGACTAATATAGCTACTTTTCTCCTCATTGTTTTAGGCGCATTTTGAGAAAGGGAATTAGAAGCTCCACAGCACAATTTTATTTTATTTTTTTACCCAGACTGCCTATAGACTCGCTTACAGCCATAATTATATGTAGTTAGCTGTGGCAAGTGAACTCACCACATCAAAATATGGGAATAAATATGGGTGATTGAGCTCCAGCCCTCAGATACTCATATCTGTTCCAATGCCTATATCCTTTGTCCACAATTCTGCCCTCATCAAAGGAGCTTTTTAAACTTAGAAACCCTGAATCATCAATAAATTTAAAACTTGAATCAACCCTGTCATGCTGTGGCTAAGTAGGGATGATCAAGTAGAGTTGAAAGCGTGAGCCAAGGCTTTTTAGGTACATGTAAATAAGGCTGTCAGCCCTGCAGAACTCCGGGAGTTCTGTAAACTGTAGTATCCAAATAAGTAAAGGCTATGCCCTCATGCTTTCTGATGACTGCACAGTTATTAAGGAGAGTATAGAGATACATGGGTCTGGTTTGGCCATGGCAAATCTAACCAAGGTGAAAGCCCGATGCTTTAGCATGTATTTAGAGAATGAAGAGTAACAGTCAGATTTCAAATCCAAGATGGCAATTCCTTAATGCAGTGGTTCTCAACCTTCCTCATGCCGAGACCCTTTCATATAGCTCCTCATGGTGTGGTGACCCCAATCATTTATTTTTGTTGCTACTATCGTAATGTAAATGTCTGATATGCAGGATGTCTTAGGCGACCTCTGTAAGAGGGTTGTTTGACCCCCAAAGGGGTCGCAACCCACAGGTTGAGAACCGCTGCCTTAATGGCTACCAAGCATTGACAATAGGAATATTGGCAAGCCTCCTGGCATAGTAAGAGCTCTGGTCTTGAAACTAGAAAACCTGGACTCTCTAACCACTGGTTATTTATCTGGGTCATTTGTCCTCCCCAAACATCTGCTTTCTGATCTAAAAAAAAATAGCATCTCTGCATACCTATGCCTCACACTGTTGAAAGGCTCAAATGAGAAAATGATTGTGAAAAGACTTGAAGAACTCCAAGTGACAAGCGAAGTGGAGTCCTTACTCTTTAAAAAGAGATCATGCCTTCCTCTGAAGGACAAGAGCTATTTAAGCACTTCGAATCGCACAGAGAAATTGCTAGCACTCCCTTCCTGCTCTGTTTTAACATTGACTATTTATCTTAGGATAATTTTGGACTTAGGGAACAGTTTCAGTACAACCTTCATGCAGCGTCCCCCAATGCTAACATTTTATATAACCACAGTAAAATAATCAAACCTAAGAAATTACCACTAGTAGCTAAACTATTCAGAGTTCCCCATTTTTTGTACCAATGTTCTTTTTCTATTTCAAGATCAAATTCAGAATCCCACATTGCATTTGCTTGCCATGTCTCCTTAGTCCCCTCCAATCTGTGACAAGCCTTTGCTGACCTTGAGATTCATTTACTTTACTGGTATCTTACTTATATAATAAAAGGGACTTTATAAATGTGATTAAGAATCTTGAGACAGGGAAATTTCCTGGATAATCTTGGTGGGCCCAATATAATTGCAAGGTTGCTTGTAAGAGGGACGCAGGAAGGTCAGAATCAGAGAAAGTGTGATGATGGAGAATGATGCAAGGCCACCAGCCCAGGAAGGGAGCTTCTCGAACCCAAGAAAGGCAAGGAAACAGATTGTCCCCTAGAGTCTCATTAAACAGAGCCAGCTCAGCTGACCCATTTCATCTTTCTAACTTCCAGAACTGTAAGAGCATAAATTTGTGTTGCTTTGAAATACTGCATTTGTGATCATTTATTACAGCAGCAGAAGGAGACCAATACAGTAGTATATCAGCCCCATTATCGCTAATGGCAAGTTTTTTGTCATCTATTTTTATCTGTGCATCATCAGGCAGATTTAGAAATGCGACTGTGTGACTGAGAGACTTCTGCTGTGATTGTCAGCTTGAGGAAGACAGCTCCATTCAGAATGTTGTCCAATGGAAAGGGATCAGGAAATCTCAAAGTGGGGCAGGGGCATATCCAGGAGAATATCTAAGTGTTCTATAAACAGGAAGCCTTGTATGGCTAATGTCATTTCATCCTCAATAACTTGCCTGCTTACAGCACCAAATACCTGTATGCAGCACCAAAAAAGGAGCTTTAAATTGAACACCAGGCAGGACCGGGGTGGGGGTGAAATATATATTCTATTTTTGCCAGTCACCAGGGCTTCTTCTTTTAACCCTTTACAGAGCAGAGAATAAAGCTCTGCATGTGGCTAAGCTAACAGAGGAAGGCTTTGGAGTTCCCTAACTTTTCATTAGTCACCAAACAACACTGGCAGGGAGGTAAGAAGACAGGCCTTTACATACCTTTCTGATGTCCAGACTTCTGTAGAATGCCAACCTGCCTCATCGGGTGCCTGCTGTCTCTGAGATCCCTGTTTTCTTTTGGTTAGAGATCTGGTTTGATATACTGGAATATATAAATGCCCAAGGTTTTAAGCTTACCTCATCACAAAATTTTTAACTTCTGTAAATAAAAGTAGGCAGATCTGTAAGAATCTCTCTACTGAATCTACAGACAAGAAATTCTCCAGAGAATGGAATCAGCTTGCCTTCATTTTTGTCTTCATGTTATAGAATTTCTCCTGCCTTTAAAAAGACCAGGGCTGTTCACTGTTAAACATCAGATAATCCATTTGGTTTGATGTGGTTCAACAATGTGCATGTCATTCAGCTGATACCCTTTGCCTATTTCAAAGGCAGAGTGTGGGTAGTCTAATTCCCATTCACATACTGAGAGATCAAATATGAATGAATACTTCCCGAGGAAATGAGAATAAAATAGGCAGCTCACAGATGCTTCTGTGCCTCAATAATATTCCATTTTCAGGTTGTGTTCTACTTCTAGAAATGATAGAAAATTGTGGTGTTTCCAATCTTTACAGTATGGATTGAATCCATAATTCTTGAATCGTTTTAAAGTGGGCTTGCATTGCGAAGAGCTTTTAAAACAACCCAGTAGCTGGTCTGCTTGGTTTGAGATTTAGTCAATTGGTAAAATATTTTGTTTCACCAAAAATGTCACCAAATTAAGTCAAAAGCAAAATGTATAAATTTTGAGTTTTAAAGATGTATTCCTTTCAAATGAGAGATGGAAGCAGCATTTACTAAATACCTAAAGTATTCCATGCACTGTGTTGGTATTTTACATATTTTATTTCCTAAGTGCAAGACAGACCTGCTCTCCCTCATTTTAAATGTAAAATAACAGAGATATGCTTTATTTATTTACTTATTTTATGTAAAGTTACTCTTGCTCCTCTCTAGGAGACCTGGGAGAAAGTTCAGGTGTGAGGAAGAGATATTGTGTCTTGATGAAAAAAACCATAGGGTTTTGGAACTGGATTATAATCCTGGCACAACCATTGATTAGCTCTCTGGCTTGAGCAAGTTACAAGACCTTTCTGAAATGTTTATTTATAAGACAGAAATAACAATAACTAGCTTATAGGGTCATTTCATTGTGTCTATGTGTGTGTGTGTGTGTGTGTGTGTGTGTGTGTGTATCTCCTCATGCTTGTTAAGTGCCAGGTCCCTGTAGGTGTTCCATAAATGATAACTATTATTACTCAGTAAAATAAGTAATCTTAATTAAGTAATCTACCTCTTAATCGGCAGGAACTACATCAGGCACTGGTACTCTGTGGTATACAATGGTTGGCCATTTTAAACTGTCTTTTCCTTCCTAAAGCAATAAAATAGATTCCTCCACTGTAGCTAATATTTGCAGAGAACTCCCTATGTGCAAAGACAATGTTTTAGGCACCATAGGAGACTTAAGAGTAACATTACTAAACCATAAACCAAATGATCATGCTCCATAATGTTTCTATTATATTGATGCAGCAGATATTCCCAGGGAAACCATCTGCATTTCTACAATCTGCTTGGTGAGTCCTCAGAGTGCAGGTAATCCTGAGGATACCTACAGACTTTTCAAGGGGTATTCAGCATATACAGCTTCAGAAAACCAGTTTCCTGATTCTTACCTCGCATTTGTATTTTTTTTTTTTGCTAAAACTGTTTTACTTGAGAACACACTGGCAGTTGAGGGGACATGGATCCTCAGTCCCCATTTCCCCTTAAATACTCACTTTTCTCACATTTTACAAAAGGAAGACAAATGTCTCATCCATCCCCATTCATACTATGTAAAAAATAATCTGCTGGGGTTTTGAACAAGGGAGAATTTTAAATGTTCATCTTAAATTGGGGAAAGATGAGATCTAACAACTGAAAAGCAAGTTCTTTTGAAAAGCAGATCATTTTCCAATTTGCTTTCAATTTGGAGACTCAATTACATTGTGAACAAGCAGATCATTAAAATTGTTTTTTGATAGTATGTCAAAATGAGAGTTTTGCAGATAACCTAAAAAATTGTCATTATATTTTGTTTTAGTTTTTTGTTTTTAATTCTGCTCCCATTTACTCATTTAAGAACATCAGTTTTCTAAGCACTTAAATAAAAATAGAAAGTGGGAATACAATTTATACCAACTATTTCCATTTAAGGAATAAGCAATATTTATTCATAGATACATTATCTAAATGAAAACTTTCCTTTTATCATTGAGATGTGATTTCTAATAAAATACTAGTATATTTAGTAATGATCACAATATATGTATTATTTGGGTAAATTGGATATAAAAATAATTATTCTGTTTGTAGTTCAGCCCACATTAATAAATAAATAAATAAAATTGGGGTCATAGAAAATTAAAAACAATTGAAATTTAAACGTCAAGGGAGAGAAGAACAACTTCTGACATCCAGGAATTATAACTGGCTTGGAGTTATCAAGAGCCGACATGGAGCTGACAGCCAGATAGTAGTGTCCTCCTGTTGGGTATCGACAGTCTCACTGACACAGATGTCACACTGAGGGTCTGGTGTTCTGTGCTTTATGACTATGATGAATGAGGCAAAACAACAAATAACAAACAAAACAAAGCACAGACAAAAATAAGGGTGTCTTAGTTCAGTATGCTGTAACAAAAACTACTACCAACTGGAAGGCTTATAGAGCAAACATTTATTTCTCACAGTTCTGAATTCTGAGAAGTCCAAGATCACAGGTCTGGCAGATTTGATGTCTAGTGAGGACCCACTTCTCAGTTTCTAGACAGTCGTGTTCTTGTTGTATCCTGATAAGGCAGAGAGGTGAGAGAGGTCTCTAGGATCTCATTTATAAGGGCACAAAGCCACTCATTAGGGCTCTACTCTCATGACCTAATCAATCCTCCAAGGATTCCTTCTAATACCTTCACATTGGAGTTTAAGAATTTGGGAGGACACAGTCTATCTATAGCACGAATTTATCATGAAAACCACAGAAGTACCAGACATCATCTTCTCCCAGCTAATATGAGTGATTATTGCTTCATTACCAATTACATCTTTCACCAAGCTCTCAGCTTCTCTCATCATGTGCTCCTGTGGTGTTTGGCTGGAGGGTTTTGGCAGAAAGGGATATGTCCCCAAGATTCATCCATTTGAAGATCTCATTGCCTTGGATGTAAACCCTGGACCCAATACTAGTGTTCATATTTGTGTCTCTACTTGTTTGATATGCCCTCTTCATGTGATGGAGAGAGAAGTTCATGCTAAATTGAGTTTCAATGCTCTGTTAAATACATCAGCACTGGGTTTATTTTGTGTTCCTGGGAATATGTTCCTGTCTGACATTTTTGTTTATCTGATCAGACTTATAGTGCTCTCTGGTGAAAATTTCGAGAAGTCTTCTAACATTTGCTTTTGTGGTCTGTCTGCTTGTCTGGTGTCTTGAGTATTGTCTGTCTATAACAGGAAACATCCATAGAGAGATGTATCAGTGAGAATCAAACCAGAGAAACAGAACTAGTATGAGCTATCTATTTTAAGAGATTTGTTGCAATTTATACAACTATGGTGGCTAGCTAGGCAAGTTCCAAATCAAAACCACGGCCATCAGGAAGGCTGGAACCCTTAGACACAGCTAAAACTTTTGTTCACAGGCAGAATTTCTTCTTCAAGGAAGTCTAAGCTCGGCTTTTGACACCTTTCAACTTTTTGCATCAGAACCATCCAGATTATCTAGGACAAGCATGTCGAACTTATCTCCTGTGGGCCTCATGTGGCCCACAACAAGTGTTTTTGTAGCCCAACTAATATGTAATCAACGTTTTAATAAAAATTTTGTAACTTAATTTTTATAATATTCTGTTATACATAATTATTAATAATGAGCTACAACATCCACTAATGACTGATTACTATCATCGTATTCCATTCATTTCCCTTACGCACCTTATGCACAGGCACACCATTTCTCTCCACTGACCCTAGCAGCCAATATTTTAGCAACCGATTGCCACATTACTAGTCTTGTACTGACTCGATTGGTGTGCGCAACAGGAAATATTTTGCTTTTGGAGAACAAGAAAAATAGGTTTATTTGCATTACACTTATTAATTTGTGCAGTTATTCAGTATCTGATAAGGTAATGTTCAAGAAAAAATATCAATTTTTATAAAATGTTCTATTATTTTATGTTATAGATTACTCATTTATTTCAGCCTTTTGTATTCAGCATGTCTCTATCAAAATAAACCTACATTTCTATGAAAATTAAAGCTTTTGTTTTTTGTGGCCCACATAAACTTAAACCTTGTTCATTTGACCCATGTTAGCCTTTCAGTTTGACATGCTTAATCTAGGATAATTTCCTATACATAAAACAAGTGATTTTGGATGTAAATTATATCTACTAATTATGGGCTTTAATCAGATCTACAAAACATCATCACAGCAATATCTAGTTTAGTGTTTGACTGAATAACTGGGGGACTAGATTATAGACTAGCCAAGTTGACATGATACATCAACAATCCAGGGCAGAGGAGATGACCAGATCTGATAAATGTGTTCTCAAGCCAGGCCCCAGGGATGAGATGAGTAGTTCATTGTGTCTCCTGAAACTGGCCTCCTTTTGGATAAACTTTGATTTGGCTCAACACTTTGCAACCCTTTAAAGATATGCTCCCAGTCTTGGTGTCCCTGAGAACTTGATTTATTTTTGTCTGCCTAGAGTCAGAAGGTTTGTCTGCTCTCTGAGGACGACTGGGTGATGACTGGCCCTTGGCCGGGACCCAGAGCCTTGACGTGGCAAGAGCACCTTCCAAAGACCATGGAAGTTCTCCTAGGCTCTCCTCTGACTTCACTGGGCCTTCCCCAGGCCAGATGCTGCTACCCCCATGTTCTCATTATCAAGCTGACTGTGTGCTTATCTCATGAACTGGCACACTCTCACCAGGGCCAATTTCAAACTGCAATGGCTACTTAGGAGAGTGTTTGAGAGGAATGAGAGTATTTATTTGAAAGGTGCCTTTGAATAAAGTGAAGATATCCTCCAGAGTACATTATCTGTCTTGTTTGTCTATAAAAGAGAACACTTTGTTTAACCCACGAGCTGTTTCCTTCTGTGTTTTAGTACCTGGGAATTAACAATTGCTGACTTTTTAATAGTTTGGGCTGGTAAAACCGTCCATTGTGTACAAACCAAGTGCGTATCAAAACCAGTGGCACACCCCATTCTTTAGTGAGCATGTATGTCAAAAATCTTTTTTTCCATATCTAAACTGTTCTCATTCTGTAGAGAAGATACAACTAGCCTTTTAGAGTGATAATTTCATATCTGCCAAAAGCCTGCTGCCTCTCCACCCTGCTGCTCCTTTCGTGGGGAAAGAGAGGTTAAAGATGTTTTTAAAAGTTTAGTTGTTATGTCAGCACTCTATAAATATCTAGCCCAGATAAACACTCAGCAATGTCTAAAAAAAGAAAAGAGACAGAAAATTGTTAAACAATGTTTCTTTTTCTGGATCCCAAAAACATATTTATATAACAGCCTTTGCTACTATAACTATGAGGTCAGGAAAAAAAAAATGGCTTTAGCTCCAAGAGAAAACAAGAGTTGGGAACACGATTCAGTTAGTTTACCCTATAAAAATACCGATAGAACATAATTCTTTTTTATAAGTACAGGATTAAATGTGTCATTTAAATTTTCTAAATGGCCTACATTGGTTCTATGGGTTACCTAAGTTACCACGATCTCCATGGCTTGTTTAAAAAGAAAATTTTATATGTAAAAAATTATATCCCCCTAAGTGAAATGATAATCATGGGTTTGTTTATAAAGGGCTTACTTTTATGAAGTTTTTACAATATTTCAAATCATAAGGATTTAATGTGTCAGTGAAATTATAATTTTCAGAACCATAATTAACTTTAAGATCTTAAACAAATATTTAAATTAATTAATAAATGATCTTTGGATGCCTAAACAGTTTCTAAATAAGAAACATAGATAAGCCCAGCAGGTGTGGCTCAATGGGTGAGTATTGACCCATGCACCTAGAGGTCACTGGTTCAGTTCCTGGTCAGAGCACATGCCTGGGTTGCTGACTCAATCCGCAGAAGGTGGTGTGCAGGAGGCAGCTGATTAATGATATTTCTCTCTCATCAATTTTTCTATCTTTCTATTTATCCTCCTTCCTCTCTCTCTAAAAATGAATTTAAAAAGAAATACATGTAAAACAAAATTTATCCTTACTTCTTAAATTAGATTAACAAATTGTACAGTTTTAATAATATATTTTTAATATATTATTTATTTTAATATATTTTAATAAATATATATTTACATTTCTTCATTTATTTTTCCTTTCAAAATTATTAAAATGATATGATATGAGTATTCATGGTAAAAAATCCTAAACAGATTTTGGTTTTCTATACTCTAGTTTTCTCTTTTGTCTGAAGGAAAAAAAAAAAACTTCTGTTAGAGAACTATTCATGCCTTTTTCAGAGCTCCTAGAGACTTCTTTGGATATCCCTGATTTACTAGTAATATTATTTATTGATAGTTCATACTTATAAACAAAGATTGCCAAGAGACTGTTATACAGATTTCTATTTGGTCTTGAAACGTAAGTTTCCACAGAAATTCAGTTTACTTACTTATTTTTTATTATTATTATTATTATTATTATTATTATTATTATGTTTAATCCTTTCCTGAGGATATGTTTTTTTTTAATTTTTACTTTTAGAGAGTGAATGTGGCAGGGAGGGGTTAAAAATTTATCTGAGATAGAAACATTGATTGGTTGCCTTACATACCTGCCCCAACCATTCATGCCCTGACTAGGAATTGAGCCCACAACCCACATATGTTCCCTGACTGGGAATCAAACCCCCACATTTGGTATATCAGGATGACACTCCAACTGACTGAGCCACCAGGTCAGGCAGAAATTCAATCAGTTTAAATGCCTAAATTAATTGCCTGTGTCCAAATACCTACTAACTCATTAATGATAGAACAAATATGTATACTATAAGAAGCAAATGGCGTGGATTTAATTCATGACTTCTAAATGACTTAAAAACAAAACAAAACAAAAAAGGTTTCCTGACCACTACAGGAACCCCTTTAAAATGGGCATAGAATTGGCTCACTGCTATTGTGATAAATGATACTTATATTCCCAACCAACATTGTACCCCACTCGAATTCCACTGCTTGAGTAGTTATCATGCTATACTAGCCTGCTTCACACTAATGTACCCAGTAAGCATGGGGATAATCCTTAGAGACTAACAGATATTTAAAACTTCCACTGCTCTCAGGATCCCGAGGAATGAGGCAAGCAGGGGAGACTACAGCAGGGAGAAATGAAGTCCTTTTCATGAGAATTCTTTAAGTTGCAAATCCCACAGTGATCTGAACTTGTAGTGGACCCTAGCAAATGTCATAAATAATGCAACATCTGCTCCAAAGCCCAATAAACAAGTTTAAAATCATTAGCTGGCATTGCCTGGGACAATCACATAGCACTTGGTTTCTTCTAAGCTTGCAACACCTATGTAAATACTACAGGGCAAGCAAAAAAATCTAAACCGAGGGAAAAGAAGCCACCTGGGTCTCTGAAACAGGCCCTACTGAATTCTGGGATATGTTTTCATTGCCTGGGTTTTATAATCTACGCCTCTTGCTTGGAGACCTATTACATGGTTTCTGGTAATTGCCTGTGCTACATTTGGTCAATGTATCAAGTCCTGAGTCTTAAACACTCCTGTGCAGCTATTGTCACATATATGATCCAACAATTCATTCTACAAGGAGGAGGAGGGTTGACCTTAGTGTAACTACAGAGGTTCAGGAGACACCCTCTTGATCTTGATGCACAAACTCTCATGAATTTGTCATAAATTAATATCCCATGTTCTTTAAACCACAGGGGATCAAGAAAGAGGAAAGCATACCCTGATATGAGGTCTGCCAGTTAGCCAGGCCCTCGAGGTATTAGGCAGGGACTGACTGTGCTCATAGTGGGCTATGGTGTTCACCACTGGATATCAAGTCACAAAGCACCATCATCAGATGAAGCCTTCTGTGATCAGGAGAGAGTAAAACACTAACCAAGTTCACTTCATAATTTTGTCTAAGCATTAAAAAAAAGTCACTGTGCAAATCACAGAAACACAACCCCCACCCCTCCCAGCCAACATGAGTGACAACTGGTTCTTTATTATTAAGCTTCCACCCTGCTTTTGTCTTTACTCCTCTCACATAAGATGGAATAAGATAAGGAACCATAGAATTGCCCATACTTCCTGACAACATTCAATCCAAAGTAAAGCCAAACTTCCATAAACTGTGCTCAAAATTACCTAACTAAAGCCTAAATTTTACAATACATCCTCTCTAAAACCTTCTCGCTGGGGTACCCCTGGTTCCCCACAGTGTGTGTTCTCCCTTGTTTCAATGAACAATAAACCCAGCCTACTCAGCTCCACTACAGGTGCTTTCTGGGTGACCTTTGGCTCCAAGGCATTTCAATATAATTTTTTTTTTTTTGCTGCAGAGGAAAATAGTAAGATACTTAATAAAAGTCTTTCAAGCTCAAAACCATTACATAACAATAAAGGTATGTGTGTTTTTCCTCACTTTCTCCACCTGTCACAGAGTTCAGCTGTAAGACCTGATTTTCCTCTCAATATACAGTCATTTCCTTAGCGAGTTCACAACTGAAAACACTTCCAAACACTAATGAATCTTAAATTTATCTCCAGCTCAGCCATCTTTTCTGAACTCCAAGTTTATGTCTCTCTACCCCCTTGACATCTCTACTTACAGGCCCAGGTCAATATATCTATCTGAAACAGATCTCCTGATTTCTTTGTCTCTCTCATCCCTCAGATTTATTTTCCTTACAATTTTCTTCATTAAAGTAAATGTCAACTCCATCCTTCCAGTCATTGAGGACAGCAATCTTCAAGTCATCATTGAGGCTTCTCTCTCCCTTATATCCTCCCATTGAATCCTCCAGCAAATACAAATGGCCCTCTCTTCATAATATATTCAGAATCCAAACATTTTTTATCACTTCCGGTGCTACCATCTTGTTCTAGCCACAGTCCCTTCTAGTCCACATGATGGCAAAATCCCTCAAACTACACTGACTGGCTAGATTATTATGATTTCTGAACACATAATAATCTGGCCACTCAGTGTATTTGTATCTCAAATGGGAACCAAAAGTATTCTAGACTTTTGCTGGAGATCAACCATCTCTTTGCCCTGAGCTTTCTATCAGCCAGTGCAAGGGGAAAACTGATCAGGTACATGATTTGTAGTATCTTTGATATCAAATAAATGAGGTCCTCAAGAAAAGTATACTGAGTGGCCAGATTATTATACATTTAGAGATCACAATAATCTGGCCACTCAGTGTAGTCTCACTACTGCCTTTATGCCATAGACTAGAGGCTCTGTCCATGAAATTTATGTACTGGAGGGAAATCCCTCAGCCCTGCCTGCACCCTCTCACAATCCGGGACCCCTCACTCCTTACTGCTTGGCTCACTGCTCCTTAGTGCTGCCACAGAGGTGGGAGAAACTCCTGCCACTGCCACTGCTATGCTCACCAGCCATGAATCCTGCTTCTAACTGAGCTGTGCTTCCCTGTCAGACAACACTGACCACTAGGGAGCAACTCCAGCATTGAGCATCTGCCCCCTGGTGGTCAGTGCACATCATAGCTACTAGTTGTTCTGATTGTTCCGCCATAATGGTTGCTTAGGCTTTTATTATATAGTCTAGAGGCCCAGTTCATTAAATTCCTGCACTGATAGGGTCTCTAGCAGCTGCTGGCTGCTGATCAGGGCCTCCCTCCCTTCCCCTGGCCAGCCCCACCCCCTGGTTGAACTCCCTGACTAACTCCTGGTTGATGGGACAATTTGCATACTATGTTTTTATTATATAGGATTATTCAGGAAGAACTAATGCTAGTTGGTGATTCAAATAATCCCCAAACTGACAGTGGCTGAACACACACATGGCTTTTTATTTTTTGCTCACATCTCAGTCTAATGAAGATAATACAGTTCCTTGATTTTTAATTAAGGCACCAATCCCTCCCTATTCCTGAGTGTATATGAAAAGAAGAATGAAGTCCCAGGATTGCATGATACCAGATATTTTAGTGGCTTCCCTAATTCCATATGGAAGATAGCTGTTGACCAGAGTTAAGTGGACATCTATCATGCTTTGCCAGTTCAGCATCCATTTTCCCTTATTCTGGCAACAGTTCCCGATTTTTCCTCAGGAAATATGTGTTCCCATTATCTTAGTCCAGTGGTTGGCAAACTCATTAGTCAACAGAGCCAAATATAAACAGTACAGATTCAAATTTCTTTTGAGAGACACATTTTTTAAACTTAAACTTCTTCTGATGCCACTTCTTCAAAATAGATTCGCCCAGGCCGTGGTATTTTGTTGAAGAGTCATACTCAAGGGGCCAAAGAGGCACATGTGGCTCTTGAGCTGCAATTTGCAAATCACTGTCTTAGTCAGTTCAGGCTGATGTAACAGAATGCCATAGACTAGGTGGCTTATAAACAACAGAAATGTATTTATTACTGTTCTGGAGGTTGCAAGGTCTAAGGTCGAGGCACCAGTAGATTCTCTGCCTGGTGAGGGTCCTCTTTCTGGTCCTTTGTACTATCTCCTCAAGTGGTGGTAATGGGAAGGGAACTCTCAGAGTGCTCAGGGCATGAGACTACCTCCTAATGGTCCATCTTGCAAATATCATCACATTGGAGGAAAATAGATTTCAACATATGACTTGGGGGAGAGGCACACATATTCAGTCCATAACACCCATATTTAGTCAGATAAATTAGTTAGAGCTGACTCCAACCCTAGGCTTTAAGGTTGAGCATGGAGAGCTATTATTTTATTTATGTATTAAATATTATTAAATATCTACTATATCCCCTAGGTTCTGGGGAGGTAGAAATAAACAGCAAAACAAAATCCCAGATCATGGGAGGATTCAGCCAATGTTTTGCCTACATATGTGGGCTATTTTCCTCCTTAGAAAGAAGCCTACCTAAAATTGGGCTAATTTATAGGAAAGTACAGCTGAGAGTTGCAGTGATGCAAATACTTTTGAGCATCTGATTCCAGCAAGTCTAAAGCCAAATCTACCTCTAGATGTTTCCACTATTGGAACCACAAATGCCTTTTTACTCAAATTAATTTGAGCTATTTTTGGTACCTAGCAGCAGGCATAAATTCCGGCTGCACTGCCCATTAGGGATGGTGTAAAAATACATGATACAATCCTATAAAGGAGGCAATATATGCTAGCTACAGTGATAGCACTCATGTGTACATCAGCACAAATATGCAGAAACTAAGTGTAAATTATTCTCACTGGATATGATCAGAAGGAAGTGGGAACAGAACCTTCCTTGAATTTTAACTAAAGACCTCCACATACTTCCAGCCCCACCATTTTACAGAATGACACAGAAGACCTCAATTATCTTCAACACAGAACAAAGAACTTTGAGTATAAAGGCCACAAAATAGAGATGGCCTCTTTGCAGATATCTGCCTGGAAGACAATGTTACTGAGTAACTCTTAAGTGGGTCCCTATTTAAGAAAGGCTAAAACATACCTATAAGTATGCATAAAATGCTTTAAAATACGTGTCTTAGATGTTTCTTTATATCTTGAAGGCAATCATTTATTAATTGGACCTAGAAAATGAAAAAAGGTAAAAAAATATTTCATTCACACATCCAATTATTTATCAACCCACCTTTTCTTCAGGGGTTAGCATCTGAGTAGATACTAGCCAAGAAAACTCATGCAAGATGTACATGAACTGTAGTTAGTTATATTTGGAATGCTCTTGTTAAAAGTTATTTGTTAAGACAGTCCTTAAATCTTAACTACTTACTAGTCAATTAAAATAAATATAGCTATCACAAAAATTGATACTATTTTTCATAATCACTCTCACAAATACATGTCCATATTCCAACCATTCTTATCAAGAAAGTTGTATTTAGCCCTGGACTGTGTGGGTAAGTCAGATGGAATATTATTCATTACATCAAAAGGGTGTGGGTTTGATTCCCAGTTAGGGTGAGTATGGGATGAAGCCAATCAATGTTTCTCTTTCTCTCTCTAAAAATCAATTTAAAAAAAGAAAGTTGCATTTAAGTATTCCAGTACCAAAAGACTTGAAAGAAACAATTTATTTCATTTTATTTTTTTGAAATATATTTTATTGATTTTTTACAGAGAGAAAGGGAGAGGGATAGAGAGTTAGAAACGCACATCCCCTACTGAGAATGTGCCGGCAACCAAGGTACATGCCTCTGACTGGAATCGAACCAGGGACCTTTCCGTCCACAGGCTGACGTTCTATTCACTGAGCCAAACTGGTTTCGGCTTCTTTTTATTTTTATTTTTCTAATAAAAAGAAACAATTTAAATATTTACCTAGTTATTTTCTAACTTGTAATATATTAGAACCATATCATGTTCACTATGACAAAAATAGATGTCAGTCTGCTCTATTCCCCTTTACAAGGGCAAATTCATCTGTATTTACCCCAAGCCATGAAGTTAACATGATGAGTACCCAAAGATTGGGTAATAATTACTGTTCATATGTGGAATAATGAATATAGAAGGCATTAAAACTTAGCATTGAAGAATCTAATCAGGACTTCTGAAAGACAAGGAAATATAAAAGGAACAAATGTGGTGGAGGAGCAGAAACTATTAAAAGGTGGAGAACGTCATCCGTAGGTATGTTAGTAGCTGCCCTTCTAACATAGATGAGAAATTGCTCAGAAAAAGTCACAACCGGAAAGCTGGGAAGCTCAAAGCTAGTCCCAAGTGTAACTATAAGCAAGGTTAAGTGCTAGTGAGCTGGGGCATCATATCTCCCCCTCAGAAAGAAGAATAAGTTTTGCCATGTTAGCATCCTTGTGCCCAGCAAAGGATGCTGCAGCGGCACCTTTCATGGCCTGTGTAGTCCCCCATAATTAAAAGGTTGAATTAGTCATGTAAACAAATTATCTTTAACAACGGGGTTTCCAAATGCTAGCTAATTAGTTTACATTCCCCGAAGCTTTCCACTGTTTTCAATTCAATAACACAGTGTAAATTCTCCAGTAAAAAAAAGAAAATAGAAAAGAAAAAGAAAAAGTCTAATAGGAATTGGCAAAAAAAAAAAAACCTAAATAATTGATATTGTCAGCAACTGCAACAGTGAGCTACTCAGTGTTATTGTTTGCCGGTATGCAGGATGGCAGTGATTTCCAGAGAGGATAAAGCATGAAGTTTAATGAATTAACAATATAAACCATAGACAGCTGGTGTTCCACAGCCTCTCCATAGGCTCAGTCTGGCTGAGAAAAGATTTTAAGAACATATAAATAGATATACCTCAGGCTTGTATTATAGTAGAGCACCATAGCAACTAGCACTTTAATGACTGGCTAAGAATGGGAATGAACTAGCTATATGACGTCAGTAAATTGCTAACCACACCTGAGCCTCACTTTCATTGTAAGTCCAAAATGGGTAATGAGATCAATTCTGGATTCTCCAGACTCTTCCTGGCCATACTTGGAATCATTAATACAGAGGATACAACATCTTAGCATTGAAGAAGGATCTGAGGAGGCAAAAGGGGTGTCCTCCAGTCATTGTCAGTGTTTCAAAAAGTCTAATGGGAACCATATATTTACCCATCGTGAAAGTCTAGACCAAGCTTCTGAAACTGGGGTATGTGGACCCCAATTGTATCTGGTCATGTGCCATTAAGGAGGGTGAATCTGCAGAATAATTATGGCAAGTGTTCCTGGAGCACCAATTTTAGCTGACAATTTAGATTGACGGTTGACTCTGGAGCAAGGTGGATTTGAAATCATAGGTCAATTAAACTAAAAAAATCCATGTATAAGTAGAACCAAGCAGTTGGAACCCACATTGTTCAAGGATCATTGTATACTCATTTACTATTATTTCTTTTAAGTTTTAAAAGTTGTTCAAAAGTATTCAGTAGAGCATGGCTTTAAAAGTCATAAAATTAAAAACCTTATGTTAAAAACAGTAGATGGTAGATCCCTGTCAAACCTTTCCCTCTTCTACCCAATGAAAGCATCCATTTTAACACTTTTTACTGTTTCTTTTATTAATTCAATTTTTTTCTAAATAAGATATATCTACCACTCTTTATTAATTCACCTTAAAACATAATGTACTAACGTACAATTTTCATAGATAAGTAGGTATGTAAGTAGCTGCCCTTCTAACATATATGAGAAATTCTCTATCTTTCCAATACATAATATAAATTTTATGAAATCCAAATGCATATTCAATGTTTTTATTGTTGTGTCTATAATTATCACTGCTGAACTGAGTAGTATACAGTCGCTATCGGTTTTTCTTGAAACAACTCCTTTTGTTCCCTATTTAATTATTCTTTTGCCATTGGCTTGGTTTCCTTGAGCCTGAGGTCCAGTCTTTCCATACTCTACATCTCTGAGATATATTTCTCAACAAGTGTTTACAGATCTTGGATAACATTTCAGTTCCACTTGGTAGGGAGATAGCCCTTCTGGGGCCTCCTCAGTTCCAGACTGAAACCATTTTCCTTTAGACCTATCCACAACACTGTCATTGTGGACCTAATCTTGGCTGTTCTCCTGGATGTCCTTTACTTCTCTCATGTTGAATGCTCTGTTATCCATAATTGAATAATAATTTGGCCACATAGAGAATTCTAAGTTGGATATAATTTTCTATCCAGTTTTTGAAGGCATAATACCATTGTGTCTTAGTTTCCAAGGTGCCATGTTACAAGTCTTATATCTTTGTTCTTGGACCTTTGATTTGCTTTATGGGAACTTAAAATTATTCCCCTTTATTTTTTGTTCTGAATCTTGATGGTGATTTGCTTTACATTTGTCTACATTCTTTCTTTAATCATTTTCCCTGCACTGTATTCTTTATTCTTTTTGATTGCTTTGAATATTTCATCTCCTAATTGATTCTCTTGTTTTCTTATATTTTGTTGCTTATTTTATTTCTTTTTATCTTTCTTTACTCCTTCCTGGAATTCTCTAAAGTATATTGCCCAACTCTTTTTTTAAACAGAATTTTAAAATCTACATATATTTTTAATCTCTACCACCTCATTATTGGTTCTCTAATTGCTCCTTATTAGACCATCCTTGTATGGTTTCAAGGATACTGTATCTTGTCATCTCACTGGTGATATTGGACTTTTCTTTTGCTTCCTCCATGTTCATTCCTCATTTGCTTCCAGTTTTCTCTTTTGCATATAGTAAGCTTTCCCTAAAAGTCTATCAATCTATCTGTTCTTAAGGATGAGAAATTGAAAAGCAGATTAGAAGTTCTGAGAACATGGATAAGGCTTTTCAACTAATTGACTTCAATATTGAGTGGTCAGCTCATACTTTTGTTCAGAACATTCTCCTCTCCCCATTTTGGTATCTGTATGCCTTTTTTGTCTGAGAAAGTTCAATTTCCCTGAAGAAAGAACCTTATTCCTTTGCTAGGGGCTTATATGTCTGGCTGCTAGCCTCCTGAAGATTGTTAAGAGATAATAATTGGATTTACTTAGAGAAGATTACTTATTTCTCCAGATGCCTCCTCTGTAACAGATGCATCCAATACTAGAGCTTTTCTGGTTCAGTTTCTCCACAGAATATGGGTTCTGTCCCATGGGGTGAAGAACATGATTCTCAACCAGCACACTGGGGGCTCTTGAGGCACCTGGTAACTTCACATTCCAAGGCTTTGTGGGTTCACTAGAAAGAACTGGCTTGCTTTTATAGGTGTCCTTCTCTCTCGGTCCTCACAGGTATTTTCTTCTACAAAAATGCAGTTTACCATTCCTCCCTTTGTTTTCATGTCTTTTTATCTTGTGATCATATAGCCCAGGTAACTTTATGCCCTCACTAGCATGTTTCCCATGCATACACACAATCGATAGTATAGAGACAAGTTATTTAAATATCTGGATGAAATATCAGATACATTAATTAAACAAGACAAGGAGATTTGATATAAGAAAAGAGAGGTAAGTTTGGAGACATTTTGTAAAGATGTGTGTCTATAGATTTTATTAGATTTCTGTAATCATTAAACCCTATCTGAAATATTAAGAAATCTAAACTTGGAATTTCTCCCAATGTTTGTGTCACTTTTCTCTATCAGAGCAAAAGTAAAAAGAGAGCTTACTTGCTATTAAATCAGTGCGTACTGTGGTGACATAAGATATTTACTAAATGTATGAAAAGAATAGGTGGTTTTATACAGTCCACTAGATCAGTTTTCTGGTCTTTAAGTTTATAGTTGGTTCTGAACAAGTAGTTCAGTTGTTTAGAGCATCATCCTGATATGCCAAGGTTGTGGGTTCAATCCCAGGTCAGGGAAGATACAAGAATCAACCAGTGAATATATATATATAGGCAGTGACCATATGACTGAAGGCTCGACTGAACACCAGAAGTCAGTCCTGCAGTCAGTGATGTTTTGCTTGGGTGACCCAGCACTGGCTGCTAAGCATGTTGCAGATCAGGCCTGAAGAGAGGCCTAGAGAGAGAAGTAGGGTCTGATCTGTAGCCTCCATGGCAGCTCTTGATCATCCCTTGCCTCTCTCTTTCTCTCTGGGCCTGACCAGCAGCCACACCTCTCTCTCTGGGCCTCTGCAGGGGCCGCTGATCAGCCCTGCCTCTCTGATCAGGCACAAAGATAGGTCCAAAGACACCGACTGGCATAGAAACTGACCAATCAGAACCAACTCTGGGTGAATTGTGAAGAGCCAGTGGCTGCCTAGGAGACGGAGCTTTTGATGCTGACTGGCATAGAAACTGAGAGTTTGAACATCCCCCAAGGCGTCCCCAATTGGAGAGGGTACAGGGTGGCCTGAGGGGAACCCTTTGCCCCATGCAGGATTGTTGTGCATAGGGCCACTAGTGTAAAAGTAAGTGGAACAACAAATTGATGTTTCTCTCTCTCTCTCTCAAAATCAACAAATAAAGCAATACTTGGACCATCTTTAAGGGTGCTTTAATCAGAGGACTATACTGCAAAAACCAGAATAAAAAATGGTCAGTTGATGGATCAACAAGAATGAAAACTGCTCAATCAACTGCCAGGTGCTAATTATCAATTCAATTTGTCTGAATTCAATCAGTGGTTTGGCAGATAGCAGGCAGATTGACAGAGCTAAATGACCCCACCCAGGCCTCTCTCCAAATTCCTATTGTGTTGACTAAGGCAAAAACAAACAAATAAACAAAACACACACACAACAAAACATGTCTTGGTTTTATAGGTAAAAAAAAAAATAAGAAGGGTTAAAGGAAATCTTATTGTTTAAACACTCCTTTTAGTTTAAATGTCTAATTAAGATTTTATTGTCTTGATGATTTAATAGATCTAAAAACAGCAGGTTTTGTTTTGTTTTTACTGCACATGATCACAGTTCAAGGCCTGCTAGCCAAGCATGAAGTCTTGTTAATGAGAAATAAGCTTACAGTCAGGCCTCTGGATACTGCTATTAAAATGTACCTAATCATGTTCTTTAAGCAGAATTGGATAATTACAATGAACTGACTTTTTCACTCAAACAATGAACCTTTCCATTTGATAGATTTGTTCATAAGTAATTTAACTTGGAGTTAATTGATACAAAACATCACTGTCATGAAACTTAAAAAAAAATTCTCTAAGCATTAAATATTTTTTCTTTGGGATTGACTGCATAAATTGAAGGTTTTTCTCATCCTCTAGTAGACTTCTATGGCCTCTAAAACACTAAATATATAAATCTTCCTGTGAAATGTGGCCCCACTGTTCCAGCTTACAGAGCTGACCTGGCTGTATTGCACCTTGTTCCTCCATTCTATCTATCCTGGTTTCCATAGGATAGTTCACCAGGCTCCTCCTTCCCTGTAAGAACAATGTGCTCATTCTTTGTGATAACAAAATGAAAAAGTGTTAAGAGAATTGAGAAGATGTTGTCAGCCATGGATGATAAAAATAGAGAAAAAAAGAGGCTGGGTAAGCAGGAAGGAAAATGTGGGTAACCAAATCCATGGGACAGCCATAAACTCCCATCCCCTCAGCAGGACAAGAGCCTCAGAATTGGAAGTTTTGAATACAACTATAATATGAGGGTTGGGATATGAGGATATAGTGTAGTAAAGAGAGTGGTCATTTTGGTTTTGCCTTCAGAATCACTAGCTGGAGCGCAATTTAAAATGTTCTGTAATTTAGAGGGTATTACAGATATCTAAGAAGCAAAGTAAGACTATATGATTTATAAGCTAGATGTGAGAAATGTAAGTATGAGTAATATTGATTACCAATCAGAATTGTGGCATGATTAGAGGAGAGCAGATAAGTATATAACATTTACTTATAGAGTATATTTTACTCTATATAATTAAAATTTCCTGCCTGGGAGGGAGGGGGGCAATGGGAAGATATGTATAAAAAAAATTAATAAAAAAAAATTTAAAAAAAAATTTCCTTTAAGATCCCTTTCCTTAAACAATCTGTGGTTTCATTGATCCATTCCACAAACATTTATTGAAAAATCTGTTCTGTGCCAGCCACTGTTCACAGGATGAAAATGCAAAGATACGTAGGATACAGTTCCTGCCTTAGAAAAATTGTAGTCTGATCTGGTCAGAGAGGCACTGAGGCAAATAAGGGCCTAGAGAACATTGTATCCAGCATTATAACATTAGCTGATATTTACTATAGTGCTTCCTCTCTATCAGGCAATTTTCTAAGCACTTTTAATATAC
Source organism: Lasiurus cinereus (assembly GCA_011751065.1). NCBI lineage: Eukaryota > Metazoa > Chordata > Mammalia > Chiroptera > Vespertilionidae > Lasiurus > Lasiurus cinereus. Next base: position 21,936,312 of record JAAGEH010002525.1, on the reverse strand, counting down.
ACCTCACTTAATTCCCACAATGGTTCTGTAAGAAAGGCATTTTTATTATCTCCATTTTATGAATTAAAAAAAAAAACCACAAAAACCTTAAGAGTGGGGAGATGTAGAGGAGCTTGCCTAAAGTTTCTCTGATTCTGCGTGGGCAGAATTAGAACCCAAGCTTTAGAATGATCCCAGGTTTGTTCTTTTTATCAGTGCATTCAACTGTTAGAAGCACAGTATATCTGGAGCTGTGGAGCTCAGAAGTGCAGCATCTAAATTAGATGGGGGAATGTAAAAATAAATGTGAGAGGGGAAATCCAGCAAGAGTTAACTGGAACATTTAATTTTGACTAATTTCAACTCAATTTCTCCTTGAAGAGCTCAGATGATACAGTCAAGTACTCTCATTGAGAAAAAGATGTATTTTAAATAATTCACTGGGAGTTGGAAAAGAAAGGAGGTAACATGGACGGCAGGAGTACAGGTCTTCAGTTCAGCCTGTGAAAGAGTAGAGTACCAATTACACCTAAACCTTGGGTCCACCTGGCACAGCTTTCCTAGGTGAGGGAAGGTGTCAAGAGGGGCTTGTATGACTAACATCCAGAGGTCAGCATCTTCTGACCTGGTTTAGGAGAGAGTTAAGGATACATAAGGCTGTGGGATAGAGGAGGCAGTGAGTGGAGACAATCACCGGCACCTCTGGAAAGCCTCTTTCAGTGACCCACAAACAAATCAAGGTATACATGTTGACCTTAGATTCCTTCTTATGGAGTCTACATGACTTAGCATCTCAGAGGCCATAGTTACTCTCCAAGGGCATCAAGAACTCACCCACAACCTTCCCTGCCTTCCTGCTATAGTTTGACAGTCTGTTCTATGTAGGATTGGGGCAGGTGGGTAAGAGATCAACCAAAAGACTTGTATGAAGTCATATAAGCATAACCAATAGATTTAAGACACTGGGGGCGGGGTGTGGGGAGGCATGTGCTGGGGGGTGGGGAGGCCAGGAAGAGGTCAATGGGGTGGGGTGGGGGAGAGAGGAGACTTTAAACAATAAAACTAAAAAAAAAAGAAAGAAAGAAAAAGAACACACCCAAGGAGAATTACTGCTGTAGTAGGAACTACTGCTTACCAGGGTTAAGTACATATAATCCCAAAAGGAACCATGTGTTTCCCAAAGGGTGGACTGCCCAGGCTTGGAGGGATGGGCAGGGGAGAAGGAGAGAATGACTAAAGCAGAATAGTGGATTACCAAGGGGCAAGTCATATAACTAGGTTCTGTCATGTGGAATATATATGAGCAAGCAAGGTCACTTTGGGGATCATCAACTTCATTCATTTCCATTATGAACCTTTGCCTGAGTCCCCACCCCCTGACCTCTCATCCTCGGCAGCATCAAGGGCTCCTGCTTCTACTCTTGAAATGGACCTTGTCCTGAATATGTTTTACTATTCATCCAACAAAGGCACAAAAGTCTTTAATGCTGAGATGCTTAATTTCAGTAATAAAGTAAAGTGAAAGAAAGGAGCCTTTTCCTACCTACAGAAGATGGTTATTAATCTCAGATTTCAAATTATCTTATCTAAATAAAGTGTTTTAGTCTTCAGCCAGAGTGTATCTGGTGAGTCTTGAATTATCCTGTTGGGCTCCTAATGCTTTGCTTCCCTCCACTTTCCCTGTCCTGATCCAGCCATTAGTTCTCAGGGGAGAAGGTACTTAGCTATCAAGTCTTAGAAATTTCTCACATTGGGTTTTAGGTCACCCTGTACAATTTTTGGCTTTCTCAGGGGGAATCTAAAAGCCCTAGAAATCCTATACTTACAAAGACCTATTTCTTTTCTCCCTTTTTATGTCTTCTGATTCATATTCATTAGAGTACCATTAAAATGAGTTCTACAATATAGTACATTTAGTAACTTTACTTACTGTTCTAGCACAGAGGTCTCTGAGATGAGGTACATATTCCCCATCGTAGGGCACACAAAGCATTCTACTGGAATCAATCTTTTATTTATTTTAGTTTGCCCTTTCTTAAATTATTTGTATTTGTTTTAAAATGTATGTTAAGAGATGCTAGGCCATTTGTACTAGGCTCAGCTCTTTTGGGCTAGGCCAGGCTCTTGGGCTTAGGTGTGGCTCTTAGAGCTAGGTGTATCGCTTAGGGGCTGGGTTCAGACCTTTGGGGCTGGGCTCAGCTCTTTGGGGTTAGCTCAGCTCTTTGGAACTAAAATCATGCCTTTGGGACTAGCTTCAGCTCATAGGACTAGGTTCGGGCCTCGAAGATAGACTTGACTCTTTGGAGTTAGCTCTGCATTTTGGGGCTTTGCTTGGCTCTTCAGGGCTATGCTTACCTCTTGAGAGCTGAGCCTAGCTCCGAGAGTTGAGCCTACCTTTCTACTCAAAAAAAGATAAATGAATGAATAAATAAATAATATAATATAATATAATATAATATAATATAATATAATATAAAATACTAGAGGCCTGGTACACAAAATTTGTGCATGGGGGTATGTCCCTCAGCTCAGCGTACACTCTCTCCAATCTGGGACCCTTTGAGGGATGTCCGACTACCCGCTTAGGCCCCATCCAGGTAAGATTAGATCTAAATGGGCAGTGAGACATCCCTCTCATAATCCAGGACTGTTGCTCCCCAACTGCTTGCTTGCCTGCCTTCCTGATTGCCACTAACCACTTCTACCTGCCAGCCTGATCACCCCCAACCACTCACCTGACAGCCTAATTGATGCCTAACTGGTCTCCTGCCGATCTGTTTGCCCCTGCAGGCCTGGGTCTCCCCGCGCCAAATGCCCTTCCCTGCAGGCTCAGTCACCCCCAACATCCCTCCTCTGCCAGCATGATCACCCCTAACTGCCCTCCCCTGCTGGCCATCTTGTGGTGGCCATCTTGTGGTGGCCATCTGTGTCCACATGGGAGAAGCCATCTTTGACCACATGGGGCAGCCATCTTGTGTGTTGGAGGATAGGATAGAGGTCTGGTACACAAGTGGGGCCAGGTGATTTGCCCTGAAGGGTGTTCCAGATCAGGTGGGGGTTCCCTTGGGACATGGGGTGGCCTAGGCGAGGGGCTTGTGGTGGCTTTCAGGCCATCATGCCCCCCTTCTCCCCCACCCCCCCTCCAGTGATCCAAGTGAAGGTCCTGGTATCTGGGATTTATTTATCTTTTATCATTGAAATTTTGTAGCCTAAAGCAGAGGCCAAGACAGGCCAGCTCTGTGACTACCGCTATTTTTGTTGAGATTTTTTTTTTTTCTATAATTGAAACTTTGTAGCCAAGGCAGGCCAGGGCAGGTGGAAAGATTGGTTTCCTCCATTGTTGGAGAAACCCAAGCCTTCTGCTCTCTACGGGGCCATAGCCATCTTGGTTGGGTTAATTTGCAATATTTTCTCCTGATTGAATGGTATGCGTGGCTTGTGGGTGTAACAGAGGTATGGTCAATTTGCATACTACTCTTTTATTAGATAATATGTGGATACTTATGTATATTATATATACTCATTTTTTAGAAGGGGGATACAATCCAAAAATTTATAAATTATTGTTATAGCTTAAAAGATGTGGTCTCACATCTTTTGCCTGTCCATTCACTCATATATTCAATTATTCTTTCATTTATTTATTCCTTTTACAAAATACTTATTGAGTACCTTGTATGTGGAAAACACTTACTATGTATTAAAGATATGGAGATAAACAGAACATCATATTAGCCCTTGAATAGCTTACTATCTGGTGGGAGAGGCAGAAATTCAATTAAATAAGTATAGTACAAAATGATCAATGTTAAAAACAAGAGTCTGTCCATGGTGCTCTATGAGCAATGAGGAAAGCACTAATACTGAATAGAACAAGGTCAGAAAAGCATTTATCACAGTGACATCTTGAGAATGGTGTCCTCTCGAGCAGAAGGAGCAAGATAAAGGCATGGATGCATAAAAGCACAAAACATGATGGAATAATCACACGAGCCTTTTGAAATATGTATGAATGACAATGCACCTGGGTGATGGGTGGCATAGGACAAGAGTAGGAATGGCAGGCAATACCTTGTACATATTGGAAGCTGGTTTGAATGACCTGAATCCAACTCTACAAATAAGATTTTAGAGTTCACCCTGTAGATCTTTTCTACCAGTAAGTGTAATCCATGGGTCAGCACCATGGACCTCCTTCAGAAGTTTGTTAAAAATGCAAAATCTGAATTTTATTGGGTGCACACACACATACATGCACATCTACATTGTAACAAACATTAAAACAAAAATGTTAGCAAGATCCCAGGTAATTCATCTTCATGTTCAGTTTGAAAAGCAAAATGCAGGTGTAATGAATGACAAGCATGGGCTCAGAGTCCAAGTATTTGGGCTTAAACCTAGCACCATCAGTTGTGTGATCTTAGGGAAGTTTCTTAAACGCTCAGTGCCTTATTTTCCCTACTTATAAAGTGACTCTAATAGAATATGCTACCTCATAGCATTATGATAAAGGTGAAATGAATAATCCATTGAAAAACAAACCATGGCCCCAATCACATTGTCCTTTTTATATTAGGAAGTCAAATATCACCCACCCTGGCCCTCAGTCACTATCAAACCATCTACACCCTACATCTACACCCTACTCTAACACCATCGTACACCCTACCAATGATTTTTTTATTGCCTTAGTGAAGAAACTGTCCTTGTATTTAGTTTTTCATCAATCTCAATTAATCAGAGTAGCAAACCAGTTGGTAAGATAATTAATATATTTGAAGAATAAATTGTGTAACACAGATTTAGATAGATCATTTTAACCTGAGGTAAGATTATGAAGATATACTTAATGACCCTAACAGGAGGAAGAAAAGTGCTTCAGATCTTCTTAATGAGATAGAGATAAAACATTTGCCAGACCAATAGCCAGTCCACAAGGAAAACTCCATTAGAGTCAGTAACTACAATTGGAATGAACAGATTCAGTTTATAATAATCTATCACCATGGTCAGTGACATCCCTGGTATATGCCAAACCTCTACTGTTATATGGCATTGATAGTGACATTATTATTTTTAATATGATTTGCTATTTTGTTAGATAAGAGAAACTTCAGGCACATCTATTTAGTCAGTTCTTCTCATTGCTGAAGATAATTATTTCAACATGTGTGAATAACTATTCCAACGCATAAGAATTGGAAAAAATATCTTCAGTAAAGTTTTAAGAGCCCAGTGAACATTTGCAAGGTGAACTTGGGTTAAAATTTCAGTTTAATTGCTGGAATACAATGGCATTCTATGTCCCCAGGTTTAGTACTAACTCAAAGCCACTGTTTAATAACACCCAGAAAGCTAGTACATTTATCTTGGTAAATAGTTGCAGGTCTCCTTGTGGAAGGCCAGAAGATTTCTCTTGCTTGTGATATCATTAGAGAGTTAGATGAAAGCGTATGATAAACTCACTGCAAAATTTCTAGGCCCTGAAATCCTTTTCATTATATCAAGTAGCTTCTCACATCTAAACCTCACTCAGAATGGGAAAATATTGAGTCTACATTTCAATAAACAAACAAAAACAAGAACAAAAAAATAGAACTATGAGTAGTTTTTGAAGTAGCAAATTGAATCCAGTTTAGTTGCATCAGTACATTCAGATTGATCCAATGTTGCCAGGCACCTTCCTAGATCAAGCTTACTTAAAATCTATTTGCACATATTTTCTTCAACTTTATTTATTTTTATAAAGAAGCAAATTCCTGTCATTTGCTGTCTGATCATTCTCTTACAGTCCTGACATTTTAATTGGTACCTTAGGGCATGGTGGGATCTGATTCTATTTTTCTGAAAAAGGATAGTTAAATAAGAGATTATAGGGTCATCACTAAGAGGATAAACAGCCTCTTCAAACTTAAGGGAAGGGAACTCTTTGTGTGTCAGAGCCATTAAGTATGGGCGTGGAGTATGCATATTCTCAGAATACTCTGAATTCTTCCATAAATTTATATTCCAGTATTTGGCTTGCCAATCTAAATTGAGCAACTTTCATTAAGAAACCTCATGGGACTATTAATTCAAATGTCACTGACTTACAGCAGCCAACAGAATTAGTCTGTATCTAGTTTTGGGCTTGCTTAGAAGTAATCTGTATCTAGTTTTTGGCTGTAGAAGTTTAGAGGTTTTGTTTTGACTTTTTTAAACCCAGCCTTTGTTTAGTCTGTCCTTGAACCAAGAATTTAGGGACTTGAGCTTGACGTTCTCTCTGAGGAACAAGTTGTTAGAAGCAGTCATCCTTCCAAAAAGCATTGAATTGCTCAGGTTCTTCATACTTGTCCATTGTAGCAGCCTTTTAGTTATCCAAAGATCTAAGGTTAGGTGACCACAAGTGATAGTTGTGCTTTGCCATTGCCTGACACAAGTAGCCAATTTCTTATTCCTTAACACTAATTGGTATCATAACAGTCAGGATTTGTGACTGCAAAGCACAAAAACTAACTCCAAATAATCTAAGGAGAAATAAAAATTGTGAATAGATTTTGGAAAACTCAGGGAATTCTGAGAAGGCTGGAGAACCAGGCTTGGAGAAATTAGCAGAAGTAAAGGGTGGGTAGCCAAAGGTCCACCAAGATCGTATTGGAAAGGATGATTCTATCTACACTTTTGTCTGTGCCTTTAGACTACCACCACACCTGGTATCACCACCTTCAGCCACTTGCCAAGCCACCAAAGCTCTCTCAATTCTGCTCTCTCATCCCTCGAGAACAATATCTATTGTTTTCCTACCTTTGTGTGACTTCCTCAGGACTCACAGCTCTGGAGGGCAAAATCTCTATTTTACTCTGTAATCATTTTAGGTATTCTTATAGGTAAGGGTTTTATATTATGCATAAACCAACATAATTTCTGAATCAATTTAAAACAGGAAACCAGCACGAGGCATTAGTAACAAGTTAGGCAGACCTTGGTTCAGCAACCTCAGTACTTGTATGTGGCTTAAAATAATTCAGAACCAAGTAACTCAAATTATATGAGAAAGTTTATTTAGAAAGTTATAGAGATAGTGGAAGGATCCTTGGAGCTTAGGAGAAAGAGGGATAAAAGAGGGAGGAGAGGCAGGGGTGTGCTCCATATAGAAAGCCATTTGGGATCCTCTATCCTGAGGGCTTTTAACTGGAGGCCTTAGGGAGGAATCCCAATAGAATATTCATCAGCTTTTGGGGCATGCCTCCTTGTGGTCTCCACTGATTCGGCAACACCAGGGGTCATTATTCAATTCAGCTTGTCCTGATGTCACCCAAAGCATCACTCCAACATATTTTGCTGCTTTGCTGGGCCTGGAGCTGAAACACAGTTGAGCCTAGATGTTATCTTCCAGATATTAATGCTTAAGGAAGTGATCATGCAAGGGCTTGTAGCTTTGCCCATTGCTAGGCACTCTGACTCTCTGCCCTTCTGCACCTGGCTTATGCTCTTACTCGGCTCATGCCTGTCTAACTGCCAACTATAAGCCCATCTTAAGTGGTATTATGCTAGCAGGGATGTGAAACCATTCCTTGCTTCCAGCCGTAATATTGATGATCCAACTATTGAAGTTGCCTAGCCAAGCTCAGTTGCTTTAAAATTTGCCCCCAGTTCAGCAAAGTGCCCTGAGCCAAACATAAAAGGCACATTTATAAGTATTTCCCCAGTTCTACCTCTTTGAGTGGAGTTCTTCACTCTGTGAAGTGGAACTTCTGTCTGTGGTCCTAAACTTCCCACACTGAAATTTCAAAGGCATGTCCCTTGCTCTTGTATTTTCGGAGTCCTGTTTGTGGGGCTGCGGCAAGCACAGTGGGAACACAGCTCACTGAAGACTGCAGCATGGGAGTGACCAGAGGTCAGACTAAATGATATGATTCTCAGAAGGGCTGTGCAAGGGACTGGGAATTGGCAAAGCCCTTTATTCATCCATCCTCTCCATGGGACATAGATTTAAATTACATTTCCTCTCACCTTTTATTCTCTCCAGGATGTCTCTATTTGTTCACCACAAGTTACCAAAACATCACTAAGGAAATGGCCTGCCTAGTGCTATTGAAGATTTATTTTTGTTATCTATGGTCCTCCCTTCCCAAAATAACCAAATAACTGGAGGGAAGAGTTGCAGAGGGACTTTGAAACTCTAAAAGGCCATGCCTTTCCCAATTTACAATTGGGACATTGTGTAACTCTGACATGTTATTCCCTCATAACATGAGAGTGAGTCTTACTCAGCTGCAAAAGAGAACCTAGACCAGTTCAGAAAAGTAGGTTGGAAAGAGTTCTTTTACTAAAAATTGAGTCTTAGCATGAGTAATTTCTACACTAGAAATTTAGTTGGCACACAGATTTGATACGGAACATTACACTTTGACTATTTCAGATACAAATGTAAAATGCCAGTAAAAGAAAGAAAGAATTTTACTCTGAGTTATGCACTCAGGAAGAGGAAACGTACCTTGGCCTCCTTAATAATCTCCATATTTATTCAGCTTCTCCAAAGAGAAACTTTAGTTCTCTGAGAAGGCAGCATTTGTTCCCTTCAATACCTGAAGAGAGAGAAAAAATTCCACACAGATGTTCTTCATATAACATGTTGGTTGGGAGGATCTACGTTAGCATTTCAATCATCGAACATTTTATACAGAATTAGAATGGACTGAGTTTCCCCTCAATTATTGAGTTTCCCCTTTTTCCCTGGAAGAGAGAACATAGAATCACATGTTTGCAGTCACATCAAGGGTAAAATGGGATGTGCTCTACTCCAAGAGGCAAGTCACCAACTCAGCTAGTGAGTGTTTTCCCCAGCTACCTTTCTCAGTCACAATAGCAGAGTAGGGGAGACAGAAAAATATTAAGTATGCTTAACAGGAACTGAAGTGCAGCCAAATAGCATACTTCCAGGGTACACTCTGGCATGCTGGCACTCTGAAAGATGTATTTTCTCCATTTCCAAAACTCAGTAATTTTTCAGCTGCACAGCATCATTCCAATAAAACACTGATATTTTATTCATCTCTTGCTGAAGAACCATATTTTAATTTTTTAGGTGTCGCAAAATCACATCAATTCACAAAAGACCAACTTCTTGCTTGCTATAGTCAATCAGATGTTACATGTATATCCATACACACCATGGTGTATGTGTTTTTTCTTTCTTTCTTTCTTCTATAGTTAGTCATAGATGAGAAATTTGTACTCTGAGTCATAAAGCTCCCTTAGGCAGGAACGGTGTTAATGAATGCATGGTATGTATCCAGCACCCATGGTTCTCTCCAGGCTCAGCTTGCTTCCCTTCACCCTACTTCCCAGCTTCCAGCTCCCACTGCATCTTCTCAAGGGAATTTTGTTTTTGTAATGGAACCCTATCTCATCTATGTAATTATTATTGTTAAAGTTTACACAAGTGTGAGGGTGCTGAGAACATCAAAACAAACATATTTCAAATATAATTATTGTTCCTATTTCATGTAAAATCTGGGAACTGAAGGGACTGCAAGGATTGTGTGGTTTGACCAGCCCATTTTGCATAAGGGGAATCTGAGACACAGTAACCTAACTCAGTGCACATAAAACTCAAGTCTCACACTATGGATTGTGTGCTCTTTCCTCTGGTTCTGGGATAAGCAAACTTTTTCTTTACAGGGCCAGGAGAAAATATTCTAGGTTTTGTGGGCCATATACAATATATTTCTCTTTAAAAATAATAACCTTTAAAAATGTAAAAAGTTATTCTTAGCTTCAGGGCCTTATGAAACCAGACAGCCAACTGGGTTTGGTTCAGGTACTATAGTTTGCCAAGCATTATTCTATTTTATAATACATCAGTCATCAAAACTAAGGGGAATGTACAAAAATAACATGTATAATAAATGATCCTAAAACTCAATGACATGCAGCAATAGGTATATGTTTCATGGCCACAAAACTGTGGATTGGCTAGGGTGGCCCTGAGCCACATGGCTCATTTTGGGATTCCAACCAGAGAGGCAGTAACTACTTAGGGCATGCTCTCATTATGAATTCCAAAGGAGTGACAAAAAGCATGCAATGCCTGTTAAACTGTCATAAATGTAAAGTTACACTCAAACTTGCCAGATTATGTGTCTACTCGCATTGCACTGGCCAGAGCACATTATACCTGGCCAAGCCCCACATCAACAGAGCTGGAAAGTGATCTTATCCCATGGAATTTGGGTTGGTGAGAGAAAGAGTGCTCTTCTATAAAATGATAACCTAAAGCCACAAAAAGATTCTGAGAAGATGGTGGTGGTGGTGACTTAAATTTTAATCTTCCCAAGTCCCCCATAAAACCGAACATCTAGGATGGCAAATCAAAGACTTGTTGATAAAGCACCCCTATAATCCCCCCAAATACAAGCAATGGCACTCATCAGACTAATATAATTTAAGCATCTTTGTGAAATGAAGCAGAAGTAGAGTGACAAAGCTTCAGATGACTCCAAGAAAAGGAGAAACTCAAAATATTGAGAAGTACCACAGAATAATCTCAGAGCATTACCTATAACTAGAGGGAGTTTTATAAGGATTCAATTCATGGGTGCATGAAGGAAGCTTATGATTAGGTCTGTAGCTACTGGAGTAGCTTGGGGCCTGATAAACTCTTAAAACTAAACCCCTTCCTGGTCAAAACTTCTTACTGATGGGAAATTTCTGGGAGTGAAACCCAATTTAAGCAGGTAGAGATAACTGGGGCAAGAAAAAAGAGATTCAGAGAAAATTGGGGAACAGAGAAAGAGATCTCAAAAACAACAGATCTCTTCATTTAAAAAAATAAAGTTGTATACATTTTAGAAGAGGCTACAATTTCAACTCTAGTTCTGTTCTCTCTGGGACGAACCACCTTGTATCCACTTCCTCAGACTACCATAAATTACCAACAATTTTAGTGGCTTACACCAACATAAATTTATTTTCTCACAGTTCTAGAAGGGACAAATCCGAAATCAACATTTAACAGAACCTTGCCCCCTCTGAGGACTCTGGGGAATAATAATCCTTTCTTGCCTCTTCTTAGCTCTGGTGGCTTCTAGCACTGCTCAGTGATCCTTCGCTTGTGGCAGCATAACTTTGATCTGTCCCTCCACCTTCACATGGCCTTCTTCTCTCTGTGTTTTTTCTGTGTCTGTGTTTCTGAGTCTTCTTCTCTTCTGATAAGGACACTAGTGATTGGCTTTGTGGCTTTCCCTAATCTATTATGACCTCCTCTTAACTTGACTACATCTGTAAAGACCCTATTGCCATCTAAGGTTGCAATAAGGTGCCAGATTTAGGACTTGGATATATATTTTGGGAGTGATACAAGTCAACTTACTGTACACCTAAAAGTGTTCCTCCTGTTTTTTTTCTGTTTTTTTTTTTCTAGAAGGCTCTTCTTTGTCTCTTATCCTCTGTAGTTTCAATCAAAGTAGGTATTGAAAGTATTTATTTCTGAACAAAGCCTCAGACAGTGAAGAAAATTCCCTGAGGAGCCCAGCAGGCAACTTCTTTTATAAAATGTTTTGTGCACACACGTTGTGGATATAGCCTGGAATGTTGCTGTTCCCTTAGTAGAAGAATATCTTCATGACTTCAGCGAGGAAGATTTCTTAGATCACAAAAAACATAATAGAAAGATTTTATAAATAACAGTTCATTAAAATATAAAAATAAGGCTCATAAAAAGACAACATTAAAAACATGAAATAACAACAAGCTATGGACTGGGAGAGAATATTTGCAAAACATATCTGACAAACTACTCAGATCCAAAATGCAAATCAGCAAAAAAAACCAATCCAATAGGAGATGGGAAAAATACTTGATTTTTTTTTACAAAGGAAGACATAAGAATGACCAATCAGCCCTAACTGGTTTGGCTCAATGTGTAGAGTGTCAGCCTGGACTCCAGGGTCCTAGGTTTGATTCCAGTAAAGGGCATATAACATGGTTGTGGGTACATCCCCAGTAGGAGGTGTGCAGGAGGCAGCTGATTAATGTTTCTATCTCATCGATGTTTCTAACTCTCTATCCCTCTCCCTTTCTCTCTGTAAAAAAATCTGATATATATATTGAATGACCAATTGGTCTATTATCAGTCTATTAGTCATCAGGGAAATGCAATTAAAAACATATAGAGATATTTCACACATTCTAGAGTAGCTAGTATTTATCTATACTTGGTTTCAAGCAACTAGAATTGCTAATAGTAGAATCACTTTTAGGAACTGTTAAATTGATTATTATATAAAATTAAGACATTTATTGGCCATGACTCAACAATTTCACTCCTGGGTATTACCCAAGAGAAGTAAAAACATGACCACAAAAAAGATTTATACCAAAATTTTCATAGCAGCCTTATTTATCGTGTACTAGAGGCCTGGTACACAAAATTTGTACCTGAGGGTCCCCCTCAGCCCAATCTGCACCTTCTTGGGGGCTGTCTGACTGACAGTTTAGGCCCATTTAGGGGATCAGGCCTAAACTAGCAGTAGGACATCCCTCTCACAATCTGGGGCTGCTGGCTCTTAATTGCTGGAGGGGGAATGTCCAAGTGCCAGTTTAGGCCTGATCCCCTAAACTGGCATGGTAGCCCCTCCCTGCCCCCCTCTGTCAGCCTCGTTGTCCCCAACTGTGCACCCCCTTCCGCCCCCCGCTGGCCTGAAATTTTTCATTCAATATTATTGGACCATGGTTTCATGTAACTGAAAGCAAAACTGTAAATAAGTAAGGACTACTGTAAATACTGAAGAAACCAAAGCAGTGTTATGGGATAGCAAGTAACTAGTTATCAGGCAGGGGGTCGGGAGGTGTTAATTAGATAAGGAGTTTAGGAGGGACATTCAGAGGACAGGAACTTAGACTGATGGAGGCAAGGGAGTTGGCAAGGTAAAAATCTAGCAGAAGAGTATTCCAGGAATAGGGAATAGGAAGGAATCTGCTTTGGCACATGAGGAAAGGAAGTGGGAAGTAGGAAGCCAAAGACCTGCAGTAGAGGGAACAAATGGAAAGAACCAGGTAAGTGAACATTAGGAGAGGGAGGTGGAGGCCAGATTATGTAGGAGTTCAGGTTTCATTCATTTATTAGAGGTTTTAAGCAGAGATATGTCATGATCAGCTTTAGATTTTACAGAGAGAAAGGGAGAGAGATTGAGAGTTAGAAACATTGATGAGAGAGAGACATCAATCAGCCGCCTCCTGCACGTCCCCCCCTGGGGATATGCCTGCAAGCAAGATACATGCCCTTAACCGGAATCGAACCTGGGACCCTTCAGTCTGAATGCTGATGCTCTATCCACTGAGCCAAACCAGTTTCGGCTGCTTTAGATTTTAAATGATCATTTTGGTAGTTGTGCAGTAAGCATGTCTTAAGGGAGTAAACCTGAAAGTGATTAGATTGGGTAGGAGGCTCTAATGTAAATCCAGGTGAGAGATGGTGATGGTTTAGATCAGCATAAGGCAATAGAGATGAACTCTATGCCCAGAGTAACCAGACTGAGGGAACCTTTGTCAGGCAGGCAGACCTAAGGTGATCCATAGACATCAGAACTCCAATTATAGACCTAGTCTTAGCATTTACTTGCTCTGAAATCACTCATTGTATCAGTTAACTAGGGTTATGTCTCAGATCACAAAAAACTTTCTGCCTACTATAATAGAGTACATGATGGCTTATAAACAACAAACATTTATTTCTCACAGTTCTGGAGCCTGGAAGCCTAAGATCAAGGCTCCAGAATATTCAGTGTCTGATGAAAGCCCACTTTTGGTTCATAGATGGCTGTTTTCTATGTCCTCACACAAGTGAAAGGATTGAGGAGCTTTCTGAGATCTCTTTTATAAGAGTTCTCATCCTACTCATGAAGTCTCCACCCTCCTGACATAATTTTCCCCCAAAAAACCATCTTCTAACATCATCACATTGGAAGTAGGATTTAACATAGGACTTTTTTGGGGGTGGGGTCACGAACATTCAGCCCATAGCAAGTCACAATAGTCCTATATACCTAACAAATCCAAAACCCAGTGACTTAAAATACCAGTCCTCTAGTCTCACTAATCTGTGAGTGCTTAGGGGTGGGCTCATGCAGGCTGAGCTCCCTGACATCTGTGGCTCATCTAGCTGGGCACAAATGGAATGCCTTGGCTGTGCTTGCAAGTCTCTCCCCTTCCTCCTGGGACCAGCAAGCAACCTAGGCATAGCGTTCTCATGGACATGGCAGGGTTGTAGAGATCTAAGTGCAATACACGGGCACTTTAAAAAAGTCTTTCTTATATCATGTGTGCTAACACCCTATTGGCCAAAGTAAAGCTCAAGTTTTAAATCAGGAGTCAAGTGGCCAGGAATAGATTCACCCTCTTTATAGGGCAAACTAGAAAGTCACATGGCAAAGGGCATGACTATGGAGAAGGATGAAGATTGGTGGCATGAATGCAGTTTGCCACAATCATATTCAGGTTCATGGCTTTGGCCTCAAGAAGGACCAGTTAGACACAGTAGCTGTTTCAGTATAGCTGGTCCCTCCCTGCTTCTATGGAGCTAGCTAAATGCATGAGCATCATTAAGGAAGGTTGAAGCAGCCATTGCTGCTCAGAAAAAAAAATGTTGCTGCTGCCTCACAATCACAAAGGAAATGGTCCAACCAGGTAGTTTATTAATCTGAAGGAAGATGGCCACTGGGACAATAAAAGAGGGTGGAGCATCCAATAGTAAAAATAAATGAACCTCCTAGAGAATGTGGCACTGCAGACAATTACACACTAGGAACACAGAAGGGGCTTCCTAGAACAACTCTAGAAAGTTAATATTTCAAGCAGTGGCACCACCTTCAAATCTTAAACACTGATAAGCCACCATGTCCATGAGGTACAGGACTCCTGAAGCTTATCTGTCCCCAGATATGGGACACTGAAGCTTCAGACCATGGTTTCATCAATTGCCCAAGAGTGACAGAGAGCCTCAGTCCTCTTACCTGGCAGATGCCCATTATCAGGAGAATGAAAAGCCAGTTCCAGGGGGATGACTGACAATGGGAGGATACTTTAGATATGTCCTGAACATGGACAAAGAAAGGGAAGAGTTGGTTCTTTCCTTTGGGGGAAGAGCTGTCCCAGCTCTTTATTTGTATTGATAGCAAAGTTATGTATAGAATAATGTGTAAAATGGGCACTACATAAACAAATCTTCATAGCTGCACTGAATCAGCCAAATAGCACATGCACCTCTTGTAGGGCTAAACCAATGGAAGGAAGAATCCCTGCAGTGTGGCCTTTGTGTGCATGTGTGAGTGTGTTTAGTATTCATTCCACAAATATTTGTTATATTCTTGTTCTTTAGAAACATTATGCAAGTGCTAGAGCTGAGAAAATGTAAAAATAGGACAGATTCTGCTCTCATGGACTAATTTTTTTTCCAAGTGAAGAAAAAAAATGTATAAACCCGTAATTGCAGGCAGAGTTTTACCCTTGATGTGTCTATTTGTTCATCTATGTCCACCTCAGTGTTCATCTGAACAGGCTCCTGCCTTATAAACACATGTGCACTCCTCAAGTTCCAAAGCTACTCTTACAACTCAGTTAGCATGCTTCAATGTCCCAAGCGCATGTGTGGAGCAAGCCAGGATTCTAAAAAGGGAAGATTAAGTTGGAAAAATTATCTAGGCTCCCCCTAATCACCCTGCCTTCTTGAGGGTGGTTAGAGCTCTAGATGATGAGGTGGTCAAGGGGAGTAAAAAATAGAACAGAAAGTGAAAGACACAAAAAATCCTCATGCTGCCCCAGCAGAAAAGCCCCTTCAATTAATCTAGTTATGGAGAAGCATAGTAATGCAGAGCCTATAAGAATCCAGATGTGGTCTTATGTCCTGACAGAATTTTGGTCAAAGTTTTAACTTTTCTGATCATTGCAACATAGCTTCAAGAAAGCCTTCTGTTCAGTGAAACTTGCCAACTCAGAGCAGAGCTGTAGGCTAGCAACCAATATCATCATGCTCTCCAATGCTTTGAGTTTGGAGGCCTTAATAGAGCATTTCACTAAAACTCTACGCGTGCTAAGGTATTCGTGAGGTTCACTTGGCTAATGAGGATTTTAAATGTGGCTCAGGTCCCACATCTTTGAATAAATTTGCTTTACAGGTTCACAGATCAGAGAAGCTGAAGGTTTGTAAACAAAGGTTAAATTGGTAATTTTTGAATGTCCATTTTCTATCAGTAAACTTCTGAGTCATTGTTCATGTTCCACTCACACACTAGCCTGAGTTAAGTTTTATCAAGTTCTGAACATTTTCTAGTTGAACCTTCTTACCCATTTATGTGACATTTGACCAGACAAGCAAATGCTCAGATCTTATTTCTTCCTAAGACATTCATCTCTCTCCAGAGTTCAGGTTAGTAGTTTGCCCTGCAACCTTTATATTCTGGTGGGTTCAAGAAAAGCAATTAATTTTCAGTATTTTGAATATTTTCTTTTGCAAGAATGTGAGCGAGCCTCTTTCCAGCTCTCTGCATCACTGAGCTTGGATGCTGTTATACTTAATCAGCATCTTCCTTCAATGGCTTCCTGTCTGTGTCCAGGGATTCGATTCAGTAACAAGTGCTTCTGTATTACACACTTCTCTTCTGCCAGAACTTCTGTTGGAATTTCTACCTGCTTCCCTAAACTAGCATACTCCAGGTGATTGCAGAGTTTTGCAGAAGGTGACCTGCTGTGAATCTATCACAGACACTGCTGGACCAGAGAAGTAATGCGTTACCAGATTTCTCTGAGCATCTGAAATCAGCCCTTAAAATGTCAAACATTCCTTTGATGCCATGCTGCTCCCGTGTGAACATTATAATTTTCCTCCAAGGGAGGTAGAGGGCATGGAATCAGTGCTATTCTTTATCCACATAAAATTAGGTATTAAACACCTACTACGCACCTAGGGTAGTTGTAAGCTCTGTGGAAGGCTATGGAACATGGCTCTTGCTCTCAAACTTTTTGACAAGAAAAGGCAATAATGCAGACCTCCAGTTACATGAGTTTAAGGTACTGAGAGGGTCCCTAAAACTGTCATATTTGTGAATGGGGAGATTCTTAGTCTTATAAAAGTAGTCCAAGCCAGAGCCGCAATATTCACCAGCAGTAATAGGCTGCCCTGCGTTTGCTTCTGATATCCTTCCTGATTTCCTCGTTACCAACCACAGTCTTTGCTGGACATAATTTTGTCTCTTCATTCCGTCTCCTTTTTCCAAGACAGAAACTAGTATTTGCACTTCTTTAATGATGATCTCCAGACATCCATTTTTATTATTGCTATAATCTGTTTCCCTTTTTTTTGCTTTTACTAAGTTGCATCATTCCAGTGTTTTGACTATCATAAGGTAGCCTTCTGCCACCTCTCAGTAGTATAAGAGTTACATGACACCCTTTCCTTGTGTCCCATGTCAGCCCTGGAGTAGCATTTGGAACGGCAAGTGCTGAGGATGGGGCCAGGGGCATTGGTACCAGAAAAGCAAAACTATCATTGAGGAATAGAAAGGCAATCTCTAGGAAGATACTCTATAACAGTGGTCAGCAAACTCATTAGTCAATAGAGCCAAATATCAACAGTAATATTGAAATTTCTTTTGAGAGCCTAAAACTGACTTCTGCACATGGGCCAAGAAATTTCAATCGCATTGTATGTGCATGCCCGCACTTGGTATTTTGTGGAAGAGCTACACTCATGGGGTCAAAGAGCTGCATGTGGCTCACGAGCCACAGTTTGCTTACCACTGCTCCATGACATGAAATAAAGCCAGAACAGGAAGAGTAATATGTGGTTAGAGGCCTGGGATTTGGAGCCATTCCCACGTGGGTTCTAATCCAGGTTCCACAGGTGACCTAGAGCAAAAGACTCAACACCTCCCAGTCTCAACCGCACAGACTCGTATAAGGATTACATGACATATTTTATATAAAGCACTTGGCACTTCATCTGGCTCATAAAACATACTCAATAAATTCAAACAGCTCTTATAATTATAAATGATGCTGTAAAGTGGGCCTTGGCCCCAGTGGAACAGGAAGGAGTCCAGCTCCTAACACAGTGAAGCCACAGTTGGAAAAATCAGAGAATCAAAATTAGATTTCTGCCCAGCTGAGGGTTTAACATAGACTCTGACTGCACCAAGATGCAATCCAGGTGAGGCATTTCAATATCCTGGTGTTGTCTCTTTCTGGGACATTCCCATTTCCTGAAATCTGCTATCAACCAGCCATCATGCTGCATAATTTTTACTTTCATTTTCTTAGTTATTGGCTTCATAATTGTTTTTCACTCTACCTATCGCAACCTCCACAACAGTCAATGAAGGCACAGAAGAACCAATTTTTTTCCAAATAGTCAAGCAGGCAGTCAACTTGGTGAGCTTGTGTTAGTGTGGGATGCTGCTGTGTGGATGTAGACATTTCCCCTCCCAGTGCTTCTGTAGGTCAGCTCTCAAGACACTCTGCCTTAGGACATTTCTATTGTGGTCACACGCCAGCATGACAAGTAATCTGAACCGCCTTTCTCAGGTACAGTATTTATGGTTCGGTTTGAAGCAAAAAAAAAAAAAAACAGTCAGCGGCAATGGGTAAAAACTAATTTGCTGTACTGTCACTCTGGATATATAGCAAGTAGCTGTAAACAAGCATGTACACTATAATTAAAAATATGATAACATTATAAAATAGGATGATGGCTAGTTAGAGAGGAAGATCTATCAAGTAGGAATATGTGTATATCACTTGAAGTATTACCTCAATTACTAGAAGTCATCAGCTCAGGTTTTTCATCTCAAAAACAATCCTTACAAACCAGACTGCAGATGACAAGCACTGTTTATTTCTACGTTGGTTCCCTTTCAATCCATCTGTCCACAGGAATTTTCCTTCAGAGTCTGTGCAAAGAGCTATGAGACAAGGATAATACTAATCCTTGAACTCTATCCTGTCTCATTCCTTACTCATCTGTGGATCTTAGAGTGAGAGCTGAGCTAGAAAAAGCATCTTTGAATTCCTCAGAATAAAACACCCAGGAAAACTCGTGCCCAAAAGCAAGTGGGGAAGGGGAGGGGGAGGAGTAAGTGGAATAATTCATTAATAAACACAATTAATGCACCAATGCCATCCCAACAGGTGAACCAATTCTTAGGTTGCAAATTCAGTCCAGCAATCAGCAGGTGGTGTGGAGACCTGTGGCTTCCACAGGATCCCACAAGAACGCTTGTATAGGTCGCTACTCCCTGTTGCTGTGGCATTTCCGGCCCTGATACCTTTCTCAGTAAGAACGTGTGAAGTCTTACAAAATTGATCCTTAGTTATCAAAGGAAAACTCAACATTTATCTTTAATTTTGAACCATTCTCCTCAAGTGTTTAACTTGTGGTTTCTTCCAGCTATGTAACTTTTTCTTTTCCCACTTTCCTCACAGCCTCAATACTTAGCCCTTAGCTCACTTTTCTTTGCTATGAACAGGATTCTTCTCACTCAGGTACTGCTTTTCATTATCTGTAGCAGCTTGAGGAACCAATCTTACATTATTTATTCAACATCTAGAACTTTCTATCATTCATCTCTTTCATGTGCAAGTTCCATAATGGTTTGCCTTGCCTGTGTCCACAAGTGAAGACAAGGCATCACTGCCTACCTGTTTTTTCTGGTTTCTTAAGTTTCCTATATTACTCCATGGTCCACATAGAGCCAATCCTATTTGCTCCTAGTGTCCGTAACATATGCAAATGTTGAATTAATATGATAAGTATTTTCACTGTCCTCACCATGACTTACCTGGAATGTTCTTTGTTTTTCCTTTTACTCATTTACCCACACTCCATGTTCCAATTCAAATTTACCACTTCCATAACGCTGCCCTCACTTTTCTCTCTGCAACTATGTTCTTGTTTTAATTATAGTGAGTAGCAACATGATCTAAAATAATAATTTATTATTGCTTTATATCTCTCCATAGTATTTAGAATTTCTTGAAAACAGGGATTGCATCTTATTTATCCCCTTTAGTCAGTTTAAGAAACAAGACAACAGGGCCAAAATAGTCACTTATGCTAGCCCATGTCACCAAACTGGGACTTAACTACAGTTTTATTCTCCTAGAAATGGAATCTTAAGCCAGTCAATCAGGAATCACTTGATCACCACTCCTTAAGTAATCTGCCTAATAGACCTCTGTCATCCCCTAAAGGAAAGTGAGCTTGCAATAACCAACACACTTTTTTTTGCCTGGTACAGCTTTCTTGTTCCTGTTCCCCTCTGCCTGGTAAGTGTGTCATTTTGTGCAGCTCTTCAGAACTCTTTTCTATCTGCTAGATCAGATGCTGCCTTCTTTTAAATTAATTTGTGCTCAAATAAATCCTTAAATATTTTAATATGCCTCAATTTAGTTTTTAATAGTACCTAATATAATTATAGGACCATAGTAGGTGCTCAAAAAATTCTTTTGGTTGATTAAACTGTGAAGAATGTTTACTAATTATAGGATAGATGAATTTTGGGGTGGGGCTATATAGAAAAAATTTTCTAAAAATAATATATAGCCAAAAGAAAGAAAAAGAATGAATCTAATTATTAATTAGGTAATTAGGGTCCAATCCAGGGGCCACCGAGAATGAGTATCCTGTTACCTCCTAACCCTCAGCTTTGGATTTAAGTCTAATGTATTTACCAAATGTCACAGAATAATAGAAAATGATTGATATTGAAGTCGGGCGGAGTGAATAAGAGAAAGAGAAGTAGAGAGAGAGAGGTAGAGAGAGAGAGAGAGAGCGAGAGAGAGAGAGAGAGAGAGAGGGAGAATGCACTAACAGTACATAATACATGCCAGGCACAGTTCCAGACACTTCACATATATTTAATCTTTGCAACCACATTCTGAGGTTTAATATTCCAAACTTCAGTCCAGGAAACTGAGACACTGAGAAATTACACAAATTGCCTAAGGTCATATAGCTACTAAGTGGCTACATTGCTTCTCATCATTAAGGTACGGGTGCCTGAGAGAAGAGAACTAAACAAAAGAGCATACAATATAAATGAATAATTCAAAAAAAAAAACTGTAGGAAATAAAACACCTGAATTTATCTAGTAAAATAACACACTGTGTCCCTGGAAAAACTTGATATAAAACCAGTATAAATAAGACAATAAAGTTACTAGACTTCAAAGTTAAAAAAGTAAAGACAAACAAAAATTACCAAATTTCTCTTATAAAATGAAAAAAAATCATCTGGCCTCCTATCATTCTATACCATCATTCATCACTAGAAAACACTTGAGCAATATCAATAGCATATAATTTAAGAATTTCATATCCAGCCAAACTGTCACTCAAATATTTAAAACACTAATACCTTTGGTCCTATAAGAGCTTAGGTAATAAGAGCCTTTCTTACATAAGATGCCATAGAATAAACTTCAGCCAAGAAATGGGTAATAATGAAATGTTGACAAAAATACTGAAGTTAAACACTGACTCCAATTTAATGCAGGACTAAGTATAAAGCATCCAAAATGTTATAAACAATGACAACTTAGATTTATATAATTACCCAAAAGCAAAAGCAAAAGCAAAAAGAAGTTATAAGATAATATTGATACTCTGGTTTTTTCATCCTTTATGATTAGGAATAAAAATGTATTCTGTAAAACTGATCAATTAAAAATGCTTTAGTTATAAAACATAATTACAAACACAAAAAGCAAAATAATAATTACAAATGCAGAAAACAAAATAAATTTTATACTTATCTTTTTAAGTTAGTCTAATGAGTTTTTTTTTCCAATACTCTTCTATTTGGATAAAGGATGATGTATTTAGATGAAGTTCAAATGGAAAGAGGCTATGTCTGCTATGTGATCCAACAGACAGGTGAAGAGATGAACTTGTACTATTCATTCTAATGCAGTTCTGGGGCACTTCTTACTGTTTCTGCTTGAATTTGGAAGAAATAGAAATCCTCTCACATTTAAAGATATAGGCTAGGTGAGATGTAGGAGACAAGTTTCAGGTCTCAAATAAGGAGAAGAAAATAAATTAGAGATGCTAAATATGGAGATGTTGCAATATGATGAATGGAAGAAAGCTTTAGAGAAATTTAAATAGAATAGAAACAACTAAAATAGCTTAATGCACAATTTAAGTGCCAATTTAGTGTTTAATACCTTTGAACCATTGCTCTAAACTTTCCCTCCAGTGCTACCTAATCATTTCCTTTCAGCAATATCCTTCCTAGGCGTATGGTCCAATTTAATACAAACTCTTCTAAGAAGCCCTTGATCAAGCTTGACTGCAAGTGAGACCTGTACTGCTTCCATATGCATATGGCTGTGCTACTGTCTCTATGCTGCCCACATTAAAGGGGCCATTTCTTTAAACTCTCTCTTGATAATATATTCTAACTAGTGGCCCAGTGCATGAAATTTGTCACATTAAAAGGGGATTAATTAGAGGAAATGATTTAATATTGCTACTTGCCCTTTCTCTATAATAGAAGTGTCAGAGATGAAAGAAAATTAGTAAAATGTATATGAGTGCAGCCACTGTGGAGAACAGTATGGAGTTTTCTTAAAAAACTAAAAATGGATTTCCCATTTGACCCAGCAATCCCACTCTTAGGAATTTATCCTAAGATATTACAAACACCAATCAGAAAGGATTTATGCACCCCTATGTTCATAGCAGCACAATTTACAATAGCTATAATTTGGAAACAGCCTAGGTGCCCATCAGCAGATGAGTGGATCAGAAAACTGTGGTACATCTACACAATGGAATTCTGTGCTGCCATTAAAAAGAAGGAACTCTTACTATTTGCAACAACCTGGATGGAACTGGAGAGCCTTATGCTTAGTGAAATAAGCCAGTCAACGAAGTAGAAGCACCACATGATCTCACTCATTTGTGGATAATAAAGAACATTGTAAACTGATGAACAAAAGGATAGATACAGAGGCAGTAAAGCATCAAACAGACTGTGAAATTATAGCAGGAAGATTAAGGAGAGGTGGGGTAGATAAGAGATCAATCAAAGGACTTGTATCTATACATATAAACATAACCAATGAACATAGACACTGGGGGGTTGGGGTATGCCTGGGAGGGAGGGGGGGCAATGGGAAGATATGTATACATATAACACAATAAAAAAAATAGTGTTGCTCTGAAAAATTGAAAAAAAATGTATATGAAAACTTTCCTCCTGTCAGAGTCTGGGGCAAACCATGGGATCCAGAGTCAAGTCCCTGCCCACTCACATGTGCCTCAAAATCTCAGACTTGGCCAACCCCTTTCTCCCCCTTGCCCTCCAGTCACATGGGCTAGATCCAGACCCGGCCAGTCTCAACTTTGTCAAGGCCTGCCAGGCAGGCGACGTAGCCACAGGTTCCCTGGCCCAGCACCAGGACAGGGGAATGCATTAAGGTCCCTTGTCAAGCCCCACCAGATGTGGGACATGGACTGAGATCCCCTGTCAAACCTTGCCAGGTGGCGGGGATTGGGGGGGAGAGGGGGTTGCAGCCTCAGGTCCCCTGTAAAGCCCCACTGGCAGGGGGGTGCAGCTTCAGGTCCCCCATCAAGCCCCACTAGGTAGGGGGTGTGGCCTGAGTTCCCCTGACCCAGAACTGGGGGTGCACCTTGAGGTCCCCTTCAAGCCCTGCTGGTTGGGAAGCATGGCCTGAGGTTCCCTATCAAGCCCTGCCAGGCAGTCTCAGGTCCCCTGGCCCAGTGCTGGGTCGGGGGGCACAGCCTAAAGTTCCCTGTCAAGCCCCACCAATGGGGGTGCGGCCTGAGGTCCCTTGTCAAGTCCTGCCAAGTCATCAAGCCCCATGGGGGCAGGGAAGGGTATAGCTTCAGGTCCCTGCTGATTGCTCATTAAGGCTCCTTATGGGAACCTGGCCGCAGCTGTGGGTGCAGCCATCTTTGTGACAGAGTGATGGTTAATTAGCATATTCCCTCTTTATTAGATAGAATTCCTTAACTCTATATTCATGCCCTGCAACAGCCCTACAAATCATTTTAAAGAAAAAAGTGCAGATGTTGAGTAACTGCTTGGGGATTGCGAGAAGTAGCTGAACAGACTTTGAGAAAGATGTGGAATGACATACATACCTCAGCTCAGGTTAAAAGCAATACATTTTTAGACATTAACAGGTGTGGTTGTGCACTTGAATCTAATAAGCTTTGGTATCCTACAGACCTGGCTTTGTATTCTGGCTCTATCACGTCCTAGCTCAATGGATATTTGAGCAAATCATTTCATCTCCCTACTAATTTTTTCATCTCTAAAATGGGGATTTTAATAAATGGACTAAACTCTTTTTACGCTAAAGTACAAATTCGTCTTCAATCTTGAGTCTCTCTCCAGCTAAAGTTCAATATCACTCTTTCTTTCTCTAGAGTCCAGTTTTTGAAATAGCATTTTGCACTTTATACTTTCATATCTTTCTCTTTCATTTACTCTAAAAGAGCTACAACCTGAGGTCACTAATAGTCTGCTCAAATACCACCTTTTTAGGAAGACCTTCCCTAACCCCTCAATTTATAATGCCAACCTACTGCAATTTAAAATAGCAAGTTGCTTCACTCCTGGGCATTCTCATCCCCCTCTCCTGATTTATTTGTCTCCATAGCACTTATCAACTTCTAACATATTATGCAATTCACTTTTCTATTCTATCATTTGTATCCCTGGATTAAAATGTGAGCTACATGAAAGCTGGGATTTTTGTCCAGTTAGTCAGTGCCAGCATCTTGGATGTTAATGAATATTTGTACAGTGAATCAATAAACATATGCTATTCAGGTCTGAGATATTTGATGCTATTTTTGCTTCCTTAATCTTATTTTTTCTCTCACTCCTTACTTCTGTGATACCCTCTCCCAGAGTTTCATCATCTCTTTGATGGCCACTATTCACAGTCTAGGTTAAGGACTAAGATACTCCCAATGTTCATATTTGATCTCTTGCTCACCTTTTTCTTTACCTATCTTTGATGATAGTGAGATACTGTTCTAAAAGCTTTTTCTGCATTA
This sequence comes from Lasiurus cinereus, assembly GCA_011751065.1. NCBI lineage: Eukaryota > Metazoa > Chordata > Mammalia > Chiroptera > Vespertilionidae > Lasiurus > Lasiurus cinereus. The sequence continues at coordinate 21,911,264 of JAAGEH010002525.1, read as the reverse complement.
ACCTTCAACCTGAGAAGTACATGTTTATCAATAATATCTTATTTTATAAACTGAGAAAACCAAGAGGCACCGAGAGATTCATATTTTGTCCAATGCCATAAAGTGAGTAAGTGGTAGATAAAAGACCAAATCTGAGCGGTGTGGATTCACAACTTGGCAGCGCTTAGCCATTTGGTAAAGCTCACCTTCCAGATTTACTCTGAATGCTTCCATTTCTATATCTCCCAGCCTGAATCGTTTTCCTGAGCTCTACACCTGTGCTGACCTTACCACATCCCAGAGACACCTGTAACTCAATATAGTTAATGCCTTTTGAACTCATCATTTTTCCGCAAACCAGATCATGTGTTCTCATCTTCATCAACAGCAACCCCATCTATGCAGTTGACCATCCAAACCATAATTCAGTAAATAAACCTAAAGCCTCTTCATTCCCTTATACCCATTCTATCAAGCAACTATCAATGTCAAATCTACCTTTTAACTATTCTAGATTATTACCCCTTCTCACTATAAGTGTGTCCATTGATCAGACCCTCTAACTCTGTCCCCCATGAAGTCATTCTATACATAGATGCTATAGTGAACTCCTTAAAATGAAACACTTGATCACTCTCTTCCAGTGCCCCCTTTTAACCAAACTCCTTCATCCATCACTCAAGGCCTTTTGTGTTCTGGATCATGTGTATCACCATCTCTCTGCCTTCCTTCCTCACCAAAGGATCCTATCCCACTATCTCTGAGCAGGACAAGCCCTCTCCTTGTATTTGGAGATATTTGAAATTGAATTCATCTTATTCACCTCTAGATCACTGGAAATCAGCATATGCTTGGCACACACTAGATATTTATTTAATAAATGTTACCTCTGCAGCAACTGCTCAATTTCCTATTCCTTCTTCTCTTGTGAATAATCTACCTTGATAATCGCCATTTTTCCTTCACAACTTAGCTACCCTCTCTAGGAAGCCTTTTCTAACTCTTTCACCCTCCCAGGCTAAGCTAAATACCTCATTTTGTTCTCCCAGGACCCTCAGCATAATTTTACTACAGAGCTTATCATCAGAGGGGTAAATGTTAGCTTGCTTTTCTGTCATTCACTCACACCCCTATTTCCCAGATCAGTGATGTGAATTTTGCTGCCTATAAGATTGGTAGGTCTAAGAGAACCTAAAAAGTGACACAATGAAGAGTTTCCTAATGATATAATATATGTTCATAAGAAGTCGTATTTTTGAACAGGGCTACCTTCAAGATCTTTTTGAAAAATGTCTTTCATTTATTAGTGTCAGAACAGCTTTGATGTTGCAGTGCAACTTTTTAATGAACCCAGTAGATGTTTAAGCTAATCTGATGATCCCTTCCATGGGCTGCCTAGGACACTGAAATCTCATTGTAGCTCATGTGCACAATTATACTATTAATGAGCTCTCATCCAAAAGATGCTAACATTTCTCAATATCTAAGTTATGTCACAAGTTATGCTGCTTACAAGAACTGAAAAGGATCTGGACTCCAAAATGAGGAGGGAAAAGCACACAGACCAAAGTGCAGAGTAAAAGACCAAGGTGCCAAGTGCAAAAACCAAGATGGCAAAAGGGCATCCTGTGCAAAACAGACCATGTTCAAAATGGCTGAGTGCAACAGCAGAATAACCATGCATGCCTAAAATAACTTAATCACTCCACTCCACTGCCTATAAATACAAAAGGCTCCATCTCAGCCTTGGAGGACTTGGAGCATACGCTCTCCCTTCTCCATTCCTTGATCAAAGAAGTTAAGTTTCTTCTCTGCTTTACTGAACTCACTCCATTTTATTAGCATGAACAGTACGAGGCAGAAGGACTTTCATTTTGGTCCCTGACCTGGAAGGGTCAGCAACACTATGGTTTGCCATTATTACTGTAACAGCTATCATTTGCTGAAGTTCATTGACTCCTTTCTTTAATATGAAGAATAATGGTAAACATTTGTTGTGTTTGCAATGCACCAGATTTTGTTTTAAGTTCCTTAGGCTTGTCTAATATTCAAAATAACCTACTGAGTTAGTGTTGTAGTAGCAACAAGTTGTAGGCTACAAACTCAGCTGTGCACAAGACACAATGTTCATTATTACTGTGTCTTCTCTGCTTCCCCAGGACTATGATTGTTGTGAGGTGTTTGCTAGGTATCAAAGCATTAACAGACAGCCTGGGCTGGGGGTGGGACCTCTGCCATCTGTCCCAACTGGTATCCAATTAAGGAATCATTTTTGTTGTTGTTGCTATTTTCAGTCACCAATTCACACACAAGGCTTTGTCAGTCCAGACTGCATCAGGCCAGACTGCATAAGCTCCCAATCTCTCAAACCTGTCCTGGGTTTTGGCATCTCTTCATGTTCCATGAATGGTTACCCATGTTCCTTTACTTCCAGATTTCCCCAAATTGTACTTGTTTTCTCATTGCCTGGCACCAAGGGCTCAATTGGAGAGAGGGCAGGAAATGAGGGGCACTCTCAGGGACTCTAATCTCAGTGTCTATTTTTCCATTATTCTCTGTCTTTTTTCTAGAAATACATTTGAGTATTAATTTAGAGAAGCGGAAGGAGCTGATCATGAATGTTTGTCATTTAATGCACCTGTTCCTCTCAACCTAGATTTTTGAGACTCAAAAGCCAGTAGTTGACAGTTGATATTTGCTGTGCCACCCTTTCTCAGAGCGAATAAGTGAAGGATATTCTAGTTTACTTTTGGGGAAAGGGTCCCTAAGACTATCTTCAGGCTACTGATTTGCTAGAAGCAGTGATAGGACTCAGCATATAGTCATACTAATGGCTATGATTTATTATAATAAAAGTGTCTATACAAAGCAAAAGGTGCATGGGGTGAAGTCCAAGGAAGTCAAAAGCAAGTTTATGGAAGTTTCCTCCCAGTGGAGTCATACAGGATGTGCTTAATTCCACAACAGTGTGTTGGAACAACATGTGCAGTGTTTTCTATCATGGAAGCTCATTAGAGATTCAGCACCAAAAGTTTTTGAGGAGTTGGTTAGGTAGGTACTCTCTGCTTTGCATGCTTCAAAATCCCAGACTCTCAGATATAAAGTAGACATTCAGCATAAACTGCATTGTTTGTACAAACAATGTAGGAACAGTGAGCCACTCTTTTCGGTGAGGGTGTAGGAACCTCCCCAAATCCAAGTTACCAAATGACAGCCAAGGGCCAGCTTTGTAGCAGGGCACAGTAGTTAGACCTGCTCTATTAACTCTTGACATCAATTAAATGGAGAAGGACCAAGAGTCCAGGAAAATGTAAGTTTTGATAGGGGGAAGGGGAAAGGCCAAGAGATATATCTCAGTTAATACTTGGGAATATTATATTGCCACATGCTTGCTGTTTTTAGTTTATAGATGCAAATAGAAGCTAAGAGAAGTTAAGAAATTTCTAAAAGCAAGAAAACAAATAACAATTAAAAAAAACACCACATACAGTAAAAGTTAGATTTACATCTTGACCTCTTTGATTCCAACATTCATTTTCCTAATTGCTCACCATTCTTGCCTCCATGTCATGTCCCTCTTTTGATTTTGCCCCATGCTGAATTAAGTTTATCTTGTACTTCAATGATTGTTTTAAATTAAATTATCTTCAATATTGTTTGTAGAAAATTCACTAAATTACTTGACTATTCCTTTAGTCTTCTTTCTCCAACTGCCACCTGGAAGGTAGAAGTTGTCATCTTGCTCATCCTCATAACCCAAATAAATGAAAAGCATATATGTTAAGTGAAAGCATCCAAAATCAGAAACACAGTGCACTTGACAGCCCTGAAAACATGGAGGAGCATGTATGGGTGGCTTTAAGATCTGGTGATAGTGAGTGATATCTGGTAATATCACTTTCTTCAACTGACCCTGCTTTCAATTTATTCCCTCCAACCCCGGTCCATCTTCTCATGTGCATGGGATTCAGCAATACTGACCATAAGTTATCCATTCATTTGAGGGACCTGTTTTCCTTAGATGAGAGAATCCTTCTAAACTTACCCACATTAACAGCTACGTGCACCCAGAATGAGATAAAAACTAGAAGAACCAGAGAAAGAATAAAGAGTTATTAAAAGGCTCCTGTAAAGAGTGAGCTGCCAGTGATTGTTCTGGCTTGCCTTGGAAGCTATTGCCCTCTGGTATCCTCTGTACATACACTTCCAAGGAGTCAGCACCAGTCTACCTATCTGAACCTCTATCATTTATTTGAACACAGGGAACATACTAGGGCCCTATTTCTCAATAAAGAGAAACCAGGAGCAAATGGTAGGCAGTCACACACAATGACATTACTGAAGGAATATGTAATCAGTAGATTCAAAGGAAACATCGGTAATGTATATAGCATATACCCAGGAGAGGGAACAAATTGTTAGCTAGAGAATTTTGTTTTTAATTAAACAGGTAATGTATGCCTGCATTTAGTCCTATAAATGAAAATGTATTCACCACAGAGCCATGAATCTTATTAGGCCCTCCTGTACATAAACTGTATGGGTGATTACCACTGATTACTGTACTATTAGAGACCTGTGCGTGGAGTGGCTTGATTGTAGCATGTCTGGCTCTTGAAAGGGCTCCCATGTGCTTTGCCTGAATTGTGTGGAATCAGCAGGGGTTCAGATTGCTTGGCAATTCAATTGTATGTATGAGTAGCTGAGTAGGAGGGGATGCAGATGCACACTGTGGAATGCTATGCTTTCTTTATGCAGGCCAGAGATCAAGGAAAGAGGTTTGTGTGGGGGAAGGTGCTATCAAGCCTCTTGCCTAGAGCACAAATTCCATGTTCAGACCCATCTTGGCAGGTACCTGCCCATACCACTGGATGATGCCATCTCAATGGACTCAGAATTTGTATTATTCATAAAAATCACACCTGCAGAATAAGATGTTCACTCTTGACACCTAATTAAGTTCTCTCTAATAATTTTCCAGCTACTTCTACACCCAGTCCATTGTCAGTACAGCCCCATTTGTTCCTGATGCATTTGGAGTTGAGGTCAATCTCTTTCCTTTATTGCAATCATTTTTTTTAATTTTTATTTTTTATTAATGTATTACATGTGTACATATCTTCCCATTGCCCCCCATTCTCATGCATGCTCTAACCCCCCAGTGTCTTGTGTCCATTGGTTATGCTTATATGCATGCATACAAGTCCTTCGGTTGATCTCTTATCTACCCCACTTCCCGCTAACCTTCCCACTGTAGTTTGACAATCTGTTTGATGCTTTACTGCCTCTGTATCTACCTTTTTATTCATCAAGTTATAATGTTCTTTATTATCCATAAATGAATAAGATCATATGGTATTTTTCTTTCAGTGACTGGCTTATTTCACTTAGCATAACGCTCTCCAGTTCCATCCAGGTTGCTGCAAATGGTAAGAATTCCTTCTTCTTTTTTATGGCAGTATAGTATTCCATTGTGTAGATGTACTGTAGTTTCTGATCCACTCATCTGCTGATGGGCATGTAGGCTGTTTCCAAATCTTAACTATTGTAAATTGTGCTGTTATGAACATTGGGGTGCATATATTCTTTCTGATTGGTGTTTCTAGTTTCTTAGGATGTATTCCTAGGAGTGGGATTACTGGGTCAAATGGGAGTTCCATTTTTAGTTTTTTCAGGAAACTCCATACTGTTCTTCACAGTGGCTGCACCAGTCTGCATTCACACCAGCAGTGTACGAGGGTTCCTCTTTCTCCACATCCATGCTAACAACTGTCATTTGTTGATTTGTTGATGATTGCCATTATAACAGGTGTGAGATGGTATCACATTGTCATTTTGATTTGCATCTCTCAGATAATTAGTGACTTTGAGTATGTTTTCATGTGTCGCTTTCTAAAAGATTCTATTTAGGTCTATTGCCCATTTTTTAAATTGGGTCATTTATCTTCCTTTTATTCAGTTGTATAAGTTGCCTGTAGATGTTGGAGATTAAACCTTTATCAGTGATAACATTTGCAAATATGTTCTCCCATACAGTGGGCTTTCTTGTTGTGTTGTTGATGATTTCTTTTGCTGTGAGAAAGCTTTTTATTTTGATGTAGTCCCATTTGTTTATTTTCTCTTTAGTTTCCATTGCCCTAGGAACAGTATCAGTGAAAAAGTTCCTTCAGCATATGTCAGAGATTTTGCTGCCTGTGGATTCCTCTAGTATTTTTATGGTTTTTTTTGTCTTATGTTTAAGTCCTGTATCCATTTTGAGTTTATTTTTGTGTACGGTGTAAGTTGGTGGTCTAGTTTCATTTTTTTCATGTATCTGTTCAATTTTCCCAACACAATTTATTGAAGAGACTGTCTTGACTCCATTATATGTTCATGCCTCCTTTGTCAAATATTAATTGAGCATAGTGGTTTGGGTTGATATCGGAATCTTTTATTTTATTCCATTGGTCTATATATCTGTTCTTATGCCAGTACCAGGCTGTTTTGAGAATTGTGGCTTTGTAGTACAGCTTAAAATCTGGTATTGAGATTCCACCTACTTTATTCTTCTTTCTCAGGATTCTTTATTGCAATCATTTTAAATAAAGTCTTTCTTGCCATTTTGAATGAGTATCAGGATGATTTTTCTTTAACGATACTCAAAAATATTTGTTCCTTGCCTGTCTCCATGAGGATCCCTTTATGTTTCCATCAGAAAAAGAGGTGTGACTTTTTCTAGCATGGTTACCATGCTGGAAGAAGAGGGCACATTCCTTAATCATGACAACACCAATATATATTGAATGTTCACTTTTACTAGGCTCTGTCCTAAGTACTATACTTCTACCCAGAATTTTAGTAGAGCCTGCCTGCAACTTATGTTATGAGTTCAATATCCTCATTTGGTTTCTCTATTGATATTGGTACTCAGAGAATTTATCACCATTTCTTGCTAAGTGAATATCTATGTCCATGATGTCATAGCACTTGGACTTCCTCAACTTGAAGTTTGTCAAGTTTTTCTTGGGTCCTGTCAGCCATACCAGCAGGTTTCTGTTTCCTATTCTAAGTATCATTCTTCCCAGAATCGCAAGCCTTCAGGATCTCATTACTATTGAACTCTGATAAAGAATAGATTTCATGTCTGCATTTACATAAGTATGAATCTCAACTCCAGAGGTTCACATTTGAAACCACCTCTCTCATTGAAGGTGTGGAGACTTGGTGTTCTTCTTTAGGAATTCCAAATACCAGATGAGAGGTTTAAGGGAGGTATTATTTGAAAAGAGAAAAAGGTCTTGCCAGAGCATTTGAAAGCCCACTCCATAATAATAACCTGATCTCCAATACGTAAACTGTATGGGAGATTACCACTGATTACTGCACTATTAAAGGGCTATGCATGGAGAGGTTCATAGTTGGACAAGTCGAGATATGAACACATTTGGAAAAGAGGAGTCACTGTGTATTGTGCAGATGTGGTTAAGTATAAATAAGAATTAATTTATGCTAAAACTTTTACCCCAAGGACTATCATGATGCCATGACCTTGGTCTATGACCCATCCACCTGAGCCCAGCTGACTTGAAAAATGAAATGCATCAGAGAAGCAAGAGCCTTTCTGTCACTTTCCTATCCTCTGAAGGTCTCTGGGAAATGACCATGGAGACACTTAGATAATGATAACTGCAGCCAAGTGTTAAGAGATCTCAAGCTTCACACACCAATACCTGGAAGAGACCACAGTGGTACTTCGAGATACGAGTTTAATTCGTTCTGTAACCTTGAGGCATGGGAAACTATGAGACGCTCCAGTCACGGTAAACTGGTAGGTCGTGTGCAGCCGGCCAATCTGCTCGATTACTCCTATCTCAAATGTTGCTTGTATTTCAAAGCAAAAATAGCTCGCTCGATGGCTCGTATCTCAAAAATCTCGTATGTTAGGGCACTCGTATCTCGAGGTACCACTGCATCTGCAAACCCATCTGCAAACCAAGCAGAAGGTCACACTGGAAATATAATTTACACCCACACGTATAAATACCACCCAAAGCAGTGCCTCTTACTTACCAGGCAGCCACAGGTCCTGCCTTAAGGAATTCAGTAAAGAGTCCAAGGAGAACCAGCACTTGCCAGCTGGTCCTCCCAGAAAGTTTTTCTTCTTGAGATTGGACTGGCTCCCAGCAATACAACTATAGCTGTGCATCCTGCTTGCTAACAAAGCTGCTGAGGAAGAAAGCAAGCCAGGTGGGCCTGTCCAACCCACTTAGCCCAGGTGGGATAGGCACTGGGCATATCAAATTTCCATAATTAACCATTCACTGTTGCCTTTCACAAACTAAAGCTGTAATTTCCCAAGACTATTCAAGGTGACACAGGCTCCTCTTCTAAAGGCATTAATTAGAAACATCTCAGTCCCTGTGGCAGGGGTGGAGCAGATCTTTCCAAATGTAGTGTGTATTTATTTAGAGCTATTACCACATAATATTTACAAGATACTTAACATGCATTAATTACCCTGTAATGAACTCTATGACTATAATATCAATGTTCTGTCACGGCTGTTAAATGCTCCCCCGGCCACACACACACATACATACTTTTTTTAATCACCTTGGGGGGAAAAATTAAAATTAATTGCATGACCATTAAATTCTTATTTTTAATAGAAAACTTGCAAATGATGTGAAAATGCAAAACAGGGTGCACAGTAAATCAAAAGCAGATAACACACATTTCTAGAGACACTCTGCTGTTTTTATGAGCATGTTTTACCATCCATTCATTATACTGTCTGTCCTTTTGAAAGCTGGTTATTATATTGCTTATACAAAGAAACATGTGAATGGCTGTGCAACAAGCCATGAAAATCAGAACAAAACTGAACATTTCTGCTGCTCTTTGAATCCACCTTCCTCAAATCTCTGCCTAGAGAATTCTTACAAGAGGCTCATCCCTGTAACACCCACACAAAGCCTTATAGAAGAGAAAGGGGAAGACTTGCCATAGTAGCTCATGATTCAAAATGGTGGTTACCCAAAGAATGTTCAACAGCCATCCTATTTCTTTTAAGAAGTGACAATTTTTTTTGGAACCAAAGAAATGGAGTAAGGAGATCAGGGTTGTACAGCATGACCTATCTCCTAAAATCCTACGTCACCCCCTTTTTATTTCTCTCAAATGTAGGTCAGCTTTACATTATCTATGGCAAATCACCATCTGGGCTACCTTTCAATTATGGGAGCATCCTAATAGAGCAGTGTTTAATTGATTTAGTTTTCAGAAAAACCTTCTCAACTTGAGCCCAAATCTTATCTCCCAATAAATTTCACTCATTTATTCTAATGTTGAACCCTAGCTCAATATAGTCATAAAATACTTTATTCCCTCTTGCTTGGCCACCCTTTAAGTCTTTGGTAACAGGCATCTAATGCCTGAGAAAGTTCATTGTACTGGTGGTATGAAGAATGTCTTTACCTTGATAGAGGTCATGCACAAAGCAGGTAGGTTGGTTTGGAAGTTTACCTCTAGATAAATATCTAGTTCCAGACCAGAATCTTCCATGGTTCTTCACAGTGGCCCTTGTTTGCTAGGAGCCCACCTACCTTCCTATAAAATGGAAATGTCTCTTTCCCTTTCACACCAAAAGCCCCTTCAGGTCCTCAATTTTTCCTTTTGGTGGTGGTCACCTGCTTGAGGTCTATCCACATGCATGTGTGCATTTCCTAATTACAGCTTCCATTTTTATGATAAATGCAGGGAGCTTCTTTTATAGGGCTTACAATTCATGACAAGCATGCAATAAAAGTATGAAATGAACATCTTATTCCAAGAGGAGGATTATAGACAAGAGGACTAGTTGACACAAATACATGTTGGAAATGATCCAGACAAGAGGAAAATTGAATACATTTCCTAGGTAATGCCCAAACATTGCTTATTTTATGCTACTGAAAAACGTGAAAATTATATATTGAATTGTCTCTTAGTCACACAAAGAATTACTGTGGCATAATATTGATATCCCTTTGGTTTGTATTTCTTGGAACATGATATTGAAAACATTCCTTCACATTTATTGATATCTATTCTATGCCAGAAACTATGCTAGATGCTGGGGACAGAATAGCTGAGGACACTGCCCCTCAGGCATTCATAAAGGATAGTCAAGCCACTTCTGATTTGCCAAGAAACCACAGAGGGGAGAATAACCAAGTCAACATAAAATAGTTAAGGAAATGTTCATAGAGGCAATGATAAGCCAGCTGGGTATGAAAGGGAAAATAAGATATATGGGGCAGATAAGGGTAGGAAAGACATTCCATGAAAAAAAAATCAACTAGTCAAAGCCAGTATAATGGAAAAATATAGCAAATCTGGCAACAATGTTAGTTCATTATGACTGAAACTTAGGGCATGTGGGTGAGGAAGAGGAGGCTGATAAAATAGTTTGGGTTTATGTCATGCAAGGTCTTGGATGCCTTGCTAAAAAATTTTGGGTTTATCATGAAGGAGTTATGGAACAATTTTTGAGATAAAATATGAAAAGTATGTGTGTTTTTTATTAAATTTATTGGGGTGACATTGGGGTTACAAAACCATACATGGTTCAAGTATACAACTCATCTGCACAACCATAGTGTGCCCATTGCCCTAAGCAAAATCCCCATTCTCCCCACCTTTGCCCTCATCCACTTTCTTTCTGGCTGTTACCACACTGTTGTCTATATCCATGTGAGATATAAATATATATATATATATATATATATATATATATATTTTCTTACTTTCTTCATCATCTTTCATCCAGTCCTCCAACACTCCTCCCCTCTGACAGCTGTCAGTATCTATCTATATAAAATCCTAATATGCAAATAGATTGAAAGGCAGAATGACTGGCAGAATGACCAGTCGCTATGATGTGCACTTACCAGCAGGGAGCAGATGCTTAATGCAGGGGCTACCTCCAGCCCATAGGCCTCAACTGGTGGTGAGGAGGGGTAGGGCTACCAAGTGGGCAGTGCCAGGCCAGCTAAGGCAGGAGTGAGCAGGGGCCCCAATCACCCTGCCATTCGCCCCATAGATCAGCCCTTATTGCTGATCAGGCCTAGGAACCCTATCTGTGCATGAATTTTGTGCACTGGGCCACTAGTGTTTTTATAATAGAAACTAGAGGCCAGGTGCACAAAATTTGTGCATGGGGGGAAGTCTTTCAGCCTGGCCTGAATTCGGTCCAATCCAGAACCCCTCAAGGGATGTCTGACTGCCAGTTGGGGCCTGCGGGATGGGGCTTAGACCACCAGTCAGACATCCCTCTCACAATCCAGGACCATTGACTCCTAACCACTCACCTGCCTGCCTGATCACTCCTAACTGCCTCTGCTTGCTGGCCTGATTACCCCCTCACTGATCTCCTGCTGGCCTGGTCACCCCTTAATTGCCTCCCCTGCCAGTCTGGTCACTCCTTAACTATTAGGAAAGAAATTGGATGTTAGGAATATCTCTGGTCAACTCAGTCTAATTAGCATATTACCCTTTTATTAGTATAGATTGCAGTTGTGTGGCTCTTATAGAAGACAGAGAGGTGGGGTGACGCAAGAAGCTGAGAGGTTATTTCAGTGGTCTAAGAAGATACTGAGGAGGGTCTAAATGCTAGGTATGGCTGTGGAATTGGAGAATAGGCAATAATTAATAGGAAGATAATTAAGTTATCAGGTTCTGGAGAATTGGTGGATAGTACAAAAGGATGAAGAGGACAGAATTCAGAAGGATGCCTAGCATTTTTGCTTGAGTAATTTGGTAAATAAACTGACCATTAACTAAGATACATTGTGGGTTAAGTATTTTAATTATTGGATACATAGAAGTTTTAGTGCCTATGCCGAGACCAGTTTGGCTCAGTGGATAGAGCATCACCCTGTGAACTGAAGGGTCAAGGGCATGCACCTTGGTTGCAGGCACATCCCCAGTAGGGGTGTGTGCAGGAGGCAGCTGATTGATGTTTCTCTCTCATCAATGTTTCTAGTTCTCTGTCCCTCTCCCTTCCTCTCTGTAAAAAATCAATAAAATATATTTTTAAAAAGTTTTAGTGCCTAAAGAAAATATATTTGAAGAATTTAGAAAAAAACTGTTCTGAAGTGAAGTTACTGGTAGGTGATAACTAAATTCATGAAAGTAAATAAGGAAGACTGATGATTTAAACCATGAAACACTTATATTTAGGGAATAAACCCAAAACATGATTGAAAAGGCAACACCAAGGATGTATTCAAAGGGGAAACCAGAAGATTTTGGTGTTACAGGATAGTGGTTGTGTTTAACAGGAGGGCCAAATGCCTGCAGCTCTCCTAAGTTGCACACGTGATCACCTTCCACATCTGACTTCTGATAGCTGTTTAGACTTCTAGATTTGCCTACACTGAAGTCCAACTTCATGTGGACCAGAATTGTTCAGACGCTCTTAGACTTATTACCATTCCTCTGAAATTTGGACTTTGGCCAAAACCTCAGTAAAGAAGTCTTCAGACTACCCCACAATAAAGACTCCATCTTCCAAAGTACACTTGATTTTTCTATTTCCCATCAAGCAACTCACCCAGGAGTGACATTTCTGTAAACCAATGATTCTCAAAGTTTTGTCCCAGAACCAGCAGTTTATCTTTGGTTGAAAATATACTAATTCTTAGGGCCCATTGCAAACCTATTGATAAGAAACTCTGGGGATGGGGAGAAGAAATTTATGTTCTAATAGCCCTCCAGATTATTTTGATGCCCACTCAAGTTTGAGAGCCACAAAAAAAGCTGATAGTTGTGTTCTTCTATCAAGGTTGGGAAACATCCAGCCCACAGGCTATACACTGAGTGGCCAGATTATTATGATCTCTGAATGCATAATAATCTGGCCACTAAGTATATATCCTGTATAATAAAAAGCTAATATACAAATTGTCCCCTGGACCAGGAGTTTGACCAGCAGGTAGGCTGGCCAACCGCTCATGTCCCCTCCTGGCCATGCAGGAATCCATGCACTGGGTCTCTAAAATATTGAATGGCCAGATTATTATGGGTTCAGAGATCATAATAATCTGGCCACTCTGTGCCTAAGGCCAGAAAAATAATTTGCTCTGCCAAGGCATTAGGGGTGAGTTATTTAAATGTTTGACCAAATATAGCAGGCTAATTTTTAAGTTGATAATTCTGTATGGTACAAGAATGATGTTACAAATATCCAAATGGCTCTTGGCAGAGAAAAAATTTCCCACTCCTCTAACATTGCAGATTCCCTAAAAACAATGTGCTCAGAATCTGTCTTTGATAATGAACAGATAGAGTCTGAAGTGAAAAAAGTCTGATGTTTTCTGCTTAAATTACGTTATATTTCAATCATAGATGTTATCTAGAGTGTAATCTATACAATGAATATTTCTAAGTCTTTGGTCATTATTATTAGTTAAATAGAGGGGAGGGAATTGGCAGAAGGGTGGCTGGTTGTTCAATGATCAGTAATTGTTAAAGGGACAGTAACTAAATGCCAAATTTGTGTAATGGAAATCTTTTTCTTCATCTTTTGACATAATGATAATTATAATATGCTCTAATGTTTCTACATTTTACACTAAAGCATATAATTTTCATGAAATAATTTAAAATAATTGAACAAAAATATTTTTATTTATCTATTAGTATACCACCCTATCCTACAAGGGACTTGAAGCAGCATAAAGAATACTAAATAGTATACTAAATAGTATACTAAAATTTAATGTTCCTATAAGGTGTTAGTTTTAGCACAGAAAGAGGTCCTAGACGTTTCCTTCTGTGCTAGATATTATCCTTTTAGCTGCTAGGTAGCTGGTAGGTAAACCAGAAGAGGCACCATAGTAATAGACAGGCATTTGGAGAGGGCAGTGACTGAGATGATTCTCATGTTATCTGAACTGATTCTCATGTTACCGAAGGAAATATTAAGATAATAAAAATTACCTGACATTAAGATTGTCACAATTCATTATGAAGAGATTAGTCATGTTGTCCATTTGTGTGCACCTGATCAGCCTTACTGTCATTCTCTTCCTGCCTTCTGTTCAGAAGACCCTATGCCTGAACCAACCTGCTTGACCCAACAGCCTTAAAATCTTCATCCAGTACTAACTCTGTTATTTTTATCAAATAGGGGTTATTTAACCATTTCTAATATACATTTTTAAATTCTGATTTTTCCACTCTCGCCCATCAGTCTCCAAGTTCTTATACCTGATACATAGTATGCAACATTAGTATTTACTGAAAGAATGGAAGCTTGGTAAGATGGAAGACAAGATAAGTGATCTGGGTTGTGGTCTGACCACCACATTAACAGATTTTCAAATTTTTAAGTGAGTGAATTCATTTCCCTAAACCTCAGTTTTCTAACTTCTGAATTACAGATCTATAAAGGACTTCATTATTCCCAGCCTTTACTAACCTGTATTAAATGAGAAAAGAGAATCAGGAAACGAACAACCTGTCTGGAAATTTCACAGGCCTAATCAGTGTCTGCTACACTCTTCTGAAGTTTCTGGAAAATGTAGATGGAGGCTCCATTTCAAAGGAGCAGAAGTTGATTTATGATTTAGTACAAAGGCCATGAGAAACTCAAGAGCCTAAATTGCTGTTTCCTTGAAATTATCCTGTTCTGGTGAACTCAGATAAAATGAGCCAAAAGCAGGCTCTCAGAGATATCCTGGTGAAGCAAAACTGCTGATTCTCCCTAGTGCCCCTGATAAATCTGCTGATACCACCTGAACCAGAGCCTCTCAGAAGGTTAACAAGAGCCCCATCACCAGAAAGGAAGATGTAAAAGTGTCTCCTGACCTAACTTCTGGAAGCTACCCCAGACCATTTTTCTATCAGTCTTTGAAAACAGACCCAGCCTAATGTCATACCCGGTGTCAACCCGTACAAAGTCTCAGTTGTCACTTCAGGGCTTAGAATTTAGTTTATGGCTTTTGAAGAGTTTCAGATAATGCTAAATAATCAAGGGTTCTTTGAAGCCTCCACTGAAGGAGGGCAGGTTGTTTGTCCTTAGGGGAGCAATCAATAATAATCAGCACTTCTTGATAACTTAATGCCATGCAATAGCTGTACTTTACATGAAACATCTCATTTAAACACACACTCAAAGTGACTAGTTTACAGTAGAAGAAACGGGCTTAGAGAGAATGCAAAATGCCTAACTTCTGAAAGATTCTCAGTTGACTTAACCCAATCAAAGCAGTTGCTATCCGGAAAGGAAAGTGTCAGGTTTTGTGGAATCTAATGTAAAATGCATTAGATTAGTAAAGTTTTTGTCTTTCTTTTCTTTTAGGTAAGATCACATTTTGCAAACTATTCAACAGAGGTTAGCAACATTTTAGGAGTGTTTGCTGAAGAGGTATCATATTATTCAAAGTGAATAAAGAAGCCAAGAGTTCCCAATGCAGTGTGAACTCTCAAGAGAGATGGGAAGTGGGAAAGTGGACTTTTTGGAAGAAGGAAATGAAGTGAGGAAATTATCACAAGCAGGGAGGTAATGGTAAAAATGGTAAATCATTAAGAAACAGGTATTAAATAGACACATCCTTAGAAAGCTCAGCTTTTAGAAAAGTCCTGAGTTTTTTGACAAGCAAACTACATCTCAGAGAGAATTGTTGAAAAATAACATAATGATGCGATATTAAGATCAGGATTTAACCACCTACAAAATGGAAAAAGTAGTCCTTCACTTATTGAGGATGACTTATAAGAGGGGTGTCATGCCTTTGCGGTAGGTCACACTCATTGTTGATATGCCTGGTCCATGTTCTTCTGCTCATCCTCTGGTTTCAACCTTTGATGTTCTCATTAGTCAGGAGAGGGGCTTCTACAGGTTTAAGGGAAGAAATGTGCTTCTTTATGAGAAGAGTTAAGTCTCCTCTCTTGAAAGGTTTGAGTAAACCTGAAAGAGAGGCCTCCAAACTGCTCAGAAGTTGCACTTGGGTAGTGCTAGTATAGATTGTAAACGTATTCCTGATTCCCTGGATATTCTAGGAAAAAAAAAAAACCTTTAGCTGTGACAGAGGTAGCTTTGAGAAAGTTCAGTGAATGCTTTGTGGAATGCAACTAAGAAACAAAGGAGGACAAAGATAGGGAGCAAAGGGGAAAGAGAACAATTATGCTAGCTATGCCAAGTTAGCAAAATGAGACAATCAAAAGCTGAAACCAGAGGGTGAGCAGAAGAATATAGATAGGCTATCAAAATCAGGTTTCTGATTTTGGAAGAAAGCAGGCAGAAGTATAGGCAGGTTTATGAATGAAGCTGGTAAATGGGAGGCACCAAATCAGCACAGTGTGTATGCAAGCTCAATTTAGTGACCAAATCCAAAGTCAAAAGGAAATGGATATTTTGCCCTTGATCCTTTACATGGACCCATTTTCTCCAGAAAAGCACATTATTAGGTTCCAGTAAACACCCAGTCTTTTATTTCTAGCACCCATTCACCTACAATTACCCTTCCCTTACTTTCATGCTTCTGGTTATCTATAGCTGCATAATGATCCATGCTAAAATATATACAATAACTATTTCATTATGGTCACAGATTCTGTGGGTCACAAATGTAGCAGGGCACTGTGGGAATGGCTTGTGTCTACACCCTAATGTCTAGGGCCTCACTTGAGAAGACTCAGTGGTCTGGGGGCTGGAATCATCTGCAGCTTCTTCACTCACAGAGCTGGTGCATTGTCTGGATGACTTTAACAGGTCTCAGTGGGAGCTGTTGATCCACCTGGGGCCTCTCGTGTACTTGGACTTCCTCACAGCATGGTGACTTCAGGATAGTAAGTAGTGGCTCAGACATCCATAGCTTGTTTTGGCAAATAAGCTAGAAGCAACTAGGTCTAGCATTGAAATAACATGTGTCATTCCATTGTACTTGCACTGCTATGGATCAAAGCAGTTATAGGCCTTCCCAGATTCAAGAGGAAGGAACAAAGAATATGGAAGAATTTGTGGCCCCTCTCCTCTTCTTGGCCTCTCTCCTGCCCTGCCACTTCATGATAAGGTTTTGACTATTCTCTGGACAACTTGTTCTCCTGGACATATCTAGATATGCACCTCCTGCATTCTTTCTCAGGCACAGTTTTGACTATTGCATTTACAAAACTTATGAAGGAATGATCTCTGGGCATGCAGGATTTGGGCTGGCCTCATAGTATCTATGCTAAATTTACTTAGCTAGGTCTGTGTATGCATTATCTTATTGGATCCTTTTAATAGCTCCTTAATAAAGGTATAATTATTTCTTCATTTAAAGAAGTGAGGGAGCTGAAGCTTGGGGAGATTCAGCAGTTGGTCAAAGGTTCCACAACTAAGCAAATAAGTTCTGGGTAGAACCACAATTTAAACCTAGTCTTAATCACCATGTCATATGCCTCTCTCACCAGTGCTGTTCAATGAATTCTTCCAGTTCTCTGAACTAGGGCATTGCAGATTATGATTGCATTTTCTCTCCCTCCTCCCACCCCCAACCTAACCAGTCCTGGCCAATGAATTTAAGCATAGGTATTGCATGTCCTTTGGGGGGGTATTTAACTGTGGTGGGAGACCCTCCCACAAGTCCCACAAGCACTGAGACTGCATTATTGGGGAGGTGGAAGTTGCTCTGCCAACCTGAGTTTTCAGGTGACTGTAATGAGCAGAGCCTCCAGCTCACTCATGGTGGACATGGACCATGAGTAAAAAGTAAATGTTTGTGGTTTAAGCCACTGAGTATTGTCATTACACAATATAATCTGGACTATATTATCTAACTGACCTTATAATATTTTTGATCTTCAGTTTCCCTGACCATAAAATTGGATAATTGCTACTACTTAGAGCAGAGGTAGGGAACATCTGGCCCGTGGGCTGTATAAAACCTGAGAAATCATTTGACCTGGCCCTGCTAAGCATTAGGGGTAAGTTAATTAAATGTTTGACCAAATACAGTAGGCTAATTTTTAAGTGATAATTTTGTATGGCATGAATTATATTATAAATATCTGGCCCTGGCAGAAAAGAGTTTCTCCACCCCTGCTCTAAAGGGACTATTAGAATGAATGGAAATGATGTATGTGTGTAACATAACTGGTTCAGTGTTTAACTAAAGTAGGATGTACTAACATAGAATATTATTGCTAACATATGTAAGGAGAGTGTATGGCTCTGAGTAGAATGGGGACTAAGTTGGCTTAACCTCACTCCTATCAACAGCTCAGGGGCTCACCCCATCAAGAACCTCTTCATTAGCACCCTGTCTTGCAGCAGAATGTTGCCAGCATGGTAATCTCTGGCCACAGAGACATCAGAGAGAGAGAAAGCAGAGAATGGGGAGAGGTAGAGTTGTTATGTCTTTTTATAAATATGATGTTTGCCTGCCGGGACCAGATAAGGGTAGTAAGATTTAAGCTAGTAGGTGAATACAGGAAATGGAGCCAACTACTTTAATTTGATCACAAGAATAACTTTCTGGAACTGAGGTTTCTAAAATAGATTTCTTTCATAACCAAATAACAACCAGGTAGGATAATCACATTTCAAAAGCTGAGCCTCATTTCCCCCTAGATGAGGAACTTTGAACACTTCCTCCAGAGGGAACTGAGGAAGTACCTCTTATTCAAACCATGCCAGTCTGTGATTGTCCAATTATTCACTGCATTCTGCTTTTGATGGCCCAGATGTTCTCAATTTCTTATAATAAATTCTTTCATCTGAAAACTGGTTCTACTCAGAAATGCAAAATCCTCTTCAGTTTGCCAGCTTTTTTTGATGAGCTGGTATAATTAGCCTTTAATTTGCTTATTGTTTTGCAATAGAAAGCCCAAGTTTAATTTCATTTCTGTAAACCTGTAGACAAGAGCCGACCATTCTATCATTTAAGTCATTCTCCTCATTACTTTCTGCTTTGGCTCAGCCCATCCCCATCCTCATAATCAAGATGAAATTTTAGGAAAACAACTTTTTTCCCTTCCTTTTTTTTCTGCTTTAAAAAAAGAAATAGTTTTTTTCCATTGCAAACTACTTAAATTTGATTTGATAATAATATTTATTGAATATCTTTTCTATACCCACTTGTTTTTTAAAAATAATATACATACTTATTAGCCTTTGTAATGATTAATCAATTGATTAACACCTTTAGTCACCAATATAACTATGTCAACCAGTATTTATTGAGCTCCTTCCATAATCCCATATACCATGTAAGCCTTGATACAGATAAATATGAGATAGGTTCTTAGCCTATGGGTCATCTATTTGTGGAAGTTGGGCACAATTGTAGTAATAATATAACAAGTTACCAATAATAGATAATTACATTTACTCTCTCAAAAAGCATTAATTGACAAATATTGATTAAACACTTTGCCATGCTTAAATACTAGAAGATTAATTTTTCCCATTTTTACACTACACATTTTTGTGGTGTTACCAAAGCCTTCCTCTTTTCCTAGATGATTTTGTTTCCAATTCAATGTCCTGCATTGAGATTTTACTTTGCAGGGTTGAGGAAAATGAGCTGTCTGATATTCTCTGGTATGTGTTCTAGATTGTGGTATAGAGAAATGATGTCTCATGGTGGTGAAAGCATCGGTCCTGGAGTCAGACAGCTTGGGTTCAAATACATGGTTACGTGGCTGCTATATTACCTTAGTCAAGTTACTTACCCCTCTATGTCCCATTTTCCCTATCTATGGTGATTAAATTTATATATCAACTTGATTAGGCCCAGGCATTGCATTGTTCTGGGTGTGTCAATGAGGATGTTTCTGAATGAAATTGCCATTTGAATTGGTAGACTGAGTCCAGCAGATTGCTTTCCCCCAATATGGGTGAGCTTCATCCGATCAGTTGAAAGCATGAATAAAACAAAAGGCTGGATAAGGGGCCTTCATTCCTCTCTGACTGACTGTCTTTAAGCTGGGGCTTTGGT
Source organism: Lasiurus cinereus (assembly GCA_011751065.1). Taxonomy (NCBI): domain Eukaryota; kingdom Metazoa; phylum Chordata; class Mammalia; order Chiroptera; family Vespertilionidae; genus Lasiurus; species Lasiurus cinereus. The sequence goes on along the minus strand of JAAGEH010002525.1, from coordinate 21,891,336 downwards.
TTTCTGCCTCAAACTGGAACTATGTGATAAATTGTCTTGGGGCTCCAGCTTGCCAACTATATAGATCCTGGGATTTCTCAGCCTTCATAATCACATACATCAATTGAAGAACTCCAACTACTAATCCTATCTAATAAAAGAGTAATATGCAAATTGATCATCACTCCAACACACAAGATGGTGTGGTCAAAGAGGCTGCCCTCATGTGGACACAAGATGGCCACCACAATATGGCCAGCAGGGGAAGACAATTGGGAGGGATCAGGCCGGAGGGGAGGGCAGTTGTGAGTGATCAGGCCTGCAAGGGAGGGCAATTGGGGGCAACCAGGCCTGTAGGGAAGGACAGTTCATGAGGCTGGGGGTACCCAGGCCTACAGGAGAGAGCAGTTGTGGAGAGGGACCAGGCCTGCACAGGAGGGCAGTTGGGGTGACCAAGCCTGCAGGTAGGGAAGTTAGGGGTGACCAGGCCTGCAGGGGGGCACAGTTAGGGGCAACCTGGCTAGCAGGGAAGCAGTTAGGCATCAATCAGGCTAAAAGGGGAGTGGTTAGGGGTGATCAGGGTGGCAGGCAGAAGTGGTTAGGGGCAATCAGAAAGGCAGGCAGGTGAGCATTTGAGAGCCAGCAGTCCTAGATTGTGAGAGGGTGCAGGCTGGGCTAAGGGACACACCCCCATGCACAAATTTCATGCACTGTGCCTCTAGTACTGTTTATAAATTTGAGATAAAAAGAAATAAATCATTACATGGCATAAGACAGAGTACTTACAACTGTGTCTGGCACAAGTTCATCCTTCTGTGAATGTGCACTGCTATTAATTTCAAAGCTATGGTGCACACAGTTTTCTGGCCATTTATATCTGAAGATTGTCTCTCCACTGCCATTGCCCTCATTCTGAGCTGCCCTTTCCAAAGACAGAATTGATGATTCTTTGAAGCGCTTAGCTGATGTATTCATTTTCCCCTTTTGTTATCTCACTTGAAATCACATCATCTCCAGTCCGTGGAAAATGATTCTGTTGGGTCACACACTGATTCAAGCAGAGAGACTAGAAATAATCAGAAATTACTTATACCAGTGAAGTGTCAGGTGAGTCTGCACAGGCCATTCTTCGAAGAACATTTTTAGCAATTCTGTAGATAAAAGAGGGTTGTGAAGGTTTTGTGCATCTTTCTTTTTTCTTCTTCTTTTTCCAGATGAGAAGAGTCCTAAACAGACCTTTTTCGAGTAATAAGTTTCCAAGGCTAGCAATTTGGATCTCAAAAACTCAGATTCAAAGGAGCCCTCAGTTCAGGACAGGCATTGCTATCTAAAATAAATGCCTGAATAGCTGCCAGTTAAGGTACACGCTGAGCAGATAGGAAAAGTATAGCTACATTATAGATTGCTCTTGAATTTGAGAGGTCTTTGTCTGAGGACAATAGTAATATGAACAAATATCCAGATTTTCAGTTATGGGCCATCCAGAGGATCAAGCAACTAATCAAATTAAATCCAAATTGAGTCAGCAATGCCAGCACCATTAGTATGGAAAGCATGCATCACCAGATATCCTTCCGTGAGTCTCCTGGCTCAGTTCTTGGAAATGGGGCTGAATTATACCCAATCTAATACTTATAGGTATTTTTTTCTGCTCAACAATGAGGTTTTATTGTTCATAATTAAATAGGGTTGGTTCACAACAATGAAATGATTCCCCCATGCCTTTCACCAAATTAGAATCCTCTTAAGACTCTAAACATGTTATCAATAGAAAATGTACTCTATTAGTTAGTTGACTATTACTAAATTTAAGCTCCATTAGCAGTATTCCCAGGAAAAATAATAATCTCTCATCTCTAATTGTGCTGTTAATCAATTTAAGCAATTTAATAGTAAGGTTCAGTTTTACCTAGAACTGCTATTTGGCTGCATTTTACTCAATAGGAGAGGGGGGAGATCTATTTGTCTTTCTCTGTATCTTTTAGTTCTGACTTGCTCTTTCCTAGTATGTTCTATCTCAGGTAAAGGCACTAGCAGTCAGCCTAATCCATCATCTTTGACACCTCCCTCTCATGTCCATGTCCAATCAATCACAAATCCTGATAATTCTATCACACAAATAACTTTTATATTCACCCTATCTTCTCCTTTCCTCTGCCATTTATTTTACTCCAGCAAGAACCATCAGGGGTGGGCATTCTTAACAGAAAGGCATCCTGGGAGTTTCCAGTGGAGAGGAAAGAACAAATTGTGGCAATAGGATGGTAATTAATGTCTTCCCAGGATGGTTACACCCCTTGAGCTTCAGAAATGCATTTAGGCAAAATTTTCCAGAGATGGGTGCTAGCTAGTTTAAGTCACTAAAAGTCACAGATGTGAAATAAGTGAATCTGAACCATGGATTCATGTTTCTTTGAATGGTTTTATTTAAAGTGAGTGGGTCAAAAAAGAAAGCATAATCCTAGATAGTAGTCATATTCTACATTGAGGGGAAATCAAAATATTGGTTCTGAGGTCCATGTTTGGATTCAAATAAGACTAAATATGCAAAGCAGGATCAGAGAAGTTTAAAGAAAAAGAGGTAAAGAGCTAACTATCAAACTCAGATATAATGGCTTATTCCCCAAGATCTCAACATTAAAAATATTTTATGTACCTGCTAGAGGCCCATTGTACAAAGCTTCATGCAATAGGTTTTTCTTCTCCTGGCTGCTGACACCGGTTTTCCTCTGGCGCCCAGGACCCAGGCCTTCACTCCAGCCACAGCAGAGAAGCCAAGCCTCTTCTGTCTTCAGTCTTCACTCCACACCTGAGTATGCAGATAACCTGCCATCTTTGGTTAATTTGCATACTCACTCTTGATTGGCTGGTGGGCATCACAGAGGTATGGTCAATTTGCATATTTCTCTGTTATTAGTGTAGATAAGCTCTTGGTAAAGGTCAGACTTTTCACTTTCTTCCATAAGAGAAACAATTAGCAGATGCATGACTGATCTTTCTGCTTTCATTTCCAAATTGATTGAAGGCACCAGGCTTTGGTTTGGACAATTATTGATTATGTGTAACTGGAATTTTATTTAAATAGTTCACTTTATTCTCAGAAATGCATTCAACTAAGACTTTCAAGTGCAGATAACTTAATCAAATTTCATAATAATAATGATTATAATAATGTATAATGATTATAATGTTAATAACAACATACTTGTATCATGCTTTACAGTCTATAAAATGCATTCCAAGATGCTTTCACATATGCTACATAATAGAAGGTTATTTTTTTTTACATTAACAGAGATTGGTCTTGAGAGAAGAAGGACAAACAAAACAAATGATCATTTACTAATTGGCACTGTGTGGTCTTTGTGGCAGTCCCTGTCTATGCTTTTCCTATATCCCCTTAGATGTCATTGCTGTTGCCATTTTTGTGCATCCTACTCTGACTTTTGAGAGCTAGAACATCATGGTTGTTGGCTGGCTGGCATTAGGCTGCCAGCACCCATTGACCCATGTGTAAGGCATCATAGAAATGTATGAAAATTAACATCTTCCTAGGATGGTTATACTCCTTAAGCAATGACTGATGGGTGAGGGAATATAACCACCCCAGTTTCTTTACCCCTTGGCTAGGATAATTCTGAAGTACGTATTTTATAGCAATTCCTAATGCCTTCTTAGCTGTTTACAGTGTTTGCTGGGATTTTGACTATTTCTTTTCCTTCTGTATTATCTACCCATTAGCCTGTCATGTCTTTGCAACTCCCAAATAAACTATGCATCCTTAACCCTCCTCTCAGAAACTGCTTCTTGGATGACCCTATTCAATTAGAGTCTAAAGTAATGGTGTATATTATAAATCCATGGATAGCATGTGACAGACAAGTGATAAAAGTCTCGCTAAACTGAACAACTTAGACACCCATGGTATTCTTTAAAAAGTATCTCACTTGTCCATAGTAAATAGTGGCTGCTATTATCATGCATTTGTCAAGACAGTTTAAGCATTGAACTCTGAGTGAACAAGATGCTGGATACAATGAGTAAAAATTAAGTCACTGACCTTGACCTCCCAGATTTCGTGTTCTGGAGATTAGAAAGACATACCAAAACAAAACATTGACCCATAGTGAAACAGTATCCAGGAACTGGGGGTATGCAGAAGAAGGATAGACTGACTGATTACACACCAATAATCCCCTTAAAGTATATTCAGATTTGGAAGCACCCAAAACAGCAGAGCCAGGGAAAGATCCACCTCTGATCAGAAAGGCCTACTATTTGTAGGCTTAACTCACCATCAGAAGAAAGGGTGTCATTAAGACATCACCTAACAGTCTAAAACAAAAGGACAAAATCAGAATTACTGTTCTCAGTAAATCCTTAGAAATCACAGCATTTATCACAAACCTTGTTTGTCATATCAGAAAAATTTATCTCACAACCAGTTCTTGTACAACCTGTCTCTTAAAGATTGAGTGGAAATAGACATACCAAGTTAGCAACATGTTTTGTTGGAAGAAAACAAACACCTTTCACAACAATGCATCAAAGAACAAAGAGCATGGTGCTTCCTCTCATCTCTGTATCTCAGCCTCACAATGATTGTGGAAATATTCACTGAAGTATAAAGTCAGCTATCCCCACCTTTTCTTTCCAGTTTTCAAATGGGAGCCAGAAAATCTTAGACCCAAAAAATAAACCGAAAATTTCTTTATACATTCAATAATATAAACAGATGCAACTTGTTTCTCTAAAAAAGCTGTATAGAACAAGTACTTAATACGTTTCCAGAAAGATTATGATAAATTTGATAGACTCAATGCTAATTACAAATAAGTTTGTCCAATATCAGTCAGCCACAAAAGATAAGAAGTTTTTATTTTTTAATTTTTTAAATTTCTTTATTGATTAAGGTATTACATATGTGTCCTTATTCCCTCATTATCCTCTACCTCCCATTCATGCCCTCAATCCCCTGTTGTCTGTGTCCATTGATTAGGCTTATATGCATGCATATAAGTCCTTTGGTTGATCTCTCCTGCTTACCCTCAATCTACCCTACCTTCCCTGTGGTTTGACATTCTGATTGATGTTTCTCTGTCTCTGGATCTATATTTGTTCATCAGTTTAAGTTGTTCATTATATTCCACAAATGAGTGAGATCATGTGATATTTATATTTCTCTTCCTGGCTTATTTCACTTAGCATAATGCTCTCCATCTCCATCCATGTTGTTGCAAACGGTAAGAACTTATTTTTTACCACAGTGTAGTATTCCATTGTGTAGATATACCACAGTTTTTTAATCCACTCATCTGCTGATGGACACTAAGGCTATTTCCAAATCTTAGCTAAGGTGAATTGTGCTGCTATGAACATAGGGGTGCATATATCCTTTCTGATTGGTGTTTTTAGGTTGTTGGGATATATTCCTAGAACCGGGATCACTGAGTCAAATGGGAGTTACATTTTTAATTTTTTGAGGAAACTCCATACTGTTCTCCACAGTGGCTGTACCAGTCTGCATTCCCACTAGCAGTTCATGAGGGTTCCTTTTTCTCCACATCCCCACCAGCAACTTGTCATTTGTTGATTTGTTGATAATAGCCATTCTGACAGGTGTGAAATGGTACTGCATTGTTGTTTTGATTTGCCTTTGCTCAAAGTCACTAATCATCAGAGAGATGCAAATCAAAGAACAGTTTTTAAATAGAAGGCTATTTAAGATAGCCACCCTCTGTAAGACCCCCATTATTTAGAATGAGTTCTCTTACTCTCAGGATGGTTTCTGCTATACATAGACAGCAAGATCCCAGAGAAGGATACTCTAGCTGTAGGATACTTCTGGGCATCCATGGAGTTTCTTTGGACCTGGTGGAATGATGTCCATGTGCCCAGATTTGTCCCAGAATAAGCTAGAGAATTAGGAGCCCAAAAGTCATACACACAATTGTGAGTTTTCTCCCCCAAATTATCCCCTGAAATGTTGACCTTACTCCCCTAAAATGTTGACCTTACTACATGGCTGTCATTTCTCAGCTCCATTTCTCTCTTTATACTTATTCCAATTGGGCTTTGACCTCCCTTGTTTTGCAGAAATCTGTCCAAGTCATTAACATCCTCCATGTTGCTAAATTCAATGGCCCCTTCTCAAGTTGACATTGTACTTCTTGAATCAATAGCATTTATCACAGTTATTTACTTTCTCCTCATCAATTCACTTTCTTCAATTGGCTTCCAGGATACCAGACTCTCTAGGTTCCTTTCTTTTGAATTCTTTTTCTTCCAAAATTCTTCAGATTAGAGTGTCCCACAACCACATCTCAGTCTTTGCTCTCTTTTCTTACATTTTTTCCAAACCTGAGAGCTCCAAATACCATGAATGTACCAACAAATCAAAAATCTCTACCACTGGAGAACTCCATACTTGTACATACAACTGTTACTCAACATTTATACTTGGATATAATCATACACACGCTGGACTCTAACTCTCTCACCTCAACCATTCCACCCAAATTCTTCTCCATTTCAATTGGTGTCATACACAAAGGTCAAAAAACTTGATGATATATTAGATTTCTCTCCCATCTCACAATCACACCATTTGCAAATCCTTTTCTCACCACTGGTCTGAGTCATCATCATCATCTCTGCATTGTAATCGGTCCTCCTGCTTCCACCTTTGTCCTTTTATTTTACTTTCCAAACATATCTAGAATTATCTTTTCAAGACATATGCTATATCATGTTCATACTTTGATTTAAACTTTCCAATTGCCCCCTCTTCATGAGATGAGAAGCCAAGGTCTTTTCAGTGTCTGCTTTGTCTGAGGCACCATTACATTTCTCTGCTCTCTTTATTTGTTATTCTAAATCTCTACCTCCAATCTGCCTACTTAGGCAGTCAAGTTCCATCTCCACACTCACAACACTAGGTTATTTCAGAACTTTTCCATTGGTGTCTTTGTAGTATAATCAGAGGTGATATTCAAAATATGTCCTTGTTACTCAAATAGTGATCTACTGAACAGCAGCTTCAGCATCACCAGATGCTTATTAAAAATACAGAATCTCTTTTTCACTCTTCCAACCTCTCAATCAGAACAATCTGAAAGATTTCACAACTCAAAATGTATTAGTAATAAGCACACAGAAGTAGGAAGGTAAGAGGGATTCCAGGAAAGGGCTGGGAAAACAGGGGGTAGGGTTAGAATGTTGGATTAAAAAAACATGGCTTTTTCCTATAAGAGCCCTGTGAAAGTATTTCATTATTTCAACAACAGCACCAATTGTAAATACTCATAAACTGAAGATTAACCTCTGAGTATACAAAAATACTATGAATGAGTTACAGGTGCATTTTATATTGACACAAACCCTTGAACCTTCTTAGCGTCCAAGTGCTGCTTCAGGTCAACAGAGACCCAAAGCCCATGTACAGAAACATGAAAAGATTAATCTAGTGTTCCTAAGAAGGTGAGCTGAACAGATGTAAGTCTAACAATAGATCCCAATATCTCAGCGAGCACCGAGCATGTTAACAATACCTTTTCTGACCACAATTCTCTAAGAGCTGCCAATGAGTTTGTCTACATCTTCAACATCTAAATTGTAGCCAGCTATATGGTATTCTTCAATTCACTGTTAATGAGGGGTCCATAAACCCAGTAGTGTAGTTTTTATTCCAAATACCTAAGCAGTCAGGTGTACAAACAAAAGAACAGCAGTTGGAGTTTAAAAGGCTGATATCACCAGGTGCTCCTGGCAGAGCAGCTCCAGGGGGCCCCAAATTTCTCTGCCATCACACATATCAAATGCTTTTGCAGTTAATATGCCCTTTGAGTGGCATTCAGGCTAGCTGCAGGGTGATGGCTCTAACAATGCGAGTATTTTCTATTAATTAGAACATCATCATTATTTTGAAGTACTTGATATGAAAACATTCTCTTGAATTTGAAACCCATTTGCCTCATCACAGGAAATTTCAACATTATATGTGTCAGTGCAAAAAAGAAAAGCTATGAACTTTAAATACACTTTTAACTACTGCAAAGTTTGGAGAGTTGTAAAAATGGTTTTAAATTTTCATTACCTACTAATGTGAATACATTTTCTTGCCAATGATGTCTATCAAAAATTTGAAAAGATCATTACAACTTCATTTATAAGGCATTGAGTATAGCCCTGTTGAGCACAAACCTGATATAAAAAAAAAAGTATGATTGTGGAGGGTAATGGCTGAGTAAGATCCAACCAGAGAAGCCCACCTAAGATAATAACTATAAACTGGGTATCAGACAAAACAACAAGCCTCCTGGTGGCAACAAGGAGTATACAGAAGCAGGCATATTCCATTGAGGGGTCAACATCCAGAGGAGAGTTGTACAGAGCTATTTTCCATTTTCACAACTTGTAGCTTAAGGTCAAACCACTGGCAATCTGAAGTGAGCCATGTTTGAAAAACCACAGCTTTCTGTCTGGGGAAACCATCCAATCTGGGTTTTTCTTTTTTGCACTAACAAATGTAATGTTGAAATCTGAAAGAAAGGCAAAACACCAGAGAAGAACTCAAAAAGACCCATCTTCCCATAACCCTGGCTCACCCCCAAATAATGTATGCATGGAAAATAATCAAAGCAAGTGAACTAAAAAAGAAAAGACCTGAACGGCAGAGCTACCAATCAAGAAACAGTTTATAGTTCCAGTCCAACTAAGTTCATTGCCACCAAAACAAAACCAACAAACATTTATCAGAAAAAATAAAATAAAATAATTCATCATCTCCATAACTGAATATCCATAATGTCTAGGATATAATACAAAATTTATTCAACATATAAAAAAAACAGGTAAGTAAAACACATTCTCAGGAGAAAATTCACCTGTAAATCAACTCCAAAACAACTCAGAAATTAGAATTAGCGAAATGAATTTTACTTTTAATTATTTTATATTTTTAATCCTCACCCAAGGATATTTTTTTCATTGATTTTTAGAGAGAAAGGAAAAGGTGGAGAGAAATATTGATGTGAGAGAAACACATCAATTAGTTGCCTCCTGCAAGAGCCTTGAACAAGGCCCAGGCCAGGGAGAAACCTGCAAACAAGGTATGTGCCCTTCACCAAATCCAGCTCCAGACCCTTGGGTCCTCAGGCCAATGCTCGATGCACTGAGCCAAACTAGCTAGGGTGCAAAATGAATTTTAAAACAACTATTATAACTATACTTAAAGAAGTAAAAGGAAATATGCTGGTGATGAACAAAAACACAAGAAATGACAGTAGGCAAATAGAATAATTAAAAAGCAAATGGAAAGTCTATACCTAAAAAATAAGATGTCTGAAATTTACACAGTCACTGGATAGATTTAAAAGAATGCCAATGACATAAGAAAGAGTAAGTGAACGTGAGAGAAAAATCAATAAAAATCACTCAATGTTAAGAACAAAAAGAGAAATGAATGAAAAATATTAATAGGGCTTCTAGAACCTAGTAATATACACCTGTCTAACAATGTGTAACTGAAGTCTCAAAATGAGAGCACCCAACAAATGTAGCAAAAAAAAATGCAAAAACATTCCAATTTGATGAAAGACATAGTTTACAGATTCAAAATGCTCAGAAAACACTAAGAAGGATAAAAATAGGACACATATTATAGTTGCATAGTTGAAAGCCAATAATAAAAAGCAATTGCTTTTTTAACAGCTAACCCCTTGACACAAACCACAGAAGCCAGACGAAAGTAAAAAAAAAAAACACACAAAACAAACACATTTTATTAAAATTCTAAAAGAAAAACCTGTCAGTGGAAAATTCTACTTCTACTTTTAGAATTTAAATGTTCTTTTAAAATAAAGGGAAGTCTGGCTGGTGTGATTCAGTAGTTGAGCATTGATCCATTGAACCAAGAGGTCACTGGTCCATTTCCTGGACAAGGCACATGCCTGGGGTTTCTCTATCTCTTTTCCTTCCTCTCTCTAAAATCATTACAAGCATATATTTAAAAAATAAATAAAGAGAAAATAAAGTCACAATAAGGTAAAAGGAGACTTAAAAATTTATTAAAAACAGATCTACTAGAATAAGAATTGCTAAAGAAAACTCTTCAGACAAAAAAGGAAATTATACCAGGTTGAAACTCAAATTCTCAGAAAGAAAGAACATTAGAAGTGGTAAATAATTTTGTAAATAGCAAGCTATTTTACTATTTTCCTTATAATCTTATTGTAATACATATAACTCTTTAAAAATTATAAACTTGTGGATTTGTAATATATGTGGGTAGTATAAACATGAGACCCAAAATGGACCTTTATGGTGGCTAAATTGACATATTTTCCATGAAATAGTACAATATTAACTGTGAAAGAAGTGTTAAAACTTAGGGATTTAGATTGCAATCTTTAAATGGACCACCATAATGTACTGTAAGACATAAAGTTAAAGACAAGGGGAAAATAAGTGTGGGATTCTAAAAATAACTAAATTATATTCCTCCTCCCCCAAAAAGACAGGAAAAGAATAATAAACAAAAAAATTAAGGAAACAAAAAATTGAAAGTAAAATGGCAAACCCATACTTAATCATATCAATAATTAAATCAATATTATCAACCACCTTGACTTAATTGATACCAATAGGGCACTATATCCAACAACCTCAGAGTACACTTTTCTTTTTTTTTATTGTCTAAAGTTTTACATATGTCTCCTTTTTCCCCCCAATTGACCTCCTCCCCACAGCCATTCCCACCCACCTCGAGGGCAAGCCCCTGCCACCCCAGTGTCTATGTCCATTGATTATGTTAATATGCATGCATACAAGTCCTTTAGTTGATTTCTAACCACCCCCCGCCCCCACCTTCCCTGCCATTTGTCTCTGGGTCTATTTTTATTCATCAGTTTATGTTATCATTATATCCAACAACCTCAGGTTACACTTTCTTTACAAGTCAAATGGGTCATTTATCAGACTACATGCTGGGCCATGATACATGCCTCAGAAGAAAACTTTGTGTGTTTTTTAATAAAATGATAGCCACACACTGGAAGAAAATAGTACATATAATATCTAATATGTATATATAGCATAAAATTATTCATATTCAGAATTTGTCAATTAGAGTCTATTCACAGCAGGACTCTAATCGGTCTCAGATGCCACTGTTATGCAGTTAAAGAACCCAAGGGATTCCTGAGAGCTGGAGGAACCAGCTGCAACTTTGAGCATTATTGTTCCAGCTAAATGGACATGTAGCTAGAGCTCTAGACTCTTTGGGGACCTCTATGATAGAGAAATTGAGACAGGATAGAGTGTAGAGGAAAAGGTATAAAGTAGAAATTGTATTACTTTGGGCTTTGAAATCATACAGACTATAGTTTTATTTTCAGCCTTCTTTTCCAAGCTATGTGAGCTTCAGTGAAGTATGTAATCGCTCTATGATATATATTATCATTTTATCATAAATAATCAGAATTGCATGGTAATAGAAGTGGTTAAAAATTACTTGAGACTAGAACCCATCTCAGGAGCATAAGTAACTTTAATTCTAGACCCCACCATCTAGTGTTCTCCATAGTTTAGTCATGAACAACTCAAAGATGATATAAAGTTAAGGCTCCTGCAAAATTTTGACTCCACTTGATGGAAGCTAGTGAAAGCAATGACCAAGAGGGCACTTTTATGTGAAGATATTTTCCCTTAAATACTACATAAGGAAAAACACAACTCCTACCTCATTTTCACTCAGAAAATCACATGATCTTGCACAGCTTCATTGGGAGAGTTGTAGATTATATAGCAACTTTTAATTTAGAAAGATGTATCTTCTACCATGATGATATATGTCTCCAAATCTATACACTCTATTTTTCTTCTCAGAGGCACATATAATCATCAACTTAATGACAGGGTCAGTAATTATTTAATGTGTGTAGAACACATCACCTTCATTGAGAAGCCAGCAGTGAGCAGTTACTGTCCACGATGAACAACACACGACTCATGGGTGCAGTAACACAGCTGATTGACTGCGCTGTAGATACAGAACATGAACCAACTACTTACCAGTGGCAGAGAAGTAGGATAGAGTAGCATTTAATGACTGTCCCTTGCACAGTGTGTTCATAAACACAGCTTTAATGGGAATCAGTTAAAAGGAGGCAAACTCCAAAAGAAGAGATGGAGTGGGTGCTGTGGGAAGGCAGAAAAGAGGCAGCATTTATGGAGAAGTCATTTACATTTTATCTCATAAAGACAAGAAATTCTCTTTGGCAAATGAATATGTATATGTATTAGATAAAAATGTAATTACTTAGATGTACTATGCTTAGTAGATAAAATTTTTTCAAGACATAATTTCCACAGCAGAAAATAACAAAACAGCATCTTGATGTCATGCAGGATAGGGACCATTGGAGCAGACCCGATGCTGGACAATAAATCAGAAAACTCACTTTTTCACAAAGTTTCCTGTAGTCCTATCTTGCTCCCTTAGGGTGCCATTCTTGTTATTTATCCCCAACTTACTTCCAAATATTCAGTATGTTCAGAACATTCTCCAATGTTCAAGGGAACCCCTTACAACTTGCTCCTTCTCATGGTTCACATTCTGCATACATTTTTCTTTTCAATACTTACCATTCCAGAGTGTCATATCCTTAGAGTCCTGTGCTCTACTAGTTATTCTCACAAACACAATGAAGTTATCAGGAGAATACAATAAAATTCAACCAATCTTTGAGATCAGATGTCTTTATTCAAAATATGCTATGAATCATGAGAAATCTGAAAATGAACTGAAGGCATTATCTCATGAGGAAGGATCTTGGTAAATGTCAAGAGATAAGAACTACGGTGAACACTGAGCACTGACTACGTTCCAGGATGACAATGAGAGTTTTTTGCTTAGTCTCTTTCACAACACTATGAAAGAAGATGCTCATTAAGCTGGGAATGAAACAAAGAAGCTTAGAGATTAAGCGACTACGGAAAGATTAGGCAGAATAAATTGAGAGGATTAGGATTTAGTTTCAAATTACTACTAATTTCTAAAATATGTGTCTTTTCACTATACTTTATCTCAATGAAGACATTTTACAAAAGATGAATTTTAACTTTAGGAATGTGTAATACATGCATGAATGGCTTGTTTAGGACTCAGATAGTCATGGGTATAGATTCCAATGATAGGAAGAAGACACGATCCTTCTTGACAGATATTTTCTTTAACGTGTATTTGTCTACATTTGGATCCAAAAAAACAAAAACAAAAACCATCATTGCCATTATTTTAACATTTAACACTTACTAATTAATAACAACAATGCCTTACATATAGATGTCTTTTCAAAATGTTCAAGGTATACTGATGGCATCATTTTAAGCTCCTAAAATTCTTTTAAGGCATGCATAAAGAAAAATTATGATTATGCCATGATGCTGATAAATCAACTAGTGCCCCATTCACATAATAAATTCAAGAGGCAGAATTGGAAACAGGTTTTCACCTTGTAGGATAGTGTTTTTAAAGCTAAACTATGTGCACCTTGAGGAAAAAATTTTCAATGAAACTAAATGTTAAACAGGAAAGTAGACAGATTCTGTTAGAACTGGAGCAGGATATAGTGCTGTCATCTATTTCATCTCTTAGCTTTCACACAATTCTGCATTTTCAAAGTATGAACTCATATTTTTAAAAAAGATATCCAAATGTAAGTAAATATATAGAATTGGAAAAAAGTAAGTTTACAGTTGTGAGTACATGAAATAGTTTATTATTGCATTGTTATTTATTAATTATTGTATTATATTCCATATGAACAACTGTAAATCTTCTTTTGCATGCAATCTAAAGAGAGTTTTCTTCTAACATGCTTACAAATAGAAGTTGTGAATATATTTTATTTATTTACTTATTCAACAAACTTTTAATAACTGAAACTAGACCAGAGGCCACCTACTGTGGAGGTAGTAGGTTGTACTAAAATAATCCAGTTAAGTCACAAAAATAAGTAAAGACCCAAAGAACAAAAATAACAAGCCTGGGGGAGAGGGTGGAAATATCAGTGTCTAAAGTTGTCATATATATAATTACAATTATTTAAATATCCAATTTTCAAAAAAAAATTATGAGCCATCCAAAGAAAAAAGGAAGTATGACCCATGCACTGGAGGAATAAGCAAGTAACAGAATTAGCCTTTGAGAGGTCCCAGTTGTTGGATTAGAAGGCAAACATAAAAATTAGTTTTTATAAATATGTTTAAAGAACTAAAGGAAAATATAATTAAAGGAGTAAAGAAAGGCATGATGACAATATATCATCACATAGAAAATATTAATAAAGAAAGAGCAACATGATTTAAAGGGGTAATGGATAAGAATTTCCAAAATTTGAAGAAAACCATTAGTCTAAATTTCAAGAAACTCAGTGAACTCTAAGTAGGATAATGGTGAAGTGATCCACATCCGGGTATGTCACAGGAAAAAATGCAGAAAGAAAATCTTGAGAGTAGGAAGAGGAAATTGACTCATCATACCCAGCTGACATTTCATCAGAAATTGTGAAGGCCAGAGACAAAGTACTGAGAGAGAAACATAAAAAATGTCAAACAAGAATTTTATATCAACAAAACAATCTTTATAAAAGAAAAACTAAATGAAGACACTACAGGTAATCAAAAGACAGAGAGTTTGTTGCTAAGCCACCTGATTTGTAAGAAGTATTAAATGGAGTTCTTCAGAATGGAAGCGAATAATCCAGATGCGCGCGTGCGCGCGCGCACACACACACACACACACACACACACACACACGCACACACATACACACACAGAAGCCACTGGAAAAGATAATTATTAGGTATCTAGAGGACCGTTTTAGGAGGATTCTGCTGCCCCACCTGCCTCTCTCCTCCCTTCTCCACTGCTCCGCTTGCTTGCTCTCTGCAACATCACTCCTTTCTGCAGCACTTGACTTCCTTCTAGCTGTCTTCAGTCTTTTCTCTGCACCTGGATTTGCAAATTAACTGCCATATTGGTTGGCTTAATTTGTATACTTGCTCCTGATTGGCTGGTGAGCATGGGTTGTGGGTATAGCGGAGGTATGGTCAGTTTGCATGTTTCTCTTTTATTAGATAGGATGATAACATTTTTGCATTTTTATTCTTCTCTTAACTGATTTTAAAAACAATTGTATAAAAATATGCATGTAATTTATTGTTGGACCTATAACATATAGATATGTAATATATTTGCAATAAAAGCACAAAAGTTGTGGATGGGAGAATGTTGTATTTGAGTAAGAAAATAATCCTAGTTAGTAACTCTCAAAACCACAGAAACTTATGAAGGGAACCAAACTGTAAATATAAAAGTTAATATAACAAACTATATAAATATACATGTATGTGCTTTCATTTAGTCTCTCGTCATATTAAAAACATATAAAATTGCCCTAGCTGGATTGGCTCAGTGGACAGAGCATTAGCCTGGGGACTGAAGTGTCCTGGGTTTGATTCCAGTAAAGGGCACATGCCCAGGTTATGGGCTCAATCCCTAGTAGGGGGCATGCAGAAGGCAGTCAATCAATGATTCTCTTTCATCATAAATGTTTTTATCTGTTTCTTCCTCTCCCTTTTTCTATGAAATCAACAAAAATGTATGTATATTTATATAAATATATGTATAAATTAATAATTATAACATGACTTTTTGCACTTTTGACATATGTATGATATACATACATAACTAATAGTACAAAAATAAAGAGGGGATATAATTACATATGAGTAACATTTCTATATAGTCCTGGGATTGTCATATAAATCTGAATAGATTATAGTAAGTTAAAATATATAAATAATGAATACTCTTAGAGCAATCACCAAGATATGTTGTTTAAAAATAATTAAGAGATTAAAATGTACACTATAAAATATTCACTTAATGGAAATGAAAGCACAGAAAAAGAAAGAGGAATAAAAAAGAGATATGAGACATATAGAAAACAAAAACTACAAGGGCACACATAAATCAAACTATATCAATAATAACATTAAATATGACTAGATTAAAAGGCAGAGATTGTCAGGTTGAATAAATAAACAAGATCTAATAATATGCTTGACTATAGGCAACACATTATAGATTCAAAAATACAAAAAGTTTAAAAGAAGAATGGAAAGAAATATCATTAATACAACATCTGTAGACAACTATTCAAATATCAGGCAACATTCAATTCATTAAGAAGATATAAAAATTATAAATACATATGTACCAAACAAACGAGCCCCAAAATATGTAAAGCAAAAACTGGCCGAACTGAAGGGAGAGATGGACAATTCAATAGTAATAGTTGGAGATATCAGTATTCCCATTTTCAGTATTGAACAGAACAACAAGGCAGAAAATCAACAAGGAAATAAAAAAAACTCAGGAAGTACTATAAATTAAGTAGTCCTAATAATCATATACAGAACATCCTGCCCACCAACGGAAGAACAGATTCTTCTTAAGTGCACATGGAACATGCTCCAGAAGTGACAATATGCAAGGCCATAAAATAAAGCTTCAAACAATTTAGAATATTAAAATTGTATATAGTGTGTTCTTTAATCACAATAGAATTACAACTTAATAACCTAAATAAATTTAAGAAGTTTATAAATATATGAAAAGTAAACAACACTCTCCTATAAACCCAATGTTCAAAGAAGAAATCACAAGGGAAATTATGGAACACTATGAGATGAATGAAAATGAAGACACAACATACCAAAATTTATTGGAGGAATCCAAATCTGTGCTTAGTTTGAGAGAAAGGTAGCTACAAATATGTACATTACAAAAAAATAAAAGTTTCAAAATAATAACCTGGTCTCTACTTATGACAATAGAGTGGGAAAACAAACAAACATTAACTTAAACTCAAAACAAGCAAGGGAGAAAACCAGGTAAGATACATAAGGGTATGTCCCAGATTATATAATACTAGTGTCCCAGTGCATGGACTTGTGCACCCTGAAAGGAAATTAATTAGAAGAAATATTTTAATATTGCTATTTGTGTCTTGCAAATGAAAAGAAAATAGGATTCTACTGAGTATCCTATCTAGTTACTCCAGGACTTCTGTGAGGATCAAATGAGATAAGGCACAGGAAAATGCTTCACAAACATTTGGATATACTGTAAAGTGTTTGCACCTGGCTATAAAACAAGTCAGGTTACTGGGCTGAAGAAACTCCAAAGAGGCTAGTCACTAGGGAAAGGAAGCTGGGCGTTGCTACATGACATCATTACCCAGAGCCCACTGCAACTGTTTCTGGGTTGGGCTGGGCTATGGGCCACATTTTGTGCCATGGGGTCTTGGTAGCATTGGCTGTAATTTGGTGGGATGTCATTCTGGGGTGGTCATGGGCCTGTGTCCCACTTGGGGGAAGCAGAGTGTTGGTTTGTCAGCACCAGGTGCATGGTGTTATTTATTTTTAAATGGCCAGTGCTCATCATGGCAGCTTCTGCATTGAGCGTCTACCCCCTGACATCATAGCCACCAGTCAGATGGATAAACACTTAGTCTTTTATATATATAAACTAGAAGTTCAGTGCATGAATTTATGCATGGGTGGTGTCCCTTGGCCTGGCCAGCCAGTGGGGCCAATCAGGGCCATCTCACTCAGTCCCAATCAGACTGATCAGGCTGGCTGGACAGGGGGAGGAACCATGGGAGGTAGGCCAGCCATGGGAGGTTGGCTGTGGGAGAAACACTGACCATCAGGGGGCAGCTCCTGCATTGAATATCTGCCCCCTGGTGGTCAGTGTGCATCATAGTGACCAGTCATTTGGTCATTCAATTGCTTAAGCTAATATATATACTAGTGGCCCAGTTCACCAAATGTGTGCATGAGGTGTGTGTCCCTCGGCCCAGCCTGCACCCTCTCCAATCTAGGAACCCTCGAGGGATGTCCAACTGCCCCTTTAGACCCAATCCCAGTGTGATTAAGCCTAAACAGGCAGTCAGACATCCCTCTCACAATCCAGGACTGCTGGCTCCCAACCACTTGCCTGTCTGCCTTCCTGATTGCCTCTAACTGCTTCTGCCTGCCAGCCTGATCACCCCTTAACCACTTGCCTGCCAGCCTGATTGATGCCTAACTGCTTCCCTGCTAGCCCAATTGTCCCTAACTGCTCTCCCCTGCAGGCCTGATCGCCCCCAACTATCCTCTCCTGCTGGCTATCTTGTGGTGGCCATCTTGTGTCCACATGGAGATGGCCATATTTGACCATATGGGGGCAGCCATCTTGTGTGTTGGAGTGATGGTTAATTTGCATATTACCTATTTTTTATATATGTAGAGAAAGGAAGATTCCAGGGAGCAGAGAGTTAGAACAAGAAAAAGAGTGTTGGAATTAATGGATTGGCATTTTCAATGCAGTTGTTACTAGAGTACAGGAACAAATGCTTGACATTGAGATTTCGGAGGTGGTATGTTGTTAATGAAAAAGAAATAAATATGGGAAAGTGGCTACAGTGTGGTGAAAGAAAGGATATTTGCTGGTGAGGAGATCAGCTCCCAAGATTCCAAGTAATCAGACCACTCACCATCCAGGGGGACATGATGTCCTGATAATGATGACCAGAATAGGAATGAGAAGAAAACAATGAATCAAATGCTGAAGAATAATTAACTGGGAAGGAGGGAGTGAAGAAGGGAAGGAGGGCATGGTGAGTAGTGAGAGCTTGGTTGGATGGAGTCTGATCAGATTGCAGGAGCTTCCCAGGAGAAATGGTGTGGAGGTGACAATTCAGCAAAAGGGAGACATATTCACCCCTGAGGATCAGACAGAGCTGAGCCTTCACTCAATGTGTGTTCCAGAAAACAATTCAGAAAATTTGGAGGCATGGGGAAATAGGGAGAATTATGAGTTGCACAGAATAATATGGAAATAAGAACCAAGAGATGATGGATTTCTGGGGAGCTTGATTTTTCAGGAGCCATAGGAATGTGAGACAGGATGAGAGTAGTCCCCAGAGTTTCTTAAATATGGGGGTAATCAATATAGGCCATAGTCCAGTGTTTAACCAATATAGGCTAAGGTCCATAGACTGTGAGGAGAGTCTGAGCATGCTATTGTGTTAGAATCAATGGGTACAATTAAGTTTACCCACAAGTGACAATGTGAGTTGTGATTAGAATAATCCTCCATAGTATTAGTTCAGAGAGAAAATGAACACAGAATTTGACACTGAGCATAGCAGAGCACAGCCTTCTAAGAATAAAGGTTTCTAGTAAATGATGACAAAGACAAAAATTTAAGTTTCCCAATATATCTCCAGTGCCTTGAAGAGAGTCGGGCACATAGTAGAAACTCAAAGATGAATGAATGAATGAATGAATGAATGAATGAATGAATGAAAGAAAAAGATTGCAGGGGTACTAAAATATGTGAAAACTTGACCTCAAGAGAGGCTGGAAATATAAAGTCCTGTTATAAAGTCACCCAGCAGGAAGGGACCATCAAGTATATTGTGGAGCAATGTGGATACTTTAATAGACCAGAGGGATCGAGTGGTTTTCTGGGAGTGAAAGTGCTATAATTACTGTTAATTTGTTTGGTATCATTTTGAGTCTTTGATCCTTTCAAGTGTGCTCTACTCCTCCCCCTCCAAAGCTGTCCAGTATTTAAAAGTATGGTTTAAAGAGAGAAAGCTTGAGATTTAATTCAGTGTGTGGCCTGTGATTAGAATAATCTTCCACTGATAATTCATATATTCAGCATGAGGTACACCAAGGGCCATCTGTTTTCCATATGCCAAACATTCCTTTCCTAGAGAAAATAAAATTTGCAATCTAAATTGATCCCACTTTCAGTTATGTTCTATCCTTTCAGTTACATGGCATTGAGCTCTCAAAAAAAACTTCATTTTCATCACATTGAATTAAGAAATACCAGCCATGCTGATCTATTAGGAAGAAGGTAGGTTGCAGAAAATCAAGTGGCAATATATTGCAGCTGCTCTAAAGAAGAATTGCTACTCTAGAGTATACTCCTTTCCTAAATGGCTATAAAGGCCCCACGCTCCAGAAAAGTCAGAAGAAAAATTACCTCCCAGCTTGTGCATTTATTTTTATGGCTGCAGTTGATTGTTCCCTCCCACTCCAGCCTACAACATACCCCAGTGCCTGTCAATTCCCAGGCCTAATCCTGCACCAGTTTCCAAAGTCCCAACTGTGCCAGTTTGCTGAAATGACATGATACGCTCAGCTTTTGCCAGGCATCCAAGTCAAGAATTATAAAGTGAATGGGTCTATCTGTCTTTATAAGTGCATTGTGAACTTTATAGTTTAATATTAAACTTGCATCATAAAAAATGGCTCATAAATGGCTAATAAAAGCCTAGTTTACAGCTTATAAAGTGCATCAGTATTTTACACGGGGTTTGCTTAGGAAGATTTATGTGCGAGCTCTTTGTCTCCTGGTTAAAGATTATTTCCCCCAAAAAAACCATTAAAAATAACTACTGAAAAATGGCCTTTTGGTTGAACTCTGTGTGGTACCAAATTTGAGACGTCCAAGAAATTTAAGCCCAGTGTGCTGGTGCTTATTAATGTCACAGGAAATGCCTGGGGTTTCAGGGAGACCCAGGGTGGAAGGTACCATGAAGTCTCCTTGGGAGGCACAGCAAGCTCAGACAAATTGGCAGTAACCATGACATCAAGTAATGTCTACAAAGCCTTAGTATAAAGCTAGGCATTAGTCTTCGTCCTGAGGGCACAAAGAGCTTTGTAAAACAGCAGAAAGGCCAACCTGCTAAGCCTTAAACCACAGTCAGTCCATAGGCTCCCCCAGGTGTGCTTGGAAACTCCTTTAATGAGTTCCTGGAGATGGCCTCACTTCCTCCTCCTGCCTCCCTGACTCAGCTTATGCATTGGTGATATATGTGACTACAATCCACTCACCCCCTCCACCCTATTTCACTTTTTATTACCCATTGCTCTGCTTTACTTCATTATGTTCTCTGTTGTCACTTATTTCATTTTTGATTTTTACTTTAACTCAGAGGCTGGCAGCTGCGTCACACCATCGCTTTTCTGCCTCCTTGTGCCCCTCTGCACTGCCAAAGATAAAGATCTTTCAATGGGTGTTGATTTCTAACTCTTGAAACATTGACCACAAGGCATCAGCATTCAGTAATGCAATGTCCTGGATGTGGGGTCGAAACCTGACTTTCTGCATTGATTTTGCTACTAGGGAGCTGTGACACTTTGGAGCACTGAGTTATCTTTTAAGCAGGTCAGATGTAAAAGGCAATGAAACAAAGGTGCTAAGCAGTTCTCACATGCTGTCTTGTCTACAAAATGTGGATATCAGCTTTTCCACTTCCCACTCAAGATTTTATTAGGATGTCATGAGGTTACTGCAGTCAAAGATCTTCAAGTACTATCACACTCTTTCCCAACCTACAAGATTAGACTAATTATTAATGAGTGATTTCAGCACCTTTCTTATCAGCATATCAGTTATTTTCCCAGGCTAGACTCCTCCCCTTTATTGCTGCCATGTGGCTCCTACTGTGCAGGTCTCATAGTTATGCTTAGTCACCAGGCTCCTACTGCACACACCTTAGCAGAGGAATTTCTCCCTCCTTGCTTATCTCTCTCCCAGTTAATCTGGGGAAACAGGCTAGTTGGTTCCTGAGGAGATCGGAAAAGTTTGTCTTTCCTGTCCACTCCACTGCTTAGAATGACTGTGAAGCTGCTTCTTTCAAGTTATTCTTGCTTAATTAGATGCCTGCTCCTTCTCTTTTGTTAATTTCTAACTAGCTGCCTACTCTAACACTAGGGCAGCAGCATTGCTTTGTAGGAGAAAGACTTAAGCTACATCTTAGGAGCCAGAAGTAGTTCTCCATAATCCTAAATAATGTCAAATAATATCAAATGGCTTTTAATTTAGTGATTTGGAAACTGAAGAGCTTCTCTTTCATGAATTGCTTCATTTTTGCAAATATCAGCATCTAGAGCTGTTGGGGTCCTCTAGAGAAGAATAAGAAGTTAGGATCTTCTGCATCTTCACTGCAAAACATTGAAGGAAAGCAAAATCTTTTCATCATCAACTATAGCATACCCAACATTAAGGATCTTCATAGGTTGCATTATTTGTCCTCTTTGATTTGAGAAACTTCTTCCTCCAACAAAAATGTGGGCCTCAAATATAAATTTCATCACCTAGTCCCCCAACAATGGACAAAAAGAACAATCCAAGGTCAATTCTTTCCCTCAACTCATTTATCTGAATCTGGGACAAGACAGTTTTCATATGATGAGAATAAAGCTGAGAAATTGATATGAATTGGAAAGAGGGCTTTGGTGGCCTACAGTTCCAGCATCCAGATATTTCAGTTGTTCTCCAGCCATTCTGGATTATAAGGATAAGTAACTTTTTTTTTATTTCACTTCAGCTAGATGCACTGGGTGACTGGCACTGTGATCAAAAGCGTCCTCACTAATCATCATTGTGTCACAGTTTATCAGAAGCAGGCTTTATACAACCAGTAGTGTGCTGGAGCCGGTTCACACAAAGGATTGTGTTCATCTCTTTCCAACTCTGTGATCATAAACGTCATTGAAGTAACTTGAAATTGGCCGTGGTGAGAATATTTACACCATAAAAACTGGCAAACTCAGACTTTATTCTCTTAGAGAGTCAGTTATTACATATTTAAACCTCTTTTGAAAAATTGGCCATGAAGGAGAGAAAAATCGTGAAGTTGTACAAGTCCTGAATAATTATAAGGTAAGGTTTAAGACTATCACTTGGAAAAAGAAAAAGGAGAAGCACATATGATTTTGAGGTATTCTTAATATACATGGCAAATCAAGGTTTATGGAAAGTGTAATGACAGTATTTATTTTCGCATAGAGAGATTGCTAAACATTTCTACGTTGATCATTGGTTCCTAGAGGGAAATGATGATGATGATGATGATAATAATAGCAGGCTTTAGTCTTCTCTTCCCAACTCATTGCTGGCCACTTAAGCTTTTATTGTAGAGTTCACTGTGGTTTCCCCAACCCCACCATGCCTATTCACAACTCTACAGGCTTGCAAATTCTTTTCCCTCTGTCTGGAACATTCCACCCTGGTTTAATTATCTGGAAATCTTCAATTCTTCCCTCAAGGCTCTGTTCCAGAGCTTTATTTGCACTGATGATACAATTGTTTGAGTGTCCAGTGAACACTGTCAGCATGATTAGCACTGAGTTAGATCCAGAGGGGACTGCGAAAGTTCGAAGACCAGTAGACACTGCTTCTGCCATCAAAGAGATAAATCATCCTGTTGAAGAATGAGGTTACTTCCGTGGAACAATATGAGAGAATATACAATCAAGCCCCAATTTGGGCAGTACAGATTTTAAATGCCAAAGAAGTTGAGTGAAGGAGAAAATTCATCACAGCAAATTCTGCAAAACTCATGCTTCACATATAGATAGCAGATGAAAATAGTGTGCTCTCACCAATTGTACTGCCACCAGCAAGTTATTGACATTTTCTCCCTACCAAGGATAAAGGGGATAAAATGCAAGAAGAAGAAAAAAGTAGAGGATTACAAGCATTCTCACCTAGGAGGGGAAACAGAATAGAAATGCAAATGAGGTTGTCAAAATTCACTTCACCTCTTTCACCAAGCAATTTCACTTCTGAGAAATATTCTGGATGTACACAGAGTCAGCATTGTTAGTAATAGAGAAAAATTGCAAACGAGTCCATCAGTAGAAAACTGGTTGAACACATTTTGTTATAGCAGTACTGGGAAATCCTATTGCAGCCATTAAAAGAGAATAGTGTGTTTCTTTATGTTCTGTCATGGAAAGATCATCAAAATCTATTATTAAACAGAAAAAAATAGCAAGTTGTAGAAGCATCGTTATGCTATAATCAAATTTATATAAAACACAGGGGCAGGAAATATCGTTTCTCTGTGCAATCATTCACTTACATAGTCATTCATTTAACAAAGTCCTATTATGTGCCACGCAATGTCCTGAGTGTTAAAGCATCCACAATGAGCAAAATAGCTAAAGCCCTTACTCTCTCAGAGTTTCTATATAGTGGGATGAAACAGACATGAAACAAATATGCCACATATCAGATCACTAAGCAAAACATGGGGAAAATATGGCAGTATACTGGGAAATGATTGCCTGGGGCGGGGATATTGCTACTTAAGTAAGGTGACAGAGAAAGCAGAGATCTGAAGAAGGTGAGGGTGGTGTGGCTATCTGGAGGAAAAAATTCCAGGCAAAGGGAGAAGGCAGTGCCAAGGCTAAAGTGAATAAAGAGGGAAGCAACTGATGTCAGACACAGGCCACTTCATGCAGAGCTCTGGGGCAATCCTGAAGACTCGAGCTTTTGTCCTGAATGAGACAGGAAGCCAATAGAGTGTTGGGCAGAAACATGATATGATCTGAGTTCTGGGCCACTCTGGCTGCTGTGTTGAGAATAGGTTATTGAGGAGCAGAAATGGAAGCAGGGAGGTCATTTAGGAGGCTAATAAAATAATCCAGCAAAAAATGCAGGTGACTTGGTTCAGGATGATAGATAGCAGGGGACTGGGGGAACTGATTGATTCTGACTGCATTTTTAAGGTAGAATTAATAGGATTTAACTGTGGAGTATGTAAAAGGTTGTTTTTCTTGTTTTATTTTCCAAAGTAAATAAAAGAATAAAGTGGTCATTAACTGAGATTCAGAAAACTATGGTCTAAAAGAAGACATTTTAAACTGCTTTACACTAAGATTTCTATGTTGTTCAGCTATTTTCTACAAAAATCTATCAGTAGCATACCTGAGTAACTAGTTTTATTTTTTTTTTTTTGTCCTAACCGTATTTTGAAACCCAGCTATTAGGAAATCCCAAGAAAGACCCCCTTTTTAAAAAAATTTATTTAATTTATTTTTTATTTTTTTTTACAGAGAGGAAGAGAGAGAGATAGACAGTTAGAAACATCCATAAGAGAGAAACATCAATTAGCTGCCTCCTGCACACCTCCCACTGGGGATGTGCCTGCAACCAAGGTACATGCCCTTGACCAAAATTGAACCTGGGACTTTTCAATCCACAGGCCAATGCTCTATCCACTGAGCCAAACCAATTAGGGCAATAGATTCCTTTTTGTCAAGTAGTAATTCTTTTGTCATCACATTTTGCTGTAACATAATTTAATCACTTGCAATAATAAAAGGTTGCCCAGGACAGGGAATATAAATTTATTTTTTTTATAAATGAACTGTGTTTTAAACCACCAGGTTAGTAACTCAATAAAGAAATTTCACTAAAACCATTGGTCAAGTGCCCAGCATCCTGGGCACCACACCTCCCCAACAAATCTAATTTGAAAGGTCCATCTGCTTGGTATAGCTGATTGCATGTAAGTACACATTGTGCTTTGAGACGTACGTGGTTCAAATCTATATCAGCAATCACTCCCTTGTAACATTATCTTGTTCTGGAGACTAAGAATCCTGAACAGGAGGAAAGGATGTGTTATTTGACTGTAGGAAGTTGCTGTAGGAATGAGATCAATAGTATATAAGCCCCCTCAAAGAAGGAGGAACCATCCTCCCCCCCAACTCCCACCCTCCATAGCTGCCTTCTTGTGGAAGGCAGAACCTGTGATCTCCTTGGGCCACTCAAGTTAGGAAGTAGTCAACCTCTCAGCATTTCCATAGATCACTTGATGATCCTTGATATGCTTAATGGGCTCAGCTAGTCCTCCCAAATTCACAGATTCCCTTGCAACAAAAATGTGGAGTATAAAGTTCTGTGATCTGCCAAGACCCCCAGAGTCCCCATTAGTATCAAAGAACTGACCCTCAGTTCAAATGGCCAACCTACCTTGGCCTCTGTGATAAATGTCAGATCTGCAACCTATCCAGGCTCAGGAAACCATATGGGCTCTAATCTAGGAAATTCTTGGGGCCTGAGCTGACATTACTCAAGTTTCCCTGAAAAAAATCTTTCAAGTTGCTCCAAAGAGCACAGGACAAGGTGTGATAAACATGTGGCTGTCCTAGAAGCTGAGAGATTTGCCTCTTTCCCTGTTTTTCAAAAAGTCCTTCTAAAAGGAGCTCTGACCCTGTGAGTCTCAACCTCAAAGTGTTCCCCACTATGGCTATCAAGGTATGTCTTCCAATGTGGACTCTAAAGCATCCTTCTTCTCTATTCCCCTCAACAAATCCATCTCTATGCATAGGCCACTCAAGCAGGGAGTGATGAAATAATTAAGCAGCATCTAGTCTTAATATTGCACCTAACCTAGGATCAGCTACATAATTTGTGGGCCCAGTTCAAAATGAAAATGTGGACACCCTTGTCCTAAATGTATTAAAGATGCAATACATGTTAAACACTGTTAAGAATTTAAAGACATTGTCAACGAAACATTAAATCAATTGAGAGTCCTTTCTGCACATTACCCATCCATGAGGCCATCCCTGATGACCCCTTTTACAGAAGTCCCAAGGCTATCACCACCTCACCCCATTCAGTAATGGAATAGCAATGCTTTCCTGGGGGCAGAGGAGAACAACCTGGCCTAGCCCAGAAGGCAAAAGGTCATGAAGCAGACAGACAGGCTGTCCTGGAGTCAGGGCCATGAGTAGGGAGGGAGAAAGACAAATTGCTAAGAATGGATCTTTTAAGAATGGGGTGGAAATCACTTGGGGAATCATTTTTAAAGTTTAAGGAGGTAGGGGAGGGAGGTCTCCAGAGTAAGCATTGAAACTTCTCATCAACTAGAGAAAACCTCTTCCTTATTATACAGTGGAGAAAACTAAAGCTCAGATAGAATAAGACATTTGCTTAAGTTATGCAGATAGCAAGTTGTGAACAAATGAGGTGCTATTGCATCTTTGCCTTCAAAGGAAACCACTTCGAACAATATTTTAATATTCTCACGAATAATCTTAAATTCTTAAATTTAAATGTCCCCCATTGAACAAATCACAACAACATAGACTAGTCAATACCTCTAAACAAGGTATCAGTCACATTGACAAGGAATTTTGCATGTTTTACATTGAAACCTCTCCCAAACACTTAGTTGTGGTCACTGACTGTTTCCTTATATTGCAGTGACTGAAGAAAGGTCACGAAAATCATTCATCGTTCACATATTTTGTAACATGTCAGCCACATTTCAAATATGTAGCCGAAATAGCTGTCTCTAAGACCACTGCCCACTGGGCCCTTCTGCTCTAATGAACTCAGGCACACATTTCTAGCATCAGATCCAAACTCCAGGGAAGGTACTTGCAGACACAGGTGAGCATTAAGACTGTGACTTGGAAAAGGTAGGAAAGGCCATTCTGCCTGCATCACAGATGGTTACAAAATAGTGTTCCAAATGTACAGAATTTCTGATGAGCATTTCCACTGAGACTGTGCATTGAAAACAAATACCATCAGAATGTAAAGAGGGTAAGGGTTAAAACTGTGTTAGAGGAGACAGTGATTAAGAAATATAAAATAGCTAGCAGAGCTTCTTTTGGGTCCAGGAAGCATCACCAATTGGCTGGTGTCACTGAGTCTCTTGGTTACTTCCATTGATTAAAATGAGCTTAATTGAAGGAAGTAATTTCTAAAGGCCCAATTACACTGTGATACTTAGAATTTCTGTTCACAAAACGGGCAATGTTGCTTGTTCCTTTTTTTTGTTGTTGTTCATTTATTTGGTTAGTTTGATTCAAAGGCCTCTGGGATTAACTTTCCAGGAAATTTTAGCTGCTAATAGCAAATAGAATAATCCACCAACTGAATGAAAAATTGGAGAACAGTTCATATACAATGTATGCTATCACTGCTCTAAAGCATCAAAATTTCCACTTGATCCCTTGGCTACATCTCCTTCTGACCACTCCAAGCAGCCACACACCCTCTTTCAGCCTTACACCCCCAGGAGGCCACTTGCCCAAGGCCTGAGAATCTGACCCAGGCCATTACAAGAGAGGTGAGGACGTACTGGACATAAGGAGGACTTGGGCTTATTTCTTAACTCTGTTTTAGTTTCCTCATAGAAAAATGGAGACTATAATGTACCATATTTGTCTGAAAGATCAAATCTCTGAGATTTACAATTTGGAACTAAAAATCCAGTGAATGGAAGTGATGAAGAAGAAGGGAGGGAGATGAGGAGGAGGAAAAAGGAGAGAACTGTAGTGATAAACCCTAAGAATTAGCATACATCCAGAAAGTCACCCTGTAACCATAATACCAAATGAGGCAGCTGAGATCAGTAAAAGTCACTGAAATTTGAGATCAGTAATTTTACAGAAAATGATTTTGATGAAATTAATTCAATCTGCAATTTTGGTTTTTAAGCGGTAATGATGATTCCCTTGGCTAAAATGATGGGCTTGTAAAAGGGGAGGAAAATTTTACTAATACCAAGTGGTCTATCTCCTAAGAGTTCTGACTTAGATCTGTAGCTGAACCAAGACATCTGGCAATTTCAAAAAATTAAACTTGATCTTTAACAAATATAGACACAAATGTGAAGAACATTAAATCGCTTTTCAGAATGAGCCTTAATGGGCTGCATTGCTTTTGAGAAACATTTTCTAATGAGCCTTCAGACACGAAGTTATTCCAATTTGTGATACATTTGAGACAAAACCAAGAGGAGAAATTATATTTGCTTTTTTCCCACTGGGTTGTTTAAGTCCCAGATTGACAAACCTTAAATATTCAAATGTGGGCAAAGCTCTTCCTGGTTAAACCCCTCACTTTCTGGGCTGGCAGTGTGAAGACCCAACAACAGTGGAGCCCTACAGAACTATTATAGATCAATGATACACAAACAGCCAGGCAGCAGGCAGTGAAAGAGAGCTCATCTATGACAGGCTAAGCACTGGCTGGAGAAAGAAGAAAAGAAAAGGATACAGAGATGAAACAGACACAGAACTCATGGGTGGGGAGTAAGTACTCTACCCAGCTAAAAATCCTAAAATCCAGGTCTCCATTCACCTAAATTCTTTGGGGAATTGGCCTTTAACAAGCAGGCCTCTGACTTTGGAACCCCTGCAGGCATTGTATCAACATGTACCCCAGGTATTTCCTGAGTTTCTCAGGGAGACCTGTTCCTGACATATGATGGCTGCACATTTGATTCCTGTTTTGTTGATGCGCAGAGTTGGTGCTGGTGCCTTAATGTTTACCACCTTTTACATCTTGCTAATATTCAGGATCCTGGGTGGAGCCAACTCTAAGCTTGCTTTGTGGATTTCCCACAGGTCACCAAGCTTCAGAGAGATTCAACATATGATAGATTTTTTTTTAATTCTAGGCAAATTTTAAGTCTCCCTCTCTTTAGTTCTCCCATTATGCCCATAGCTCTGGTTAGGAGTCCATCACTGTCTCAAGGCCAGGCACTTAAGCTACTATTAGAGATGGATTGAGCCAAAGAGTCAAGGTCAAGGAAGAGAATTCACAGGTGTTAGGCATCTTTGTGAGCTCCAGGGAACACCATTCTCTTTGGTATGTCTGGGCTGAGGGCTAGTCCATAGATCCTTTATGCAAACTAGAAAAGGCGCCCCCTCCAGGCAGATAGAGCTCCAAGGGTCCACAGCTTGAGCAGCCTCTCATTCTTTGGATTTCTTTAGCATAGACACACAAGCACATGCCTTAGGAAGCAGAGCCTGGACTGGACTCTTACCCCTAAGCCAGGTGTCCTTGTACAAGTGAGAACCTGTTCAGCCATAAGCAGTGGTCCTGTTTCTGGGAACAGCTGCCCCTCTTGACTTCTTTTAGATTCTCCTAGACATTTGCTCTGGCTAAGTCCATGAAGAGGATGCCACTGGCCTCCAAAATGACCTGGGATTCTACTCAGCAGTTAGCTATTGCCTTCCATTGGCAGGCCTATCTGGAGAACATCATCACCCATAGGCAAGCCCACCATGCTAACTTGCTACTGGTCCCCCAAGATGCTAATATTCAGGATACTGGAAAGGTTGTTAATACTTGCACATAATTAATACAGTATAGTGGCCAAGAACCTTGTTCTGCAACCAGACTAAGTCACGATTCATGCTCTATTCTGACCTAGTACAAGCTCAAGCAATTTGTGCTTCAGTTATCTTCCCTATAAAGTGAGGATAGTAATATTAACCACAACACTTAGGAGTTTTAACTAAGCACATGAAAAGCTCTTAAACAGTATCTGTTCCCATTCAATATTTAGCACATGTTACTTGCTAAATATTAGCTGTTATTATTATATTTATCCAATGAAAGATATTTTATAATAAGAGATACTTAAAGCCTAACTATCTCACTATGTGCCCTCAGTGTTCCCGTGTGATTGAAAGTTATTCAAAATTAGAGTTTTAGAAGTCACAAAATAATTTTAAGTGGGAGATATGGATCAGTCCTTCCTACTTCATCTTAGTGCCAGTAGTGGAATCATGTATACAGAGGACAGATCACACGTGTGTGTGTTAATGTGCACACCACGGGCAGGGAAATGGGGCTATGCAAAGCTCCTTTTGAGCTCTTTGAGCTCATTCTCTATATTTGTGAAATGACCAATAACTTCACAAGGCAATACATTTAGTGTGTCTGACAGCTCTTCCCTCCCTTTTCTGGGTGTCTACACAAACTCCCCTTCTCTGTCAACCTCCCTCATCCTCCTCTTTCCTTTATTTTTCATCTCTCTCTCCCCAATGCATCAGAGCAAAAGCAGAAGAAAAAAGTTCACCCATCACCTACCTCCCCGAAAAGACCACTAAATATATGGTGCTGTATTTTCTCTTTGACCTGGGGTCTGTGCCCTGTGTTATGGAGATGAAGAGGAATATGAACAGCAGTCGGGACAGGGTCTCATTAGTGTTAAATGAGATTATGCAGATTTAAGTACCTGGCATTGCATTCAATAAACATTGGCTCTTCTTTCTAGGTATGGTGCTGCTTAGAAGGTTGATCCAAATCAGTTATATTTTTCCCTAAAACTCAGTACACATTGGCCTGCATATAAAACCTTTCCATTCAGCGTGATTTTTCTGCCTGGCGTCTCTCCTCTCTCCTCCCCTACCACCCTGTGTTTTGCTGATGGCAAATCAATGGCACATTTTTTCTTAAACAGCCTGCACTTGGTATTTTACTACCAACCATGAGGGCCCCCGCCTTTTAATTACTCCTGCTGAGCCCAGCACTATATATAACATTAATGTTTCTGGGACTGCCAGCAATTAAAACCAAAAATAAATAACACATTATAAGCTGAAAACCAGCTAAGCCCCAGTAATGCTACGGATGGATAGAGGCTTTTGTTTTTAATTGCTCAAGTTTCTCCAGGCCCTCCAGAATGTAAACACCTGACAAACAGCTGTTTGCCAAGATTGGAGCTGAAGAGGCCTGGACTTGCATCTTTTCCCATGTTCTTTTTCCTGCTCTGGGCCCCAGGGATCTGCCTGCCATTCTTCTGCCTCAATGTTTCCCTCTGCAAAAGGGAGATGATCAAGAACAAAGCTAGCTGAATGTGCACGCGTTGATGAATGCACTGTTATCGAATTGGAGCAAGCTATATTGATTTTTGCTATTGTTTTTGTTTTTCTAGCTTGTATAGCACAGTAAAAGAGTGGTTTTGATGAATACTTATTTTATTTCGTTTATTGGATGCGAGAGTTTTGTAACAGAGATTTCCGGTAATGTGGTACAGCTCTCTTTGAAGTCCACCTGGTTACTTAACTATTGGTATTTCTGCTAAAGAAGTCCTTGTGCTGTACCCATCTCACTCGCAGCTGTGAAATGTAAGAGTACAGATTTGCTAAAAAGGATCCACAGTCTTAGCCGGTCCCCTGTCCCTCCTTACACCTTAGAAGGAGCTTTGACTTTTTCTA
This sequence comes from Lasiurus cinereus, assembly GCA_011751065.1. Taxonomy (NCBI): domain Eukaryota; kingdom Metazoa; phylum Chordata; class Mammalia; order Chiroptera; family Vespertilionidae; genus Lasiurus; species Lasiurus cinereus. The sequence continues at coordinate 21,859,456 of JAAGEH010002525.1, read as the reverse complement.
CCTAATAGACATTAAATTGAAGGATCAGAGTGCCCTGACATTGGAAATGTACCTGACACTTCTTGCAAAATTGCTCTTAGAAAGATTGCACTGGTCAGAACTCTGTTTTACAAGGTCAGGAATGTTGGTGTTGCCGGACGTCCTTAATGGTTCCTGCCAGCACCAGTGCTATGAGGACTCTGGACCAGTATTCTCTCTGCCTGAGCTCCAAGCAGCCTCCTTGGTGTGGCTAAGAGAGGACAGGAAGGTACCTGCTTCTGCAGATTGCTGCAAGGGCTCAGCACCGGCCTTGGCAGCAGATGGTTGCATTGTGGTTGAGTCCCTGCCCTCAGTCTTACAGCCTAGAGTGCCAAGAAACGCAGGATGTAAAACTCAAACACACAAGGCAAATCCACATGCATTTCCCTTTAGGATGAGTGTAGGCGACTTTGCTGCAGGCAAGCATTTCTCTCTAAAGCAACAAATAATGAGCCTTGACAGCAGCAGTACTGAACTGAGGCTGGCTCATGAATGTCATCATTGTCCTGTCCTGCCATGGGCATTAGTCCATGTCCAGCCCTAAGCCAAAATGTCTGCATAGAGAACAAAGCTGATTCTCTTAACCAGGGCTTTATTCAGGGGCTCCTGAATAGTTCAGGTGAACAAGTAAGTGCAAGGCTGGGCCACACTTTGGGGGGAAGAAACATCAAGGACTAGAAGCCAAAAGGGCCTATGATTACACTGTCCATTTGTTCCCATTGCTCATTGCTTCCCTCTTGATGGTGCTTTCCAAAGGAGAGAGCCCATGAATGGCTTTCAATTCAATTCCGTGCAAAGTGTCACCCTGCCTTATTCATGAAACTCAAGAATCATCCAAGTGTGGACTGCCAACAAGCCAAAAGAGGCTAGCTCTCTCCTTCAACTTCAGCATTGCTTGCCCTTTCCCAGCACCTGTCAAAGCTCTGGGCACCAGCCTCCCTGCCCCGAGGGTGGCTGCGGGAGAGGACAGGGAAAAGGCTGTCAGCGGCCCAGCTGTCTGGCACAATCCAGCTGGAAGCTCAGGCTCATTGCCTCTCCATCTCTTTACAAGTCACATCCATCAACATCCTTTTTTCACCCTGTCAGGTTCCTGGCCTCTACCTCCACCCCCAGTCCACTCTCGATTGGCTGGCTTTCCTTGAACAAATGTTTTATTTCTCACATTGATGGATATCTTGGCACTGCAGCCCCAGTTGTAGAATGGATTGAACACCATGTCCATTTAATTTGAGGGATAATCATTTTTCTTTCATAAATATGGAGTGTGGATGGTTAAGGTTCCTACCCACTGTTCATGGTGCTATTAGACATGTTGGCCTTGAAGAGAGGTCTTAGAAAAGATTCTGGGGGGACAGAAGATTCCTCCATTAGCATGCAGAGATGGCACAAGGGTGCAGGGGTGCGGGGCCGGGTGGGGGGATGTCTGTGTGGAAAGTGAAAAGCTTATACATTGTATTCCATAGAAGGTCAAAGATACCTTCAGGGCTGAATAGAAACAACCAGTGACGGAAATGAAACTTTGTAAAATAACAAGTGGTAGGACCCAGAAGTGAGGACTGTACACCCCTCCAAAAGGCTTTCAGATTCAAGTTGAATAAGAGTTACTGTCCAGTAAAAACCCCACCCACAGACCACTTTATGGAGGCTGCTAGTTAGCAGTTCCTGGGGAGTGGCGAATACCTGTTTAGTGTGACAGATACCTCCACTCTGCCACTTACTAGCCACCTGGCTTTGGAAACACCACTTTGCCTTCTGAGCATTCGCTTCCCTCTCTGTTATCAAACAGAGATGATAATCACCACAGCACTGTTGGGAAGTTACAGGAGTTCTGTCACGAGCCTAGCACTATTCTTGGCTCATACAGGAGCAGATAAGGTTCCTCTGCTCTGAAGAGTTCACTTGTACTACGCAGACGATGGTAGTTAAGGAGCTGTCCCCCAACAAGTCAGGCAAAAGGATCTCTTAAAAGCCGTGGAGGTGTTGAAGTTGGTGATCTACAAACATCCAGTCAGCGAGGGAGCCCTGCTGGTGTCTAATACTCCTCAGTGAAAACTTTTTTCTCTAGCAAGAGATGTTGGCAATATATAGGGGCTCATAGTATCATTCACCCATTCATTCACCCATTTACAAACTCCTATTAAGCACCTATCTATCGGGTGCAAGACATTGTGACTTCTGGTTTGCTCCTTCTGTGTTCTGTAACTCCAAGACCCAGAGCTTAATACAGGCAACTCAGATTGCTGTCACAGTTTCACTCAGATCACTGAAGTACAAGGACTTTCCTTCCTTTATCTAGCTTTAAATATTGATTTGATGACGTTTTAAATCATCTAATTGCTAACTCTGCATCTGCTTAGAAATGTCCTTTGTCCGATTTTCCCTCATCGCAGCTGCACAGGAACCTGGACTGTAATTTCCCTAACACATCCATCAACATTACGCCCAGCTCTATACCACCTACATAAATGGACGAGACACTTAAAACCACAGCTGGTTTTCAGCACTCACACTGTAATTCACCAATTACCAGGGCTTAAAAAATCATTCCAGGGTGGACCCGGCATTGTGTAAGCCACAGATATAATAGTGATTATATCTGGCCCTTCTGGGTGGCTCTCACCTCAACCACAGGAATCACTTTGCAAGTATTAATTAGTTGCATTTGTTCAGGGATGCCCTAGGTGGAATGTAGCAGGCACTGGAAAGTGGAAGAAAAGCTCTAAGCCACTCTATCAATCGAATGGTAAGGTCAGTGGCTCAGAGCCAGGTTTATTCCACGTGGTGTACCAGAGAACAGAATGAGTCAACAGAGCAGTTTCCGGCAAAGGTTGTAAGAACCAAGGGAAAAAGAATGCAGTCATACAGCCTAAGGGTTCCCTATACTCATGGAAAGGAGGGGAAATTCTAGTTTTTGTTTGCGTAGTGCAGTGGTCGGCAAACTCATTAGTCAACAGAACAGTAAACCATGGCTCGCGAGCCGCAGTTTGCCGACCACTGGGTTAGTGCGTCAACATCTCTTAACCTGACTGCCTGCACCTGGTTTAAATTTGTCAGCCTTCTTGATGTGAACACCAAGGTGTTCATTTAACTGAACCCCTGCTTCTGGTCTCTCTCTTTTCCAAGTAAACATGCTCACAGCAATCAACCTTCCCCTATCACAGTTTCAACCTGTTAGGAATCTTTAACACCCTATAAACCCACCACTACCTTTTTATAAGGGTCAAGGTGAGGTCCAGCCTGTTGCCAACATTTTATTGGCACACAGCCATCGTCATTCATGCATGTAAGATCTATGGCTGCTTTGGTGTTTCAACCACCAAGCTGAGTAGTTGCAACAAAGATTGCGTGGCCCACAAAGCATAAAATATTTACTACCTGGCTCTTTAGAGGAAAAAGTTTTCCAATCTCTTGTCGTGGTAGTACTTTGACACAAAAAGACTATTCATTGGCTTCTTACAAGTGAAAAAATACTTTAAAGTTCCTGTTTTATATTAAAATCATGTGACTTTTGTATTACATCAAATCCATGTTTGTCTTATATAAAAATCACAGCTATTTTCTTTGTCCCATATCTACAGGTGAAATAAATGATCCAAGAAAATGTACAATGGTTGTTTTGTGCCCCAAAATGATAAGGATGAACTTATGGGTTAAATTCCAAACTTCTCAATCTAGCATTTGGGAGTCCATGGTATAGGCAACCTAGAAGTTGACTGAAAGTTGAATTACCCAGAGCGCAGTCAGGAAAACAGTAACCAGTCCAGGTAATATAAAAAGAAGGAATTTTATACAGGAAATTGATTACAAAGGGGATGGAAGAACTAAAATATCAAGAGGGGACAGGGAGACAACTGAGAGATTGACACAGCAGGAAGCAGCTACCCTCCCCATCACCAACCACCCAGGATGGAGACAAAGGGAGGAGGCAGAGCACTAGAACCCAGAAGCTGAAGTCCATCCCACAAAAGCTTGGAAACCACTGTGGACTATAGTGGCCTTCAGCTCGAATGATGGAGGAACAATAGTGGGCAACCAAGGCTTCTCCTTCCCTCTACCCTTCGATCTCCCACTAAGGCCCCTCCCTGTCTACCCCTTTCCACCCCCCCTCCCCACTGGCCTAGCCCAGCTAGAAGCCAGGTGGCAAGGGAGCCTGGGAACTGTAGTTTTGTTGCATGTTATAGAGTAAGAGAGGGTATTTAATGGGTCTGAGAGCAAAGAAGCAAATGACTGGCACAGATGGCCATGAGGAGAGGTTGTTGCCACTAGAAAAAGTCCAACTAGGTGCCACCAAGAGCCCACAGAGAGTGACAGAGCCTCGGTGAACTGGGATTTGGTCCTCAGAGCTACAACCCAGAGTTGCCCTCTGACCACAAATTATTGACTCCTATGAACATTCACTCTGATGAAATTCATCTAAAAAGTTGATGTATAATACACCAGAGTAACTCTATAGCTGATGAGCCATTGAGAGGCCTGAACATTAGTTCCCTTCCTGAAAACTGCAAGGGAATCCAAATCATCTGCAGACAGACTCTTTGAAGCGTAGAGGCAGACTAGGGGCATTTGTTTTATCATCAGCACATTTTCCGGCAGGAGGTTCCCAAAGGCTTAGTGATCATCTCCATAGTAAGGAATATACATCCAATAAAACCCAAATCCATCTTATCTTTGGATCAAAGCCCTCTCCACAGAACTGTGCCAACAGGAGCAGTGCAGGCATTTGCTCAGCGACTAACCCGTCATGCTCTCATGACTGGCTAATGGACAACTCTTTATTTAAATAGGATAACACAATCAATCACATCTTAATCTGGCCTGGGAAACATTCTTCCTCTTTGAGAAGACACACCTTTGCTTTTATTCATTACATGTTGCTATTATGACTTAACTCTCAGAAGGCAAACATTTCCATAATGTTAACATAGCAGGATTGGGGAATGAAATGAGGTGTGTTCACTACAGTCCCTCACAAGCCACATGCAGGCTTTCTCAACATCGTTTCCATGGCTGCAGAAGACAATTCAGTGTGCTGACTATATCCTGCACTTCCCCACTCATAAGAATTTGATGATATGTTCCTTCCCAAGGAATGAACATTCCCAAGCTGCCTCCAGTGCTCAAGGCTCAGGACTGGTGCCCAACATTCATTGTTCTGTCCTGAGCCCCAAGTCAGGATAACACAACTGCTACTTCTCCAAGGCCTTGGAATACCTTGTTTAAACTTTATATATATATATATATATAAAATACTCTGCCATTACTATGGCCATAGGTCTAGTTTGACTTACAAAGTTACATACCGAGAATAGGAATTATGTTTTCCTCACCTCCATATCTCCAGCAGTGTTTGCCTTGCACTAGGAGCCCAATTATCTGAATGAATAACTCCAACAAATGATGTGGGTTTTCTCCAAAGATTTTGCCCTAAACTATCCTGTTGTTAGATAAGATTTTATAATCTCTCTTCTTTTGACTTAAAATCTTAGTATGCTCATCAGTTTGTCTTAGGTCCTTTTCTAGAGACAGACAAAATAGTTCTATTCCTTCTTCCATGTGGGAACACTTATTTGAATAGAAGTATTAGATTATACCCGAGTCTCCTTTTCTCTCAGCAATACCTTCTACACTTAGGGTTCTTTAGAATGTCTATCACATTGGCTCTATGTGATGAATGTCCATTCTACTCTCCACATCTACTGGGCTTCCATTTAAATTATGCCTGGCATTTAAAATTATTCCTAGGTAGTTATATATGTTTGATCATTGTTGTATGCTCTTGAAAATCATGTTAGATAACTTAATTCTCTCATAGTCTCCACTCTTACCTGAAGTTTTCAGCTCTTCTGAACAATGTAGACTACCAAACCACTTTCTTTCATACCAGCTTTGAATCATTGCATAGATGCTAGAACTGGCTCCTCTGCTGGAGATTGAGCAGTCCCTATCTAGCCATCCTGACAGTTGTCACAGAGGTGTTAGTTAATATTCAAAGTGCATTGATATAAATCTGTTCAATCTTATAATAATCATCTACAACCCTACCTTGAGATATTCCATTACTGCCTGTGTATGCATGAGAAAGAGAGAGAAGAGAGAGACTGAAAGAGAGAGACTAAGTATCTTTCAGGTACCCATCTCCCAGTTCCCAGCTCCCAGCTGCCTGGATTCCCAGTGCTAACAGCTCATCCAGGCCACCCTCAGCTCTAACCAGACAACTCAAAAGCCTGCTTTCAGCCTATTCTCCACATAGTAGCTATTTTGAGCTTTTGAATGTATATCTTGTCATACTCTACTCCTTAAAACATTCCAACAGCTCCTTTTTATGCTTGGGACAAAGACTAAAATTCCAAACAGGGTCTGTGTGGCATTCTATAGAACATTACAACCACTTACTGGTCCCTGAATTCCTCACCTCAGACTAAATCAATCAAACCTCTGTAGCCCTCTGTATCATTTCTGTGGTTATGTCATTTTACGAGTACAGGTGTGACTCTGATTTATGTCTTTCTTTCTTTCTAAAGTTTAAGTTCAGATGGCAGGGGCGGTGTCTGTTTCTGCTTATCACTGCAGCCCCAGCGCCAGGCACAAGACCTGATACATAAAAAGGCCCCAGTAAGTATTTGTGAATGAAAAGAAGATTGATATAGTAGACTAAATAATAGCTGCTCAAAATGTATTCATGTCTTAATCCCCAGAACTTGTGCATAGTCTCTTTTACAGCAAGAAGGACTTATAGATGTGATTAAGTTAAGGATCTTGGGATGTGAAGATTCTCTTGGATTATCCATGTGAGTTCAGTGAGATGGCAAGGTGCTTACCTGAAGGAGGCAAGGAGGTCAAAGGAGGAAGTAGGACTATGACGATGGAAGCATGAGATTAGAGTGATTCAAAGAAGGGATCAGGAGCCCAGGAAGCTGCCTCCAAAAGCTGATGCTCCCCACACCCCTGTGACTGCCTAAATCCTGGTAACACTAAGGGCATCAGCAGCCCCCTGTGACACCTAAGCTACATCCATTAGTGGTGGTAGGAGGCAATATTTGGAGCCCATGTCTTCTAGGTCCTTCTCCCATGATCTGTCCACCACCCACCATGGCTCCCTGTCTACAGACCAGAAAGATCAGGATGCTTTGAAGCTCAATCTAAGGAGAAAATAAATGACCCTTACTTACTAAAACTTTGCCAACCAGAGAGACCCAATGTATTTCCTCCTGCAAATTCCATTCAAATGTATTCCAGAGCTTGTCTTTTCTCCCTCATTGCAGACCCAGGTTTGCCTGGCATGTGTCCTAATTTCTCTCTGCCTCAAAGGAGTCCCCTGACCTAAAGGGGCTGGTTCTCCTATTCAAAGGCATGCAAACTCCCTGCCTCAACAATGACATGACGTCTGCATAAAGCCTGAATTGAGATGCTCTGGAGCTGGTAATGCATTCAGAAAGCCCCTTGCTCTCTTCCTGTCCATCAGCCTTGCTGGAGATCATCTGGCCCACGCCTCTGTTTCCGCACAACCAGCCTCAGAGGCAGCACAGGGAGGCAGGAATTGGGCCAGCTGCCTGACGACTTTAATGTTAAAATGTGTTGAACATTCACAGGCCACAGAACTCTGCTAAGTGAACCAAATGGGCCTCCCTAAAGCCATATGCTCACTCTATCACATCCCAGCTGCAGTCCTCCTGTGAACAGGGAGCAGACTTGCTAGGGAAGCTTTGGTGTGTGTTTTTTCCTTCCTGTTGAACTGCTAATACCAGATGCTGATGTCACAATCCAAGAAGTGGCAGAGAAAAGTCAGCAGCAAGCAGAGCATCCCCAGAGAGCAAGAACCTACCCTTCCCTAACAAGCACGCTTTAGAGGCATCTCTAGACTATTGCATCCTCTATGCATACTTAAAGAATGTGATCATTACTGAGTGATTTCGAGCTCTGGCAGAAACTGCCTAGCTCATCACCAGCACACTTTGCTCCTTCTCTTGGATCACATTAGTGTCGGCATTCCCTGCAGTAAGGTGTAGCCAATAACTGAGTTTTGGCCAATGGAATGGGCTATGTGCCACTTCCATTAACATGGAATCTTTCAAGATCTATGGTAACCAATCATCCAGATTTGCCCAGGATTGTTCCCATTTTAGTATGAAAAGCTCTGCACCCTGGGAAATCTTTCATTGCCTGGCAAACAAGAATGTTTAGTCATCCTAGTGGTTTTGCCTACCCCCTGGTCACCTGCCAGCTATACAGAGGGACTCCCAGGTTCTAGATCATGGTTCTCACTCTCTGGCATACATCACCATAACCTGCAGGGTTTGTGAAAACACTGATTGCAGGGCCCCAGCCCAGAGTTTCTGATTCAATAGGTCTGGGGTGGGGCCTAGGAATTTACATTTTAACAAGTTCCCCAGTGAGACTGGTGCTGCTGGACCAGGGACCACACCTTGAGAACCTTGCCCCTAGCTCAGTGGTTCTCAAACCACTACATATTGCTACATATTGGAGTTATCTGGGGAGTGAGAAAAAAATCCCATTATCTAAGCTGCACCCCCAGATCAATCACACCAGAATCTCTGGGAGTGAGTCCTATTCAGTAGTTCTTAAAGTTCAATTTTCAGTCAAGTTTGAGAATCAGTAGCTCAGATCAGTGTTTTCAAATGTGAATGTCCCTGAAGATATGATTAAAATGCAGACCCAGAGTCTGTCACTCTGGGAAAAGGCCTGGAATTCTGCATTTTAAGAAGTTCCTGGGCTCTAACCAACCACACCTGGAACAGCAAGGCCTCAGCAAGGTGGATCTAAGATTTTTAGAGTGCATCAGAATCACCTGGAAATCCTTGTTAGCTTGCCAGGCCCCACCCTCAGAATTGCTGACATAGTAGGTCCTAGGTCCCAGGTGAGGCCTAAGAATTTGCATTTTTAACATTTTCAAAGGATGTTCTGCCTACTGCTATCAAAAAAGAGAGAAAAGACTGGATTTTGAGGGACCAGCAATAAATAAATGTTGACCACCGGCAACAGAGCCTGACACTCCTGAAATTAACAACACACACGACACGTGCCCAGAGTTCTCCCTCTGTTGCAGGGAAGTGGTCACAGTGACAAAAATCTTCTTTAATCTCAAAGTTAACCATATACCTTCTGAAAGAGGTCAAATCGGGCCAGGTTAGAAATATGCCCCTGTCAACCCATAACCCAGGAGGTCATGGTTTGATTTCCAGTCAGGGCACATGCCTGGGTTGCAGGCTCCATCTCCAATAGGGGGCATGCAGGAGGCAGCCAATTAATGATTATCATCATTAATGTTTTTATCTTTCTCTCACTCTCCCTTTCTTTCTCTGAAATCAATTAAAAAACATTTTTTAAAAAATATTAGAATTATCTCCTGGTGAATACTATTACTAGCACAAGACAACAGTGGCCACCGTGGCTGCCACTATTGTCATTAGTACTACTGGTTAACATGTACCAGATGCTGTCATAAGCACTTAAAATTTTGTCTTTGCCCTAGCTGATTCAGACTTTCAGACTGAAGTGTCCTGGGTTCAATTTCAGTCAAGGGCACATACCTTAGTTGCAGGCTTGATCTCTGGCCCCAGTTTGGGCACCTGTAGAAGGCAACCAATCCATGTGTCTCACATCAATGTTTCTCTGGGTCCCTCCCTCTCCCTACCATTCTCTTTAATAATCAATGGATAATATTCTCCAGTGAGGATTAACAACAACAACAACAACAAATTTGCCTTACAACAACCTAGGAGAGAAGCAGTATTATCACCTGCACATTTAGGAAACTGAAGCAGAGAAGATAAGTGGCAATACCAAGGTCAGAAACTAGAGCCAGAATTTGAAATCAGATGGTCTGACTCCAATGTCCACTGTCATAATCACTGCCCTGAACTGTCTGTCTCCTTTGGGGACCAGAAAAAAAGCCAAGACCTGAAAAGAAACATCTAGATATTCTTATTTAAGATTATAACTAATGTCCTTGTTCCTTCCCAAGTTTTAAACTTCTGGTATTCACTAAGACTTTATTTGTTTTTTTAGAGAAAATATAAAACCCCTGAGGAAAAGGACATGAAATGATCCATAACAATCTGAAGAATCACTGGAGATCTCCAAATGCCTGCTTCATAGCAGAAGCTAAGGAAATTTGTCAGCAAGAAATTTCCAATCTCCATCCTTAAAATATATTATACTTGCAGCAAATCAGAAGCAACCCATCTGTGATTTTAGACAAGTCATTAAACCTCGCTTAGGTTCTGTTTCCTCATCTGGAGAAGCAGGAGTAAGAACCGAATCTGCCTCATTGGGTGACAGTGAGCATTAAACAAGGTAGTAGTATGTGTAAAGCACTTAGTTTAGTGTCTGCCCCATATTAAGCATTGAAGAAGTGTTAACTATTATGAGTTATTATTATCATAAGTTTAAAAATCTACTTTGAAGTATTATTATGAGGATTAGAAATAATATATATGCCACTCCTGGCACTAAATAAACATAAAAGTGCTAGCCATGATTAATATCCCCACCATGTATCATGCTACCTTTAAGTGAATCCATATTTGTGGAGCACTTATCATGTTTCCAGAGTTCATTCATTCAACAAATATCATTGAGGAAGATCACATTCTGCATATGTTTGATGCCAATAGAATATATGGATGAATCAGATGTGGGGTCAGAAAGTAAGAAGTCAATACTGATCATCAGCACATAGTCTTGTTCACTATAGGACAAAACAAGAGGAACATGAAAATGAAGACAGACAAAGTACAGAGCATGAGGAAAACTGGCCATGAGAACTTTCTTCTTCACTCTGAGGACAATGGGGAGCCACTGAAGGTCTGAGAGCAGAGGAGTGCTGGCTTGAGGATGAGCCCCAGTAGAGTGGAACCAGTAGACATTCTTACATAATATAATAGTTTGGGTGAAACACAATGGGGCCTAAACTGAGGAAGCACAGTAGGAATGGACAGGAGCAGAGATATGTGAGTGACTTGCTGGTGTGCCAGAGTGAATTGTTGGTTGCTTGAATGGAAAAGGTGAGGAAATAGAGGAACTCAGATGGACTTTCAGGTTTGTAGCCTGGGAGCACAGTAGCATAGATCTCCACTTACCAGCACTTCTTCATTCTCCTTTTCATTATTCCCATCAGAAACCCTTCTACTTTGTGCTCATCTTAAAACAAATTCCCAGAATTACCTATAGTTAAAGGTAAGCATGCAACACCATCCAGCCAACGTGAAATGTGTCTGGTGGAACTTTCTGGAAGTCCTTAAAGGGCCTCACTCAGCTGAGACACACCATCTCATCTCACCCTTTTCTTTCTTTCTGCCTGGAACATGGACAAAGAAGTAAAATGGGAGGGGGCATGCCAGGCCATGTTGAGTCCACTGCTAAACAAAAACACTTGTTTCCTGATGACCCCACACAACTACCATGCTAGCCTTGAGCAGCTGACATGCCTGCCAAATAAGGAGCAGGTTGTAGAAAGAGCTAACCCTGTAATTTTTATAACACAAAGGACCATTCTATTCTCCTCTCAGGTAGAGAGGGATGTGTATTATTTTCCTTTGGCTTTTATCACTTGCCACTGAATAGAACCATAGAACCATACAATTTAGCTGGTTGGCAGGTTTCACTTTTAAATCACTCTTGCCTTCTGGGGAAAATGAAATGATGTGGAACTGCCTCTAGTAACTAACACATGAGTCCAGGATGAATGTCCTCTCAGAGGTGGTGTTGAATCCTTGCCTTCATCCATCCCAGGACTGCACTGAGCCATCTCAAGTTGGGTTCAACTTAGAAGTTCTTCATGACTTTTTACATGCATTTCACCACAGCTGCCCTTTCAGATAACATCTCTGGTTATATTGCTATAAGGCTAAGCTTTAAAAGGTAAAAGATGTTGCACTTTTTGCCTCGATTGGAATGGGGTGGAGTATGCACCATCCCGTGGAAGCCAAGTTGGGTCTCCACCATGCAATATCTCATGACATGCCTATCCTGACCTTGTTTCATATACTACCACCCAGGACCTTGCCTCTGCCCTTCTTCCTTGCTGCCCAGAAATGTGATATTGTTCTTTCGTGTAGGGCATGTTCCTCTCCCAGGAGAAAACTCATATTAACCTAACTTGTAGGCCTGATGTCTAACACCAAAGAGTGGTTTCTCAATTTACAGTGAGAAAATTTAACTGCCACATTAAAAGAATATTTGAAGAACATCTCATCAGAGTGAAAAGAATTTGTTTGATGGACTGAGAGTTTGAGAGCCTCATGATAAAGCACAATTAGCCTTAGCAATGGGACCAAAACACTTGGAGTTGGTTAACCACAACTTTCACATCTATCCCATGTTAGTGGTGCCCATTTCACCAGCACCAGAAACATTTAAATACCTTTGCTAAAGGTCCTTCCCCGGAGGCAACCTACATTTGCTGTAGGGATTCTCCTGACTGCCAAGGTCTTACTTTGCATATGTGAATAGCTGTAAGGTGGCGACCTATTCTCACGGGCTTTTTAAGGTGACTTTGTAGTCTTTTGCTCTGATCTATTATGTATCCATATTAAAGTTTATCACTCAGAAGGAATCCTTATTTCTCTCATTTCTCAGTTCTTAAGCAGTGGCTCACTTTAGACCCCAAGGACTGACAAGAGCAATGAAACTAGACTGATTTCTGCCTGTGGCAAAGGAGTTCTTCTCATAACTACATATCTAATGTTATGGCTAGTACCAGTGAGACTTTAGATTCTGAGCCACAGGGAAAAATTTTAGGAAGGCCCCATCTAGTCCTTCTACTTGCAAAGTAAGCCGCAATTTCCCTAGAAAGGGGCTTTAGAGCAAGATGTCTTCGAATTCCAGCACTGACTGAGCATAATTATGCCTCTATCGGTAGGGGCCAGTGCAGGACTTAATTCATATTATAATCTTATGGGGCAGTCATTGGCCTAGTAACATAACAATTCCTCTGTTGTCACTTCCTGTAGTACTAACCCTATTTATTCTCCCTAGCAGGCCAGATTAATCACACTGTATTTGGACAGCTAAATGGTGAGCCCATCTATAAAAGAGGATTTTTTGGCACCAGAGGTGGGTTCCAAACACATTACTGATGAGATAGTCAATTTCTCTGGCACGGGCATGAGGGAAACAACTTGCTGTTGACATACAAGTCACCATATGCAGAAATGTACCATTCCAAGAGGCCATTTTTATGGGTGAATGTAATAATGAAAAACACAATAGGAAAGGAGTCTATTGGCTTCTTCATCCCTCTGAGCTGGCATCTGCCTCCAAACAAACAGTAACAAATCAGTCATCAACCCCATCACCCCTGGCTGTCCAGGCCAGAAATGTGATGATGATTGAGAGTAGCACACAACCACCTGCTCCCAACTACTCCTGAGCACACCCCCTGGACCCCATCTACAAAATGAGATAGTTAGACTAGTTAGATTCTACAGCTTCCTGCAATGCTCATATTCTACTTTAATGGGAGCTTTATTAATTACAAATCACAGCTTTTTAAGAACATAGGGATCAAAACTTCATAATAAAGGAGGAGTAATTCGTCTGGCAAAATATGAGTGTCTCCCACATGTAAGGCACGCTGCCTTCTGCCAGGGGAGGCTCGGTTACTATGGAGTTGCTATTTTGATCCTACCATTTTGTCTTGGCAACTGTTTAATGCAGTTGGAACAAAAAGTCATTAAAATGACAAGTTTTTATTTTCTTATTTTTTTTTACTATGCTCTGTGCATGCCAGCTTCTCTTACTCCACACCTCAACTCTATCCCATCTCTGCTTATTCTAGTCCCTCAGAACTGCTCCCAGACTCAGAGATGTGGTGGTCTCAGGGAGGGAGCCAGGCAGCTGGCTGAGAGTCAACAATGAATGCAACTGTCCTGGCCAGTGTGGCTCAGTTGGTTGGGTGTTATCCATGCACTGAAAGATTGAGGGTTCCACTTCCCATCAGGGCACATGCCTGGGTTTGGGGCTCAATCAGCAGTGGCAGAGCCGGGGGGAGGGGGACATGTGGGAGTGAGCTGATCAGTGTTGTACTTTCTCATTGATGTTTCTCTCTCTCTCTCTCCCTTCTTCTCTCTCTAAAAATCACTTCATTTCTCTGTGCATTTTTTTAAATTTTTATTAATTGTTTTTACATATCTCCCCATTGCCCCCCCTCCCTCCCAGGCATACCCCAACCACCCAGTGTCTATGTTCATTGGTTATGCTTATATGCATGCATACAAGTCCTTTGACTGATCTCTTATCTACCTCACCTAACTTTAATTTTCCTGCTGTAATTTCACAGTCTGTTTGAAGCTTTACTGTCTCTGTATCTATCCTTTTGTTCATCAGTTTATAATGTTTTTTATTATCCACAAATGAGTGAGATCATGTGATGCTTCTCCTTCATTGACTAGCTTATTTCACTAAGCATAAGGCTCTCCAGTTCCAACCAGGTTGCTGCAAATGGTAAGAATTCCTTCTTTTTAATGGCAGCATAGAATTCCATTGTGTAGATGTACCACAGTTTTCTGATCCACTCATCTGCTGACGGGCACCTAGGCTGTTTCCAAATTGTAGCTATTGTAAATTGTGCTGCTATGAACATAGGGGCGCATAAATCTCTGTGGATTTTTGTCGCATCAACAAAATAGTTATGATGATAATAGTACCCACTTCATTAGCTTGTTGTAAAGATTAAATTCAAAATATATGTAAATTTCTTATGTCATAAGTGCTGAGCAAATTGGAAAAACTTTGTCCAAAGGAATGAGTTTCCAAGAGTTGAATTCCATGACTGAGTGATTGATGGTGCTGAGCAGAAGCACAAACTTGAAAGCTTTTCATTCCTATCTATCATGTAGAAATTCACCCACCAGGTCAGTGAGTTGGATTGGCCTAGCCAGGTTTAACTTTATCAGATATATGCTCTGTCTGGCTTTCTCATCTTTATTGTTCTTTATGGTCACATGATATCTCTATTCTTTCCCTCTATATAAATATGATTTCTGTTTTCTGTATTTACTACTCAAATTGATGCATTATACCACAAGCTGTACATTTGTCTTCATTCTGAAGGAGTAATAGTTTGGGGATGTTTTTGTAATTCAATAATTTGTTTTTCTATACAAAGCAATTCAAGTTTCTATTCCCCAGGGAAGGAAAAAAAACAAACAAGCAAGCAAATAATACCACCTCAGTATATAGAGGAAAGGGGAAAAAAACCTACAACAACAGAGAGGCACAGTTTGACGCTGAAACCCTGAGGGTGAGAGAGAGTTCAATTTCACAGGGACAAATTATCCTCTCAAACACACGAGGTCTTTCACACCATTTGAATCGCACACAACTATTATTGGCAGGGCTGGTTAGGGCACGAAGACAGTTAACAGGTCTGAACAGGGTGCTGTAAACCAGCCAAGAGTGCCTTTTTTCAGAAGCCAGGAAAGAAAAAAAAAGCTGTGTGAAATTTGCATCAGGAACTGGAGGGCACCCAGCAGGATGAGGACAACAGCACATGCACACGGAGACCAGGAGAAGCTTATCACTCTTGGCTGATGGAGGAGGCGAGTTTTAACTTTTCTCCAGCAGCAGTTAGTGGAGTGGAATTCCAGTGTGAGCCAATCAAATAGCACTGTGAGGACCACTGGCTTTAAGTGGAGCTGCCACTTCCCAGCTGGTGTCACTGGGCAGATAACCTCCCTGAATCTGTTTCCTGAGGCATAAAACAGAAACATCCTGCCTCATGGTGATGTGGTGATCTGAGGATGAAATGTGACCATCTGTGTCAAATACTTAGTACAGGCCCTGGCATAGGCAAGCACTTAGTATATATCAGTTATTTTTTCTAGAAGAAAACTTGGTTCATGTCCCAGTTCACTGCAAGCTACCAATACAACAATTCTGAAAACTTGATGTCATTCCTATGAATCTGATGGCAGTTGACTCCCTGTCCCATAATTATTCTGAGTCCAGTCTCTGTCTACCTTGGGTTACAAGTGAGGCTGCTTTAAGGCCTCATCCTTAAGATTCTTAGAAGACAAGAGGTCAGACCAAAAGGCTCTACAAAATACTGTCTTAAATCTTTCTGAACTCCTTTTTGCCCAGTTTCATTGATATGCAATTAACATACAACATTGTATATGTTTAAGGGATACAGCATAATGATTTTATATATATAATAAAAGCCCAGCGACCAAACGGTAGAATGACTAAAACGACTGGTCAACCTGTTGCTATGACATGCACTGACCCCAGTAGGGACAGCTCAATACAGGAGCTGCCCCGCACCCGCGGTGGTCAGTGTGCTACCCACAGTGGGAGCACCACTTGGCTGACCGGGATGAGCAGCTGCTCTCACTGCGAACCCTGGACCCACAGATGGGAACCTGGGCTGCAACTGTAGCCTCTTCAACCAGGCTCTTCCTCCTTGCTCCTTGCCACCTCCTCTGGATGCCTGCAGACCATGCAGAGCTGTCATTGGGCTCACAGAACTGCCCCTGGAGGTTGAGAGGCATGTTTGTGACAGCAGAGGGACTGAGGCCTACTCCACCACATCCCTGGGCCCAGCTCTTACCCTGGGTAAGAGGCGAATGCTCCAGCTCCACAGAAGATGCTGGACCAAGGAGCAGCTGCTCAGAGGGCATGTCCACAGCTGCTTGGCTGACCTGGATGAACAGCACTCCCATAGCTGGCCTATCTCTGCAGGCCACGCCCCCCACCAGTGCATGGATCCTGTGCACTGGGCCTCTAGTGTAGGTATATATATAAATGATCACCACAATAAGTTTAATTAGCATCCATCACTTCACATAGTTACAATTTCTTTCCTTGTGGTAGGAACCTATAAAGTCTACTCTTTTAACAATTTTCAAATATACAATACAGTTAACTATAGTTACCATGCTGTACATTACATACAGAATATATTCATCTTATAAAGTTTGTACCTTTTGGCCACTTTCACTTATTTTCCCCATCCCTAATCTCACCATCTGCCTCTGATCAATCTGTTTTATATTTCTATGAGTCCAATTTTTTTAGATTTCACACGTACATGAAACCATACAGTGTTTGTCTTTGTCTGATTTATTTCACTTAACATAATGTCCTCAAAGTCCATTCATATTGTTGCAGACAGCAGAATATCCTTCTTATTTATGGCTGACTACTATTCCACTGCGCACATATAAGTTCTGTACAGTGGAGAAATATAGAGCCTATATGTCCCTGTGTTTTACAACTGTGTGAATTTCAGCTCATTGATCTATTCATTCATTCAGGGTTTATTGACCACATGCCAGCCCTGTGCTGGGCACTGGAAACCCTAAAGTAAACTAGGCAGGCATGGTTCCTGCCTCCTGCTGCTTCCATTCCCAAGGACACAGATGAAAAACAAGGCGGTGATGAGGTTATTAAGTAGCGAGAAGCACACTGGAAAGAATAAATGGATACAGGATGTGTGGTAGGCAGGGATGGGGAGGGTTCTGGAGAACTCTCTTGTTAGGGATAGTATCTGGAGATTTCAGAGGTGTGCAAGCCAGATGAGAAAGAGCAAGCAGGCAGACAATGAGGCAAATAGCCTCAGGAAGGGAGCCCACTGAGCAGGAGGAGATGGCTCTGCTGCCAAGACATCAAGGTCTTCTAGGATCCAGCCCCTGGCTTCGGCAGCTGGTCCTCAGCTGTTACCCTGTACCCACATCCAGCAGTAGCTCCAGACACCCTGACTTGTCCTGACATCCACTCCTTCCTGTCCAGTGCTTTTGACCCTGTACTTCAAACTGAATGGAGCTACAGTACTAGAGCATTTCCACCTCTCCAAATCCAACACTTTTTCCTCTTTAAAAGTCCACATAACGGCCTGTCTTTCAACAACCCTAAGTCTAACCTACACACTCCAGCTCTCTATTATGTCAATGTTTGAATATGCATGTATATATTATTTCTGTATATGTATCATATGTATATTATATTCTATCTAGAATATGTATGTATCTATATCTCTAGTTTATTTTTTTATGAGCTGAAGAAACTACCTCATTTTACATAAAAAGGGAAAATCCTAAAACTGTCAAAGACTCACTTAAGGTGACATACCTGGGATTTGAACCCAACAAAACACCTGGCCTTTGATCCCTCAGAGTGGATCTTACAAAAGTGAAAAGACAGATTTACAAGATAAGCATGTTCATTGCAAACTCTCAAGAGCCTTGAATACTCACTGAAGTAAGGAATCCACACTCAAAGCCCTTTTTACTTCTCTACACCTTCATACCTGTTTTCAGAATGCTTATGTCTGCTCCTCAGTTTACACGTCTCTGTGCCCCCACGGTCCTTAGAAATGGAAACTGCTCAATAACTGTCTGTGAATGAATGAACAACGGTTGAATGGGACACGGATAATGGGACTTCACAGGAAGGTCTGGGGGGAATAAAGATTTCCTAACAATTTATGTTGCTTTTGACATGCCATGCTTTTCCCCCTTGCCCAGGAGGCCAATAGCACAAATACACGCCTTGCCATGAAAAATTTACAATCATGCATTAGTCAGATACCCTGGTGACATGACTTGCAAACTGGAAAGCCAAGGTCGCCGCGAAAGCTGCTGTAAATCAAACATGTCTTAAACACAGCAGCATTCTGTTGGGAAATCTACCCGTTCACTGTTTCCTCTAGGATCAAGGCTACTTAGAACACCTCCTACCTAACACTCAGATGCACGCAACGCCAACTGCATCTGTGACCACTGGTCCTGGGAGGCCCTCTCTCTCCGCTCCAGTAGCTCAAACCAAAGCTTATTTTCCATGCAGTGCTCTGGGCAACTGCATGAGAAGATCTGAAAGGCTTTAAAACAGCATTTCCCAGGCTGTTCGACATGATATTCTTTTTTAAAAAAATATACTTTATTGATTTTTTACAGAGAGGAAGGGAGATAGGTAGAGAGTTAGAAACATCGATGAGAGAGAGACATCCATCAGCTGCCTCCTGCACGCCCCTACTGGAGATGTGCCCTAAACCAGGATACATGCCCTTAACCGAAATCGAACCTGGGGCCTTTCAATCTGAAGACCAAGGCCAACGGTCTATCCACTGAGCCAAACCGATTTCGGCCAACATGATATTCTTAAGTGTTGGCAAATAAAAGCCTTTGTGGTCAAATAATTTAGGGAAGCTGTGTATGTATCCTGTCGTATTCTTGAGAGTTTCACAAAGTACCTGTGGAAAATCCTGCAAGGGAGGGACCTGGCTAACATTGCTTACCCAGGGTCCCCAATTCTTTGGCAGAAAGTGCTCTTGTACCCACAGCAGCAGCTCTGTGGAACTGTGGGCTCTATAGTGGTAGCTCTTTATAACCATCAAGGATATTCAAAGTCCTTGTGTCAACTTCCCCTCCATGCCCATGGGTCCTTAGGGAACAAAAGAGTCACAGTAGAGCACTGACCACGTGGGAGACCAGGGACCCAGCTTTTCCCAGCAAATAGAAGCAAAGAAAAATCTGTCCCCAGCCTTTCTCATTGATGAATCTGCCCCAACCTTCTCAGGTGCCCCGTTTAGTGCCCCAGTATTCAAGGGCTGTTCAACAAAAGCAAATCTGGACTCTGACCCTACTATCTGCAAGCAGCTCAGAGTTAGGCAGAATAGGACTTTCTTTTATAGAGAGGAGTAGGCAAGGCCAGACAGAACCAGATGTGGGAGAATGTGCATGACTGTACAGTAAGTCAGAAACTGTTTTACCTGGAGGCCAGCCTGCTCTCAGGAGGGGCTGCCTGCTGGCTCAGGCTGAGGGTGGGTCAAAGATCAGGGCCCTGGAGGAAGGAGAGAAGCTTAACCAAATTTGGGTAACATGCATTTTGTTCCAATTGATCAGTGTGGAAAATACAGTTCACTAATCAATTATGGGGCACGGAGTGGGAATTTGGAAGGTCTGTGTCTGGCCTTGTCACGAGTAAGCAAGGAGGGCATCTGTGGGTCATATCTAAGGCATATGGAGACCGGTGGTTCTCTGCAGGTGGTTGTTTTCCAGAACAAAAAAGCTGAGGCAAACCCCTTAACCCTTGCTGTTTCCTCAGAGTGCAGGGCTCAGATACAATTTGATATGTTCAGGGCCTGTTCACAGCTATGTTAATCCAGTACTAATAGTATTCCAGTAACTTTGCCCAACTCTTCACTGGGGGCCTGTATCCTCTCACTGGACTCTGATAAGACATATCCACATCTGGCCTTCCTGACTATTTCTGGATACCCACTGGGACTCCGCTTATTGGCAAACAACCCACCTCTCTGTCTGGCTGACTTTTGTTAATATATGTATGCATTTCTGTTGGTTAATTACCTAGGCATGGAATGTCTGGTTAATAAGGTGTGTGTGTATTCAGTATGATATTAGTAGACACTGCCAAACAGATTTTCAAAGTGGATAAACCAATTTACATTCCCACCAGAAATGTGTGTGATTTTTCAGTTGCTCAAAATCCTTGCCAAAACTTGGTCTTTACATTGTAGCCATTCTGGTGGATGTTTAGTGAAATTACATAATAGTTTTAATTTGTATTTCTCTGATTATTAGTAGTCATCTGTGTATTGGCCACTTGAATTTTTCTTTTTATAGAGTTCCGGGTCCAGTTTCTATTCATTTTTCTTTTGAATTGTCTTTTTTAATTATTGTGGAGGAATGTGTATGATCTTGTGCTACTTTGATCTTGATATAACTGTAAACATTGGTGACTCTTTGCCCACCTGGCTACTCACCTCTAGCCTCCCAGCCATGCCTGCTGGTGGGGGAGGGTGTAAACAAGTCCCTCTGAACTGGTGTCCACA
The DNA here is from genome assembly GCA_011751065.1 of Lasiurus cinereus. Taxonomy (NCBI): domain Eukaryota; kingdom Metazoa; phylum Chordata; class Mammalia; order Chiroptera; family Vespertilionidae; genus Lasiurus; species Lasiurus cinereus. Next base: position 21,838,626 of record JAAGEH010002525.1, on the reverse strand, counting down.
TGGTACAGAAACAGTGTTCTAAGCCCGTTCTCTGCTGCTGTGGGCTTACCTTTTTAAAGGTAAGCTCATGGTTTAGCATAGGCCCTTGCCTTCCACGTCTGACCTTCCGGAATGACCTGGGTGGCTGCCTTAAACCTCTGGGTACTGTGTGCACTTCATTTGCAAGATGAGGATGATAGTGGGCCCACCTCAATTGGGAGGAAATGGATTATTTAATGTAGGATATTGGCAACAGTGCCTGACACACTGGACTCCCTCAGTACCCACCAGTTTTTATTATTCAGACATAGCTCACTGACCTCATTTGCTAATGGCACAGTCATAACTTACTTGCTTGCCCTGATTCAAAGAATTGTAAGAACATCAAAAGGCATCAAGTTCTAGACTTGTCTATGTTGCCCTCTCTCTAGGTAAGTCACTTAGTGGGGAGTCTGTGGGTTGTGGTTTCCTTACCTGAGAAACAAAGGGGTTGACCTAGATCATCATTGCAAAAACCTTTCAGCTTACACTTCACACTGTGGCTCCACTTTATCGTAGCCAGGGACCGAAGGAAAGAGGCCAGAGCATACACACAAATGCTCCACCTGGCTCCATTCCCAGCAGATATTGTACCTGCTGCATTCTCCCAGGTGCACGCGAAAAGGTAGGTCAGGAGGAAAGGAGGTGCATATGCCAGAGAAACATGTGCGCTCTCTCTCTCTCTCTCTCTCTCTCTCACACACACACACACACACACACACACACACACACACACACACACTTCCATGTAATCTCTGCACAGCTTGCCTCTGCCTGATTTGTCCATCCTGTTAGCCCAGAGCCTAGTGTAGCATAATGTAGGGGAGGTGGGAGAGAAGGATAGCCTCGCCTTTGTAGTCCTTCCATCACCTGCAGGTCCAACAGCTTCAGGAGGGAACCTGGGCCTCTTCCTTATAACTCTCTGCCCAGGTCCACCTCGAGGAGAGTCTGAAAGAGCTTCTCTGCAGGCTGGTTGATCAGAAAGAACACAAATGAGGATCCAGGAGACCATATCTAGTGTTTGTGCCACAATGTGCTCTCTGTGTCCTTAGCCTTCTAGCTCTCACCCAACCCTTCTGTCAGATGAGGATGAAATTGTGCCCCTTAAGCATTAGGGATTCAGACTAGAAAGAAAAACATTAAAGGTTAACAGGGTTTACCTCTTAATGATGGAATTCCAGATGTTTCATTTCTCCTTTATACTTTTCTTATATTCCTCAAATGTCTAACAATAGAAAAATGTTTTTATAATAATACCAAACAATGCATGTCATTAAAATATAAGATAATTCTAGGTCCTGTGTTAGGCTTATTTAGGACGATAATATCATTTTGAGCACATTCTTCCTTTTCTTTCTAAACCTAACCACATATTCACACATCTGAGAGGGGGATCATCTGCTGATGGTGTAAAATTAAGCTGTGGAGTGTTGAAAATGTTACCAAAACCAGTGTGGCATAGCTAAGTTGGTTAGTCTTTCAAGTACGTACTTCCTCTTCTCCTTTGTAAATGGAAGGGACCAGATTAACATCTCCAAGTTCTAACACTCTATCTTTGCTTCCTTACACCATTGGCCTGACATACTTGGAAGATGCCTCCAGGGAACTGAGATGTATGTTGTTGGAATAAGGGCAGCAACGCCACAGAGCCCAGTGTGTCATTTCTCCCAGCTGGAGAAATGGCATGTGCTGCAAAACATCAAATCTACTGAAAAAGAGAAAGCAATAAGAGTCTTTTTGCCGAAACCAGTTTTGCTCAGTGGATAGAGCGTCAGCTTGAGGACTGAAAGGTCCCAGGTTTGAATCTGGTCAAGGGCATGTATCCTGGTTGCAGGCACATCCCCAGTGTGGGGTGTTCAGGAGGCGGCTGATCGATGTCTGTCTCTCATTGATATTTCTGACTCTCTATTTCTCTCCCTTCCTCTCTGTAAAAAAAATTAATAAAATATATATTTTTTAAAAAGAGTCCTTGAAACCAGCTGGTTTTATGCAGACAACTGGGGGTTGGTTTCAGACCTTGGGGTTCTCATCAGACCGTTTTGGCTGTGGCAAGAACAAAATCTCCCAAATTAAATATGTCATTGGCACTTTGCAGCCAAATTTATGGAGCTGACAGTTTGAATTATTCCAAAGTTATGGATCAGTAACACAATGGCAAACCATGTACCCAGCACTGTCTCAGCCACCATGTCCTCATTCCTTGCCAAACAGGGAAGAAAACCTTTATGAGGAGGGAGAAAGCATCCTTTCTTTCCCTGACCCTCTCTTTATCCGTCTCTGCCTGTTCCTCCCATTGGCAGTCACAAAGTGGAAGCTGGCTTTCAGTCAGTCTGATAATGAACAGCCGGTTCATTGGCAAGCTTGAGTTCTTCGTGGTGACTTCCAAAATCACAGCAACAGCGCACAGTCTTTGCTGCTGTCATCCTCCCAGAAAAACCCTCCAGTCATTCAGGCTCGAGAAAGGAGGTAACACTAGCCATCAGGACCCTTTCCTGGCTAAATGAGGATGGAACATGGTTCAAAAGAAAAGTTAACCTTTGGTGCTATCTGGGCTTTTGATGTTAAGGATGATTGTGTGATCTGTTTATCACCCATGCAAACTGCAGTCCAGCACTAAAGAATTTAGAAGTATAGCCAAGGCCCAAGAAGGGTGGCAACTTTCCTGTAATGCAGGGTCTTTCAAGGACTCAAAAGAGTTAGGCAGCTGCTCTCTAGGGAGGCCTGGTGCTGGTGCTCAGGGAAATCTGGGCAGCTCCCTTCTAGCACTGCTATAAAATTACCCTAAACTAAGAGGTCATTAATCACAGCTCATAACCAAACTTGGATGAGACTGCGTGTCTAAGGATGACTAGCCCTGCCCCTCTTTCCCTCAGGCCCAGAGCATACCAGGGCAACTCCCAGGGACCTCTCCCTCCACTGGCCTTCTGCACTGCTGAGCATCAGAGCTGACCACTCTACTTCATTGCGTCCAATCCTTCAGGCACTGATCCAGCACTCACCATGCACCAGACATTGGTAGGACCCGGAGGAATTAGCAAAATAAGATTGTCTCTGCCCTGAGCAAGCATAAAGCAATTCACCAGGAGACAGACAGTAGTGTTTGCCCTTCTGTCATTTGGACAGAGTCAAAGATGGGATGGAAAAGTACAGCTGCAGAGTCAAAAATAGAAACAAATAAATGTCATTCAGTGTTATGGGGGCTTATATACAAAGGCTAAGTCCAAGGGACACTGAAGATCTAAGAGAAAAAGTGATCAGCTTGACCTGGAATGTCATTGCCAGCACTGTGGCTGCAGCAGGATGAAGGCAGTAGAGATGGCTGTTAGTGGACAGATGCATGGGTTTATTTGTGTTAGAATTATCTGTTAATTGTTCACAGATGGAGCAAGAGGGACAAGAGAAAGTTAAGTCTCAGGTTATCAGCTTTCATAACTGAATAGTGGTGGTACCACTTACCAACAAAGGAAGGACCAGCTATAAAAGGCTCTATCATATTTATGCCACTATCACTGCCCAAAAACTCTGACATGTGCCAGTGGACCTTAGTATTCCAGGGTGACAGTAGTCCCGATGGAAGTGTTTGAGGTCCAGGAGGGGTTCTCTGAAGGAGGTACCATAGGAGTTAATGTATCCAGCTCAGCGCTCTTGCTGAGCATCATTGCTCCCTCTTAAAGCTCATGACTCCACTAGAGAACCGAGAGGATATTACTTCCTTAGCAATTCCTTAGAAAGTTATGACATTGACAGGAACAACAGGAAAACGAGGAGGGAACAGACCTCACTGCTCCTGCTGAGGTTTCCAATCTTGCTGTAGTACCCCCTCCTGGCAGACCTAACATAGAGTCAACTGGCAAAGAAATGTGGGGTGACAGAGTCCCAGCCCCAGCATGACACAACACATCACTGGGTGAGTTTGGAGGTGAACAGCAAGAATTCAACTATCACCACACCATTCAGGACCCCCACTTGCACCCACTACCTTGATAACTGACCTGCAGAGTCACAGATATTTACAGCAGGCTGAATATGAATTGAGAATGGTGCTCAGCAGACAATGAGGCTGTGAGGAATTAACCAAGACACAACTGGAGACTCTCGGGGCTAATGCCATCAACAATTCTCCCTTTCAGAGCATTCTCATTGCACATCTTCACCTACACCTCCCTGAAGGTATCAGATGGTGAGTAATGCTTATGCAATAAAAACAGCTTAGGCAAGAAGGAATCCCACAAGAAGAATTGGGTTGACTCTCCCAGGAATGATCATAGATTCTTGTCAAGAGATGCTGTGGTGGCCTCAGTTCTCAATGCTTGGCCTCCTGGTTTTCCTTCTAGTTTCTGCCCTTAATATTAACCTTGATCTTTTATTCAGATGGTGGAATGGATGTGTTTGAATGGATGGATAACTAGTTCTGATCCTATTAACTCTAACTTTGAACTCTTCTTGATGCCCACCCTGGTGCAAAAGCCTCCATAAAGAAAAAGAGTCGGGACAGATTCACAGCTTTGACCACAGCTAAACAGAGATGAGATTGGTATGACTGGCAGCCTCAATCTCAATCCATACCAACCATACTCACTACTCTCTCTGAGAAACAATAGGGCCATTTAAAAGAAAATACAGCACGCCAATGCCTAGAGTTCTTTAAAAATACAAGGCCAAATCCTTAAGGAAAAACGTGGGTAAATATTGAGTACACAGAGATCTGGATGTAATATTGCATACTGCACAGACTTCTCTGAGGTACGATGAGTTGAAAGCACAAACTGTCTATGAGCTGAATAGTATATGATATCGGTGGAGGGTTGTTTGCACTATTTCTGCACTTGACCTAAGGCCCTTTCCAAGTTTATAGAGATTACAATAAGGGGAAAGCCCTGGAAGCAAATCTGCTTGGCCTCTTTATCACGATGTTTCATCCGCCACTTTGCTGTTCTCCTGCTCAGGAAGCCGCAGGTGAACACAGTTATGTATTTGATCCAGAATCTCTCCAGCTGATTTTCAAAATACCCTTAGAACAAGCTCTGTTTTATCCAAGCGAATAGTATGGTTTCCCTTCTGTAAGCAAAACCATGATATATAGGCAAACTCCATGCTAATTGGATAAACCAGTAGTAAAACCCCAAAAGAACAATTAACTTTTATGTGAAATACTCCCAGCTGAAATCTTAGAAAACTTGCATGTAATTAGCACTCTCTTCCAGCTTTCCGAAGTATAAAATACAATACATTAGGGCTTGTAACACTAATATCGCCAAGAACACGGCTAACGTGGGAAGTTTAATTTGCCACTAATATGCATATGGCAGGCTAGTTGGTACTTTCACCTGCTCTGGCTAATTGTTTTCAGTGTGATTTAGAAACTCCATGCCCTATGATATCGTGTTTCAATGCATCAAATCCTCAGTGCTGGCTTGTGGTCATGAAATTCAGATTTTAAATTCAGAAGTGATCTTACAGGTCATTTAGTCCTGTCCCTAAGAAATGGCTCATGGACCTGTAGTGCAATAATCAGCTCAAAACAATTTACAAATGGTAGTTTTTTTGGTTGCACCATCAGAGATCCTGATTTCACAGGTCTTAGTTGGACCTCTGATATCTCAATTAAAAATAAATATATATATACCCCTTTATGAATGTCACCAGAAGGTTCTGTGGTACAAGCATATTTGAGAACCACTGGTATCCTAAACATTCTCCTCTAGGCACAAATTCCCTCCATAACTTTAGTGACCAGTGGGCATCCAGTCTCTGCTTGAAGATTCCCAGAAAGAAGACCAGTGGCTCAGCCCCAGTCAGTGGTGGCTGCCTGGGCCCTCATAACGAGAAGGTTTCTGAGGCTGCCTCTATATTCAGTGGAAGAGAGAGACAGGTTGATCAGTGCACTCTGTCCTGGGCATAGGTAAGGGAGACATGCCCACATGTACTTGCAATTCCAAATCAGAACTATCTACTTTGATTCCATTTAATTGACTTTCATATATGAAGATTGGTCTAGTTGATAAATTAGCTTTATATTAGAGTGTTATAAGGGAAATGACCAGAAGGGCAGAGACTGAAAACTGGGAGTTTAGTGGTGGCTCTACCAAAACAGTTACTACCTTGAGAAATTTGCTTATCTCCTTGAGTGCCATTACCTGTTTATCAAATAAGAACATAATATCTGCATGGGAGTGTTTTGAGATGCAAATGTATTTATGAATTGGAAAAGGCTTTGAAAATTCTTTATTTTTTAAAAAAAGTACTCTATTGTTAGTATACTATCAAACATTAGAGGAATTTTTCCAAGAATATAGGTGCTTGAGCAGGTAGCCAAATATGTACATGTACTAATACAGAATTCAAAACGCTGAGCCTTTCTTGCCATAATGATATCAAGACTTCTTTTGTTATCAGTGCAGAGACTTGTTCAAACCCAGAGCATTCAGAAAGAAAGGGTGGCTGGTTCTAAAATAGCTTTTGTAAACATCGACTACTCTGCCTCTCCCCCCCCCCCACCTTCATTGGAACTCCCAATCTAATCACTGATTGCAGTTTTAACTGACCTGCCTTTGACTTAACTTCATTCGGTAGAATTATGTAATTCAAATGGTGACTTGACCTAATGGGCCTAACTGCCCCCTGTTATTATGAACTGAATAGACTAAATTTGTTAAATACTGGTTCGACTGAAAAATATCAGATTGTAAAACATATTGAATGATTTCTTAGTTTGTTTATAATTACCTTGAAGGCAAAAAATAGGTCTTACCTTCCTCTGTACCTCACATTACTCAGCATTATATTTTGTAGACTGGATGAACTCAAATAGTTTTGTACACTGTTGAATGAATGAATGAATGAATGATGGAATGAGTGAATAGTTCTCATGTGACTTCCAGATGAACCAGGGCTGCTAGTGACAACAAGTGTGTGTGTGTGTGTGTGTGTGTGTGTGTCTGTGTGTGTGTGTGTTGCAGAGATGCTAAGACATTTTTGCTTTAGAATAAAAAGAATTTATCTCAAGAGAACTTTTAAAGACATAAATATACAGTTTATGTAGCCTTAGGCTTATTAACAGAACCAGAAGATCTGATATGTCAATCTATTTTTAAAATATTATTTGACTATTCAGTCAGTTGCTTTACCTTAATTTCTGCAAGGCATCTCTGGTGGTATCTTTACTCATCAAAGGCAGGAGAAGATGGTGGTTAGTGGGAACACCTGCAACTCCAGGTGACCCAGTGTGAATTTCATCTGGGCCCATATCAGCAATTAAAATAGTATCTCTATGTTTTAGCTCCCTTTTTTTCTAAAGTAAAAATAATTGTATCTACATCTCAAGCAAACAGATGGGTTACTGCTGTGAGGATTATGTGGAAAATGTTAAGACTTAGCATTAAGCACACATGTGTATTTAAAATTGTATAGTTCCAGAGAATAGTAACACAAGTCATCAAATAGAAAAAAAATGCACCACTTTGATTGGTAGGATTTATAGCCCATCCAAAGGAACAAAATGTTGTTCCACTGAGACTACCGTAAGTCAACATTGCAACCTGTTAGTTCTGCTAAGATATTTACTCATATAGGAATTATGGGAATGGGAGAGTGGAAAGGAGTGGGCAGGATTTTAGCATAATGTAATTTGTTGAATGCTACCACGTGTTGAAGGCCTAGTTAAAGTGCCATAGTCTGAGTGGCTTATAAACAACAGGCATTTAGTGCTCACTATTCTGGATGCTGGAAATCTTCGTGGTTCACACTGACAACTTCTGGCTGTGTCTTTACACAGAAGAAAAGGCAAAGGATATTTCTAAAACCACTTTTCTAAGGGCTCTAATTCCATTTAAGAGAGCTATACCTTCATTGCTGAATTATATCTCAAGGACCCCACCCTTATGCCATCATCTTTGGGGGTTAGAATTTCAACAAATAAATTTGGGGAGGGACACAAACATTCAGACCATAGCAGTTAGGCATTCTTCTTGGCACTGGAAGGGTAAGGAAGACTCCATTCATAAGTACTGTCACCTTTAATCCTCACAGGAGCTCAGATAGATAAGATTATTCACCTCAAGTTATTGGTAAACCAAGGAACAAATAGCTTAAATGAGTTTCACAGATCTCCTAGCTAGAAAGCAACATGCTTAGAATTTGAACCTAGGCCTGTATGATTCTTAAGCCTTCCATTCATTCACTAGTTATATATTGTGCATGATGTGCAAGTCCTCATATGAGAGAGTAGCTTCCCTGCCCTCAAGAACCTTAAATTCCATCCTGACTTTTCAACTTCATCAAAATCACCAGCTATATTTGTATCTTAGACACAAATTTGACATCAGCACAAAGTAACCTATGTTTTGAGAGTTGCTGATTAATTTATCTGTGGTTAGAAACATAACTCAAATTCAGTCATGCCCATTGTATGTACAGTATGAACATGTGCTCCTATAACAGGTATCAAAGATTTTTGCTTTTGGAGCAATATCTTTGCATTTAAAAATAAATGACATTGATTTAACATTAGAGCCTTTTTATATAGGACTTTATCTCAAGAGAACTTTTAAAGACATAAAATATACAGTTTATGTAGCCTTAGGTTTCTTAACAGAACCAAATCAAACTGAATAATAAAGTAAAATGGAATAATAAAATGATCAAACAGTGTAAGATCAAGTCAGAACTGATTTGGAAGCACCTTTATAATTGCTAGGCTGGAAGCAGTCTCTGTAGAATCGGCAGAACTGAATCATGAAATGAATTAAGACCATGCCAAATTATTAATACTTTTCATATACTGTAAAAAAAAGTCTTTCTTCATGCTTCTCTGGGAACTGGAGCAAAACATCTCAAATAGCAGGCAGGGAAAATTGAGGAAAATTAATAAATTGAATATTGGTTATTGTTCTTTAATATCCACTCATTTAAGTTTTTGAAGATGATGGGCTTTTTTCTTTTCAAAGAACTTTTGAATATCTTATCTTATTTCATCTTTGTGAGGCCTCTGTGAAATTCTTAAGAGGGGCCTATAAGTACAGTAGGTGGTTAAGGGCCTGAAGGTTAGACCTTAGGCTCTGCTACTCCTGACTAGGCACCTGCAGGTCAGTTTCTTAACTGATACTCCCATCCCTGGCATCACCTGGACAAGGGGAATAACAGCACTGTGATAGACTGGGCTATGCAGTGAAGAGTATAGTTGCTTAGCTGACAGCCTCCAGTTATTAATGCCTCCAGGGTCCCCCTCAGCTTAGGGGGCTGTGGTCACACTGTTATCTGTTGGCCAATGGTTGAGTAAGGCAGTAGGACTCAGGCTAGACCAGTTCTACCCCATGATGGACTCCTAGGGTCATCTGTGCTCTTGAACCCCCCACTGGGCTGGTGGAGACTGTATCACCTCTGCATTGTCTCCACAGCTTCCCCTACTCATCCTGCTTCCTTCTACTTTACCTTTCACAGGTGCTCTCTCCCTTAAACATTTTGCATTCCTGATTGTGTCTCAGCATCTGCTTACAAAGCACTCAGGAGTCTACCCAACTAACAGTGCTTACCTGGGAGGACCTCGAGAAGTTCATGTAGATGAGGTACTTAGCCCAGAGTTGGCCCATAGTAAGTACTCAATAAATATTAGCTATTATTGTATCCTTATCCTGCTTTGTGTTTGGAAGAGTTGAAGCAGTATTGTTAAGTGATTAACCAACTAAACTAAATTTTCTCTACTGGTCAGAAATTTTACCCAATGCCATCTCAAAGGAGACCTCTTGACAGCCACATTATTTGACCTGTGTGTCATTCATAGCCAAGAACACATGGACCACTCTCTAGTGTTTCTTTCTCCAGATGGTGCTCAACTCGTGTGAGAATCCTGTGTTTGAGGACCCCTGGCTCCACTGGGGTGGGTTGTTCAGATTATCTGCTCTGTGGTCCCCAAAGAGGCAGAAATCCCAGGAGCTCTCCCTAGACACTTTGTTTATATCACAATAACCTATCTATTTCACTAGGTCTCAACTGACTAGGTTTATGTGTTTTACAGCTGTGTCTCAATCAATTGTGTTTATAGCAAGAGTTTGTATATAACCTTTGAATGGCACTTTGTACTTTTCCAAATATATGAACAACTCAGAAATGAAATGTTTTATTGCTGCTCTCATGTGCCATTTTAGTTCTGTATGCATTTGGCCATTTTTAGATTTTAATTCATCAATGCAGGACATAGAAATTATTTCATTCTCCTTCTTTTCCCACTATTCACTAGATTATTTCGGATGCCAAGCCCTGTACCAAAATCTTTAAACCTTATCTCATTTACACTTCCCAAAACTCTTAAGGGAGGTGTTGCATGAAGCAAATGGGACCAGAGAATGTCAGAGTCTTGCCCAATGTCACACAGCTGGTAGGTTTGTATCACTTGAGACTCGTGATTAGTTCTAAGTAACTAATGACAACTGTTAGTGAGCAGAAAAAATATATTCAAAAAATAGCAGAAAATAATTTTGGGGGACAATGTTGGAAGGCAAACAAAATAATTGAGGTGGAAGCACCAGTCTTGTGTCTATGCAGCTGGGAGAATGCCTAATGCTTCACTCAGAGGTTTCCTCATTTGTTCTTGTGTGTCCCAAGACCAAGACCAGTGTGTGTACCTCTAATAGACTGGACCTATGTCATAAGCCAGGTCCAAGAAAGCAAGCATCCAGCATTTTCATCCCTTGGAGTAGAAGGCAGTCTTTGAACATCATCAAGTCTCAGGAGTTGAACTTTCTGAAATATATGCAGGTGTGGAAGGCAGAAAAATGTTCTTCATCCCAAAGATGTCCATAAAACCTATGAATATGTTAGGTTATATGGCAAAGGGAAATTAAGGCAACAGATGGAATTAAGATTATAATCAGCTGACCTTGAAATAGATAGATTATCCTGGATTATTCCAGTGATCTCTATGTAATCACAGGGATCCTCATAACTAGAAGAGGAATACAGAAGAGTCAGTGTCAGTGATGGAATGTAAGGAAGATTCAATTGGCCATTGCTGGCCTGGAACATGGAGAAAGGGGCCACAAGCCAAAGAATGTGAGTGGCCTCTGGAAGCTGGAAAAGACAAGAAACAGATTTTTCTGTAGGGTCTACAGGAATAAACACATGCCTACTGATTCCTTGATTTAACCCGGCGAGACCAAATTTGCACTTCTGACCTCCAGAAAGGTAAGATAATAAATTCGTGTTGTTTTAAGCCACTACATTTGTGGTGATTTGTTATAGCAGCAATAGAGGGCTAATATGGCAGGTGGGGTGCTGGGAAGCCAAGACAAATATCTATTGGAGTGCAGAGCCAGGATTCAAACCAAGTCTGTTTGGTTCAAAGGTCCATGTTTCAGGAACACTATATAATAATGATTTACACTGGAGACAACTCAAAATGAGAGCACTAAAGGCCAGAACAGAGCTGTGTAGCAAAGCAGATGGCGTGGAAGCTGTGGAGTATGTGGCAATAATCTGAGCAAGACTTAGAGAAAATGGAGAGGAAATAAACCCAGGCTTTAGAAATGCTATCTTGCAGGGGAGAAAGAGCTGAGATGGGAATAAAGGGCCTGCCAGCTGGTGTTTTGGCTCCAAGTTACCATGTAAAACTGCATATGAGGAGTGAGGGTTTTAGAAAACCTTAAAAATCTTTGGACAAAATGTTGCCTATCTCTAGCATCCAACTGACTCAGGAGGCTATGGTGCGAGCCAAGAAGATAGAATCAAAGAGAGAAAAATCAGAAACACATTGAATCTTTGGGTGGAGGATCAGATTCAGAGTAAGTCCCTTTTAGCATGTACATTCACTGCAGCAAAGCAAATTCATTTAAGACTATAAAGAAGGGAGAGTGTAATACATTTCTAGGACACAGAAGGGTGATAAATGAAACAGTTTAATACTGCTAAATTATGACATAAAATTAGATTGATATTTTCTATATTCAATATGCTATTTTTTTCCTTTTTAAAAACATATTTCCAGGGACTTTCAGATGCTTGCTCCTGATCTTGATCTACATCTCCTGTGAGACTTAGAATCCTCTACTGTAAATCAACCATGGTGGAGACCTTGGGGACTGGATGGGCAGAATTCCCACAGTTTGAGAGAAACTACTAGAAGTGGCTTTTATAGACTTCAGTTTCCATTTTTTGTTCTCAACCATTTGAGGTTCACAACTATGGACCACTTTTTTGGTTCTTTGCATTTTACTAAAGGGCCCTCAGCAAAGCAAAAATTGGTCATAAATTCTGTCATTTGTTTGTTCTGACCTGACTTTATTAATGAATTTGGACACACTCCTAACTCCAAAGGCCAAATGCCTCTTGCAAACCCCTGGTTTTGTAATCTCTGTCTTGCCTTGTGGCCTCTTTGGTCTTCCAGGCTGGACATGGTCCTAAAGTCCCCTGCCAATTTCTGGCTCCTGTCTGCCCCTGATTTCACACTGAACTGAGAGCTAAGTAGAACCTCCACCTCAATCCAGTTTGGAGGACCAGCCGCCAACCTGTTCCAGGGAGAGGAACCTCCATTCTTTCCTTTTCCCGGACCCTGGATGCTCATCCAGATTCTATGAATGTCTGAGTTCTGTTTGTCTTTAGAATTTCTAATTTCTTCATCATCTTTTTCTGATTTGGTCTTGATTTCTTTCTATACTGCTGTCTCCCTTGAGAATGTGTGTTCAATCCAAGCATCTGCTTACCGCCTCCTTTTGAATACTCACGTAAATATTCATTGAATTTCCATGGCATTGTTTTCCTTCTCTTGCAATAAATTATCCCATCTCCTCTTGGAGGCCACTGTGTCTCCTTACTGAAACTCCAGGCTTTGCATGTGCATGCAAAATCCCTCTGAATTTATCTTCATCTCCAGTGCCACCTCACCTTGACTGTTTCTATAGTCTGCATACTTTTGCCGCTGTCTGATATTAATGCACTACATAGCCTACAGAAAAGTTTGTTAACTTTGTTCTTTCCTTGTCTGTGCTGTTCAGCTTCCTGAGTGAATAACTATGGGGAACAAGGCAGCTGCTCAAGCATAGATCCCTCAGGTTTCCCAGCCCCCGTGCCATACACTGTTACCTGCCTCACAAAGTCACCCATTTCTTTTTAAAAAGATATATTTGTTATTGATGTCAGAAAGGAAGGAAGAGGGAGAGAGATATAGAAACATCAATGATGAAAGAGAATCACTGATCTGCTGCCTCCTACACATCTCTTACTGGAATCAAGTCCACAACCTGAAATGTGCCCTGACCAGGAATCGAACCATGACCTTCTGGTTCATAGGTCAAAACTCAACCACTGAGTCACACCAGCCTACTTTTGCTCAAGTCAAGAAGACTGACTTCAAAGCTGAGCAGAATGGTGGAATGGCCCCTTCATATCTACACCAAGAACTTCTGAGTCTCAAAATGGGTTCCATAAGCCCGAAGCTGATGGGGAAACCTGTTTATACACCCAGGACCATTCTGGTTGAAAGTATGAGAGATAGCCCTAGCTGATTTGGCTCAGTGGATAGAGAATTGACCTGGAGACTGAAAGGTCTAGGATTTGATTCTGGTCAAGAGCATATGCCTAGGTTGTGGGCTCTATCCCCAGTATGGGCATGTAGGAAGCAGCCAATCAATTATTCTCTCTCATCATTCATGATTATATATCTCTTTCCCTCTCCCTTCCTCTCTGAAATCAATTTAAAAAAGAAAGAAAGAAAAGAAAATACAAAAGGTAATATGAATATGACATAGAATAACATACTTGGAAGAGAAAATGTAAGTACTGTACAAATGTCAGGCATCACCCCAAAGGGCAAATCCCACTCACTGTTCACATGACCCCAAACACTCCAAAGTTGCCAAAAGGGTAGATTTCATTATTTGTCAGTCGACATAGGACTGAGGGTAAGGGTGGATTTTCTTGTCCTTATCTCCAATTGAAGACCATTTCTCTATGGCATGGTATCAAGGAAACCCTCACTAGGACAACTGGGAGATCCCTCGAGCCCTTTACTGGGTGGCTAAAGAGCCAGGAAGCACCATGGACCTTTTGTTTGCAAAGGCTCCATCTCTTCTATCTGCATAATCTGGGGCAAGTTATTCAATTTCCCTGAACTGCCACTTCCTATTTTGTAAAATGCAATGATAGCCATGTGACTAGATTGTTTTGCAATGAAATGAGAGGATGTTTTTTCATTATGGTGTCTGGCTTCTGTTCTGGAATGACCTTCTGGCTTTGGGATTGTAGTCGGTGATTTGGTGGCACTTTCACCAGAGCAGAGAATTCTATAGGCATCCTGGACTTGGGCGAGGCCAGTCTGTACACCGACGTGGATCCGGGTGAGGCACTTGTTTCTGGAGTGGGACTGCCTGGGTTCAAATCTTGCTTTTGCCCCATAATTTCTGAATGGTCTTAAGTGGACAATGAGCATAAGATTAAAAAATAGAATCCATGTGAGATATTTAGCAAATATTTTAATATGTATTTATTAAAATCCAAGTCCTTGATTATTTTTCTAGGAGGATGGGATGGGGAATACAAAGTTTTTCCAGCTAAAAGCGAAGAATAGGTTAGTGTTCATAGCAACTCTGCATTTTCAGAGTTTTGTGTACAATGAACCTAAAAACTATGAGATGAGTAAGGTAGTCATTACTGCTCCCAGTTTATTGAGGAGGCAATTAAGACTGGGAGAAGTTCAATAGGTTTTCCAAAGTCACAGCCCATAAGCAAGAGCACTGATCCTTCTGACCCTTAGCCCAATGATCCATTGTCTACTGACTCTCACAGTAAAAGGCAAGTCAACAAGAGCACGTCTTTCGGGTTGGAGTTAGGACAGTTTCCTTTTAGACCTTTAATAATACCATTTGTTTGTTTTAGTACCACATGTAGCTTCTCTCCTTCTCTGCCTGCTGCTTGCCTCTTAGCAAGAAAAGGACATTAGCTCAGTGATTCAGCTGGTCTTTGACATTCCAGGCATCAAGTAGAATCACTCTCTGAGGTCAATCCAAATGATTATTTGAGAGACTCAATTTCCTTTAGAGAAGGCACATTGTCAGTTCAATCTACTGTGGAATTTGTAGTATTAATGAATTGAAGTATACTTTAGGGATTTCTCTCAGATGCTTATTTTAATTTAAGCTCTAGGGGTTTAACTTTCCCAAATACTCAATTTTGTTCATTATGAAAACTAATAACTGGCTTATTTCATTGCTAATTTAGGTACGAAGGTTAATTATCTATAGTGGAGTGGTCTCAAGCTAATCTAAAGTCTACCTGAACATGGCACTGTGGCTAATTGATTGCCCCATGCACTGAGAAATTAGCATTTCTTTGCGGGGAATAAAAAAAAAAAGCTTCCTTAACTTGGATTCTCTTTGCTCTGTTTTTGTAAAAGGAACAGCATCTCTATAAGATGGTGAGCAATCTTCCCCCTTTTTAGGGTACTATGGAATCAATTCAGTTATTCCTGTGAGAATGTCCCACTGGGTTCCATCTCAGCATCTTCCTTTCCCCCAAAATACGCCCAATCACTGCTCCTACCATTGCTTGTTCAGCACAAAATTAGAGATTATGGATATATATTTTTACATCACTCTAGCACAATTCTAATTAAACCAGAGTGACTCACCTTCTAAAATACACCAAAAGTAATTACAACAACCGCAATACTAATAATGCCTTGCTCTCTGTATGGTTCAAAAGGACAAAATGTTTCACATGCATTTCTGCATCTTTCTAAGAGTCCCGTGAAGCACATAGGACACTTAATTTATTCTCTCTTTAGGGGGTGAAGAAATGGAGGCCCAGAAATATCCGTTTCACTAAAAGCAGGAGTGATTCTGTGCTCTTTCTACTTTACCATACTACTTCCATGATCTGTCATGCACTCAAAAACTATGTTATTTTCAGGATTATCTACTATTTCAGACACTATTCTATAGAATTCTGTTGAGTGCACTCCAAGAAACAATTTTGTCTCCAGGAAGTGAGATGGACTGATGCTGCCAATAGGGTTCTAGAGGAAACTCCGTTATTTGACGTTCACATCTTGCCTGTAAGGTCAACCCTTTCTCCCTCTGCTGGCTCTATTCTTAGAATAGAAGGCGGGGTGTCTTGGTCTAATTGATGCTTCCACTCCTCTTAAGGACTAATGCAAGATTTGGCCCTGAACTTCCTATGCACATGTTAGTCTTTGAAGCTCTCTTTCCACCATCCACCTCTGATTTATTTAAAAATTACTTTCTAAACCAACTTGAAGCAGCTCAAAATTAATTTAAACTCCCCCAAAACTGAATTTGTCAATGTCCACCATTGTAATTTGTTACGTTACATTATAACCTACTACAGAACCGTGGCAATGTCAGAACTCTGATGATGTAGTGTGGTTTCCATCTACAATATATCATAAGAGCAGTTTTAGCTTGGATGATAGATGAAGCAAGCCTGGGAAGAATTTAAAAAGAGACCTAAATTTCTAGAATTTTTTTATTCTCTTTAAGTGGCTGAAGGCATCACCCCCAAGAGATTACTGAAAGTCTAAATCATTTTTTCTCCTTTTGCTCTGCATCAAACAGAGGTCTGCAAAAGCAATTAACCCAGCATGTTGACAGAATTGCTGAGGCATAATTTGCTTTTGCTGTGGCCTTGTGACTTTGGCTTTGACATTGTCCCATTGGTTGGGAAAGGGAAAATAAATGTGCTTGGGCTCAAAAGTATAACCAATTATCTGCAACAGCGGTTGCCAATCGGTAGACTGTGGATCACTAGTGGTCCATGAGGTCTGAAAGGTTGGCAACCGCTGATCTAGAATGTAGTCTGCCCATCTCTTTGACAGCTCCATGGTGCCATGTCTTTGGTAGGATTGATCCACATAAAAGGAAAAGAACTCACAGTCAGCATACCACACCTTGGGCTCTTCTTTGAGTCCATGCCTGCTAGGAAGCCAGGATGAAGCTCTACAACCATGGAGAATCACCAGGATATTCTTCAGTGAGATTCACTCTCTATGGCAAGTGGCAAAGGCAATGTATGCACAGATACCGAGGATTTACCATCATTCTGGTCCTTACCAGAGTCCTATACTCTTCTAACCAAAGTAACTCAACAGTCCAGCTATCTTATTTTGTGGAGAAAGAAACGCAGCCCACTGATTCTCACCAGGACACTTAAAATTGGGTCTCTGGACCTTGACCTCTGTGTTTTACACTCTAAACCAGTAGGTCTCCATGGCAACTGCCTAACATGTTGGTGTGTCTTGATGAACTATGAGTTCAGTTGCAGGTAATTTGTTATTTAAAATAAATCTAAAACTCAGGAATTATTATGCTTTAAAAATATGAATTAAAGTAACTATCTCTATGATAATAACTCTGCTCTTTAACCATCCTACTTGCTTTCTTGAGTAAAAGAGAAAGGGGGAGTTGTGACCATTGGTAGGTACTTCTTAGGACTAAAATTCATACTAAATTTTAAATGACTTGTGTAAGATCTTTATGACTCTAAAGTGGAAGAAGTAAAATATAGCTGAGATCACTGGGGATAATTTCTTCAGTGTCACAATTTGCTATGAAGACTATGCTATTCTTTCTTTGCTGTGTTCCTTGCCTCCATCTCCGGGATGGTATTTCTTCCAACTAACAACACATGCATGCATATACATAAATGCATGGGTATAAGAACAGCTCAGAGCAAGCCCTGATCATAGATATATGCCAAAGACTGAGTCATATACAGAAAGGAGGACATCAGTGTGTGCATGCTAACCACTTGATGGTTTGGTCACCTGTGGTTCTCATGCTCAGAGAACTGCAGCTTTCATATAAACAGAAGGTGAAGATTGGGCATGGCTAGAATGAGACACAACACTGAGGTGCCCCCAAACTTTCTCTGGACTGCTATGGCCCTAATTTGGCTCCAATGTCTTATCACTATGGTTGCAGAGCCACTGGCATTATTGGTCCTATTTGGGTGTAGTATAGTTCTTATGATTGCCTCAGAATATGGCCCATGTCACAGAGAACGAGGATGGTGTAGGAAGGCAGATTATGGTCATATCTGGTGCTTGGGACATGACCCACACAAGTGTTTAATAAACACCAGCTCTCACGTTTATCATACTTGAAAGGTCCAGCTACCTCAAATATGGTACCTTGTGGCTTGGAGTATCTGATCTTGATTATTCTTATATTTTCTAAATCTTTGACAGCATCATACCTCCACCCAAAGAAAAAGGCAATACTTTCATCTTTGCTGAAGTTTTGCTACAAGATTCACCACATTCTGATAAAGATGATGAATACGCTGTGCTTGAACAAACCAAATTGAATTAATCACAGCTGTTCTATTTTTCAGCAACTATCATGCAATTTACCCTTGCCATGGGCTCCTTTAAAAATGAAAATACTGAGCTACAGCAATGAAAAAAAAATATCATTTAATGAAAAATCAAAATTTAATCTAAAACATGGTAAAGAATTCAAAATACCCATGCTTCAAGAAATCTTTTTACAGGGTGAGAGGATTTTTTTGATCAAGAAATTAAATATCCATCACATGTTTAATGTCCCTGATAATCATGCCAAATCATAGTTTATCATACTCAGACATGGAGTGTATTTTATTCCATATTCTCATATGCATCCCAAATTCCAAAACTGAGTTATTTTTCCATGAAATCAAACCATGGTATTTGTAGAAGTAGCATCATTCTGCACCTTGATGTTTACCAATATGGGGACAAATTTCATGAGTTTTACTTGTCAACATCTTATGCATGCTATAGGCAGAGTCAAATGGGTATTTGAGGAGCAAATCTATGGACCATGTCTTCAAGCTGCTTTAATTCATCTAAGTTTCTAGTGCAGTAATGAGAAGATGATGGAACATGAATTCTAGATGAGACTTATGGCAGGATGAGGCTCTGTAGAGCCTCTGAAGAGAAGTATTGTATTTTTTGTTTGTTTTTAGGGGGTTTTTGTGTGTGTGTGCATGCACACACACACACACACACAATGTCATTTGAAGATTTTTTGCTATGGGTTTTCAAGGGAAATTGTCTTCTCCATGACCACCCACTCCTGGAAGATAAGTAAATGAGAGCAGTAGGCTTCAAAATGTACTAGTATTTTGCAAAGCCTGAGACATGATAGTGAAGGTTCCAAAGAGAGTCAGAGAGGGGAGAGATCCTGGTATTGGAAAATCTAGCCTGTTGCTTCTTCTGTCTGATCATCTTCCACAGGCAGTTCTCAAAAGTAGTGCTTTCTCTATCTCAAATGCTCCACTGCAACTGCCTGTGCTGCCAGATGCTGGGAAATAGATAATGTAATAGGGCTGAAGGTAAAGAGAAAACCCTCCCTAATTCTTCCCTTGTAGTATTGGCCATTGCTATTCCTAGATTTTTAAAAAATAAATCTCTAAACAAGGAAAAGAGCATAGCTGAGGGGTAGGAAGCACCCTTAGACATTGGTGGGTTCTTAAAAGAGAGCTCTGCAATCTGCCTCCCTTGGCCACATCCCAGAAATGGAAGAAGATCAACAACAAAGTCAGCAGGTGGATTTGGGGAATCAGACACCTTGGCTGCCTAGTCCCAGGCAGAACTCAGAAAACCAACAAGACCAAAGCAAACAAATGGCTGTATGACATAACTGACTCCTGGGTCAAAGTAGTCTCGTGGATTTCCTGGGTGTCCAACAGCAGCACAAACTTGGCACAAAATGCCCTGAGAAGTTAAAAGGCTGTACAGAAAAGAATTAGCCTAGCAGGCCTGAGATGACTTTCCTTAGCAAGGCTTCCTTGCAAGGTTGGCCTTGGCTGGCATCTGGAAACTTGGGGGAGGATTCTCATCACTCTTTAATTAGTAAGAGTAGCTCAGTATACCTAAGATGTTTTTATAATGTAGTTTATGCTAACCCCTTGCTTTCCTTCTAAGAGTATGGAATTTTGTTATGTCGTACGCAAAAAGTGCCTACATGGCCAACCCCCAACAAAAACCTTGGACACTCATTCTCTATGAGGTCTCCTGGTTTACAACATTTCACATGTGTTATCATAACTTGTTGCTGGAGGAATTAAACATATTCTGTGAGAGTCCACTGAGAAAAGGTCTCTTGAAAGCTTGAGTTTTGTTTCCTTAGAATTTGCCCCATTTACCTTTTAGATGCTTGTGCTTTGTATTCATTCACTGTTATAAATCATACCTATGAGTATAGCTATATGCTGAGTATTGCCAGTGAACTATTGAACCTGGGCTTAATCTTAGGGATTCTCAACACACAGGCTCTGTATGGTTTAGATAAGGAGATGCAGCAGAGAATGACCTATAAGGACCAAATATCAAAGTTCAGAGAGATAGAGGGATGCACCAAGCCAGCATAGCCAGGGGTCAACCTGAGAGGAAGCAGTGAAGGATTAAGAACAGACAGATAAGAGAAGAAAGCTGGGTCTTAGGTGGGACACTGCCCTCTCTGATTGAGAGACAGCATCATGGCCTGCAAGCTGAGTATTTTATAGCCAGACTAGAGGCCTGATGCATGAAATTCATGCAGGAGGTGGTGTGTCTCTCAGCCCAGCCTGCACCCTCCTCAATCTGGGACCCCTCATGGGATGTTTGACTGCCGATTTAGGCTTGATCCTACTTGGATCAGGACTAAATGGACAGTCAGACATCCCTCTCACAATCCAGGACTGCTGGCTCCCAACTGCTCACCTGCCTGCCTTCCTGATTGCCCTTAATTGCTTCTGCCTGCCGGTCTGATCATCCCCTAACCAATCCCCCTGGCAGCCTGTTTGCTCCTAACTGCCCTCCCCTGCAGGCCTGGTCACCACTAACTGCCCTTTCTTGCAGACCTGGTCTCCCCCAACTGCTATCCTCTGCAGGCCTGGGTCCCCCCACAACTGCCCTTTCCTGCAGGCCCAGTCACCCCAAACTTTTCTCTTCTACCAGCTTGGTAACCCCTAATTGTCCTTCCCTGTAGGCTTGATCATCCAACTGCCCTCTCTTGCAGGCCTGGTCCCTTCCAACTGCCCTCCCCTGCTGGCCTGATTGCCACCAACTGCTCTTTTTTGCAGACCTGGTCCCTCCAAATTGCCCTCCCCTGCTGGCCATCTTGTGCCATCCATCTTGTGTCCACATGGGGACAGCCATCTTGTGTGTTTGAGTGATGGTTAATTTGCATATTATCCATTTATTAGATAGGATAGAGGCCTGGTGTGTGGGTGGGGGCTGGCTGGTTTGCCTTGAAGGGTGTCCTGGATCAGGGTGGGGGTTCCCTTGGGGCATGGGGAAGCCTGGGCGAGGGGCCTGTGGTGGTTTGCAGGCCAGCCACACCCCCTAGCAACCCAAGAGGAGGCCCTGGTATCTGGGATTTATTTATCTTCTATAATTGAAACTTTGTAGCCTTGAGTGGAGGCCTTGGCCCTCCAGGTCAGGCAGAAAGCTTGCCTTCCTCCATTGCCGAGGAAACCCAAGTCTCCTACTCTCTCTGTGGCTGCAGCCATCTTGGTTGGGTTAATTTGCATACTCGCTCCTGATTGGTTGGTGGGCGTGACTTGTAGGTATAGCAAAGTATGGTCAATTTGCATATTACTTTTTTATTATATAGGATTCCACAAGGCAAAATAAGGGCATGGTTACAAATCTCCTATTACATGCACCTGATCAAGCTTTGTTTACTTGCTGCACCTCCTGCAGCGCATATCACTCAGCCATGTGGGGCCATAGGTTTGGACCATAAGGTCAAGCTTACAACTATAGCTTTGTGCTGGGACTTACACAGGGCTTTGCCACAAGAGGATCATGCCCTCTCATTAGTCCCAGGCTTGAAACCTGTCCAAACACTGCAGCTGCTCTCCACAGAGGGATGCCTTCGAGGTTTCCAGTCTAGATAGATAACAAACAAGGTCCACTGCCACCAGGCTGACACCTCCAAGGACCCTCTTCACACTCACACACACACACACCCTAGAACTGACTGGGATAAATGTGAATTGATGTCATCCCTGCCATGCCACAGAATGGGGGCTTGTGATCAAGTTACTACTGCACATTCTCACACAACTTCTCTGGTGAGGGGGAGAGTGGTCCTGTCAACCTCAAAGATAGCACTCTCAAAATTCTCCTTAATAACATGCACTAGATCTATTATTCATTAGTGTATCTAAACCTGAAGCTCATTTTACTTCAACCTCTAATGTGGTCATATTTCTCAGAAGACAATTAATTATGAAGGTAGTTTGGACTGGCATACAAAGTTCTTAGTCAAATAATTCCATCATGGAACTCCAACAGAGTCCAACAATGTCTTAAAGTGCCAGAAACCTTGCAGACCCTTTTACCAGGCCCTAACTTGAGCCCTCTTCTCCATTACAAGCAGTAGGAGAACTTTCTACACCCACCTTATCCCATTCAGAGCAGGTCCTTTTCAATTCCCCCTTCTGACTTATCTCTAATTACTCCTCTCATCCAATAGAATGTCTAATACGAAAAGACATTATAAAATCAAAATGCAATATTGGAAAGAGTGATTTCTTCCTGTTTTTTCTCCCAAGAGTGGTCATTGAACCTAACTTGATATTCTAGTTTAAATTGCTATGAGAACATCTCCACCATAAAGGCTTTATTCATCTTAACAAGAGCTTCAACAAGCTACTTTGCCTGAACTTTCTTCATGTTACTCTTTAATGTTAACAGGGCACTTTTATTTTCTATTTCTTTGAGTGTTTTATTTTAATTACCAGATGAAGGCTTTTGTACATGAAAGGAAATGGAAAAACAGGCTGAAAATGCCATTGCTTTCAGTAGCATCAAATGTGACAAGCTCACTTACACTAAATACAAGTATAATGTATTATGTTTGATGTGAAGAGAGGGTGTGTCTTTTAAGAGGATATAGTCTAATAATGACTAATTGTACACTGAGCTTCACATTTTACAACATGCTCTTCTAGTCATGATCCCAGCCCTGTGAAAACTGAGGGCCAATGGAATGATGGTTATTTTACAGATGAGTGAACACACTCAGTGCATAGTGTCATTCACAGCAAGTCCTATTGTGATTGTGACACAATGATGCTATCATATCAGTCAGAGTTAACATCTAAAAGATATCCACCCTCAACTTAATATCAAGTGTAAAAACATTTCACTTTTTACACATGTACACAAATGATTGCTTGTAAAATTGGTGAAATCTGAGTAAGGCCTGTTTTAATGTTAGTTTTCTGATTGTGATATTATACCTTAGTCTTGTGAGATATTACCACTGGGGAAAACTGGGTGAGGAGTACATGAGACCCCCTCTGTACTATGTTTTATATCTTCCTATGTATCTATAAATATTTAAAATAGAAATACTGGGAAACTTATATTTATAGATCATGGATACAGACAATATTTTGGTGAAGACATGGAGGGTGCAGTACGGAGAGGGGACAATGGGAAAAAAAGGGAACATTTGTAATACTTTCACCAGTAAAGATAAATAAAAAATAAAATAAGTTAAAAAAAGACTTGATACTAATTGAATCTAAATTTTTAGAAACCTAATTTATCAGAAGAATGTTTAAGTTTTTAATGAAATTATAGACTTTTCTAACAAGAACATCAGTAATATTGACCATCTTATACTTTAGTAAGACCTCATCTTTTTTTTTAATATATCTTATTGATTTTTTTTTACAAAGAAGAAGGGAGAGGGATATAGAGTTAGAAACATCGATGAGAGAGAAACATCAACCAGCTGTCTCCTGCACACTCACTATTGGGTACATGTCTGCAACCAAGGTACATGCCTTTGACTGGAATCGAACCTGGGACCCTTGACTCTTTAGGCCAATGCTCTATCCACTGAGCCAGACTGGATAGGGCAGTAAGACCTCATCTTAACTCATTACATCTACAATGAATCAATTTCCAAATAAGATCACATTCTGAGATTATGAGAGTTAGGACTTGAACACGAACACATCTTTGGGTGGCAAAGGGGCAAAGAGATGCACAGATAGGCATACACACAGGAAAAAAGCAAATGCCAAGGAAGGCCAAGGGCTGAAGCAACCCCAGAAGCTAAGAAAAAGGTAGGGAATAGACTCTCCCCTAAATCCTTCAGTGGGAGGCTTCCATGACCACACCTTGGTTTCAGATTTCCAGTCTCCAGAACTATGAGAGAATAAATCTCTGCTGTTTTAAGCCAAAACACAAACAAACAAGAAATGTACTCAATAATTTTGGGTCAATTACACATACACAATGATGCATTGCTCCACTACATGAGGGAAATAATGGCATACTATTGTCTTATTTAAATTATGTTTTACTAATTACTTCTATAATTACTACCACAATTAAGTCCCATAATTAAATTCCATGAAATATAATGGAAAAGTATTACAAAAGATTGGAGCAAGGGATGACATCTTATATGATAAAATTTAACAGGGCCCTATGTAAAGCGGATTGGTGTGAATCTAAGGGGTTGAAGTCTCACCTGAGTTACAGTGTTAGATGGTTGCCAAAAGAACTTGTATAGAACAAACGAGGCTCATCCAGAACAAGACAGGTGGCCTGTTTATATCCAGGCAACATCTGCACAATCATTCTCCTCAATTTGGGGCAGCATAGTTTAAGAAAGACATCAATTAACAGAAGCTAAAACCAAGGAGAATGACAAGATTTCTCACCATGAGGAACTGGTGTGGAAATATTTAGTCTAGAGAAATAAAGATGTGAATGGGGCTTTGGAGTTGTCTTCTCATATTTCAAGGGTTGTCATGTGAAAGTGAGATGAAATCAGTCTACAGAAATTAAATCTGAGATGGGAGATGGATGTCAGCCAATGGGCCATTTGGCTCTATATAAAGAAGACTGGAGTCTCATTAGGACATGTCTGCTTTAAATACATCCCCAATCGCCTTCTGGTTCCTTGAAGTCATCACCATTCATGTCACTCTTCCAGGATAAGACCAGCTTTGCCAGGGATGTTCTGTTAATGATTATCTGAAAAGGATAACACCTAAAAGCTTTAGTTTCTATTTACGCATTTGCACAGATTTGTTTCACAACCATCTTTCACCTATGAAACCAGAAAACAAATCCCTAACTAAATGGGACTTAGAGGAATCTGCCAAGTGGAATTCAGAGGGAAGGATGGCATGGAAGTAACACATTCAATGAGAAAGACCCATGAACATTCTTCCTTTAAAGTCCCATTTACAGAAAAGAGAGCCTTCTGCCATATCCGCTTTCCTTTCAAGAGGAGGTGCTTTAGAGAACCCCTTGATTCTACACACACACACACACACACACACACACACACACACACACACACAGCAACCTGGGGGGTCCAGAGTCACAGACCCAAACATCTTGCCAGTGGCCACCTCCTCCAGAGGAGGAAAGGCATGGAGAGAGAAAAAGGAAATAGATCAAGCTGAGAAGAAAAGGCAGAAGAAAGGTGGAAAGGAAAAAAGAAAAAGGAGAGAAGAAAGCAAAGAAAGAAGAAAAGCCAGAATTTGTAATTCAGAAAGATAAACATTTTACAGCCCAGCTTGACTGTGTCAAGAACACTTGTGTTTTAATAGTATGCCTGCAAGCTTTCAAAACAAGTGTTTACCTGTCACAATAAACAGTTATGAGTGAGGAACACAAAACACAGGGAACCAGGAGCTGGCAGACTGCCAGCTCTGCCGCGTGCTACTCGCTCTGAGCTTGTCATCTGGTGGCAGCAAGTCAGCATCTCTGCTGTCCCCCTTGTGAGGACCCACTACCACAGGTCTAACAGACTCTGGACTACAGGAGGCTGGTGAAACCCAGTCCTCAAAGGACAGAGGACAGCAGCCACTGACCTGAGGGCAGTCCACATGGTCCAAGGTGTGCCATCAGGTCCCAAGAAATGGGAAGCCTCAGAAAATTCTGGAAAGACCCTTTATGGAGAGTTGGCACACAAAATACCACACACTTGCCATCCTACCTTTCCTTTTATCTTCACAATAGATTTATGCATGAGATAAATCAATATCAAGTGCTAAACTTCTGCTACTAGGAGCTGGCTGTCTCAGAAGACTACCTTTTACAGAATACTTTGTACTATACAAAGAGCTTTCATATCAAACTGCCTTTGTTAATCTTCTCAATAATCTCTTGAGACAAACTGAGCAAATATTATCCCTGTTTTGAGTAAACTGGACAAGTCACTTCACCTCTGAGCTACAAAGTTCAAGAGCTAAACGAGAAATCCAACCCATAAACTTATAGCTCAAAAGACCCATGGTTCTCAAATCTGAGTGTGCGGCAGAATCTCTTGAGTTGCTAGTTTAAAGAGCACACTTCCATATCTCACTCCTACAGCTTTAGATTCACTAGGTGTGGGCTGTGATGCAGGCATCAGCATTTTTTAAACATTTGGGGGGCTGATTGAGAAGGAGGTGATTCTGAAGCCAGTAGTCAAGGAAGTGCAATTGAGAAATATTGTCCCTAGAATCTGGGGCACTAAGATGAAGAAACTACATCCCAGCACTGTGAATTTTTTATCTAGAGCTGAACTGTCTGACACAATAGCAGTTAGTCAGCACTTGAAATGTGGCTGATGGCACATGTTGAAATGATATTTCTATCTATTTGGTTAAGTAAAACATGCCGCTGAAATTAATTCTAATACTTTATTTTTTATCTTTAAAATGTGGTTACCAGACAATTTAAAATGGCTGTGAAACATGTGTTATGCAGGAGTTCACACGGTATATGAAAGGAAAATTTCAACACATTATGGCAAATGACTAAGATATAAAAGTATAACAAGTTGAGTCCAGTAGCTCTAGGTAACTTCCAAGACTGGTTATCCCCCAGCCCATCCAGACACAAAAGATGGGCTTGAGCATGAGAGGAAGGTGGGGAGCAGGTTGCAGCAGAAGGAACAGCATCAGTTCATGATGTATTCAAGGCAGTCATCAAACTATTTGTTATTACCTGTGAACAGACAAAATATGAGGCAAGAGTGGCAGGCAGGAGCCTAACAGTGAGGTCTTGAAACCTATGCCAAAAAGCCTAGGGATGATCTTGAGCAAAATGGACAGTCACAAAAGGCATTGTGCAGAGAAGAATATGATCAAAATTGAAATTGAGGCAATTCCCTCTAGTTGCAGTGGGAAGGATAGATTTAAAGGCAACAAAATTAACCAGAAAATCAGTTAGTCGGTGACAACAATAGACCAAGTAAGAGTCATAAAAGCCTAAATTACAGCAGTGATGCAAATTCAAAGAGTGAACAATAGAATCCAAAAATTCAAAAACTGTCTAGAGGATAAAAATTGTCAGAACTTGGTGATAATTGGATATGGGATAGTGGGGTAGGACTCCAGGCTTTGTCCATGGCAAGAGTAGCTGGTGACTACACAAACTAAATATGGGAGCTTAGGAGGGAAACAGGCTGTTCATTTGGAAGGAGTTGATTCATTAAGTCATGTATAGGTTGCACATAGAGAATAATTTCTGTACAGAGAATAATAAAAACCATGAGAATGGATGGAAATCACAGAGGGAAAATAGAATTTGGAGCCAAGAACACAATCCTGGAACTCAACAATGTTTTGTCCTAAAACTCAGCATTGTTTAGTCTATATGTTGACACATACTCAATTGAATCATTCCTACCACTATCGGGCTGAATGCCTCTTGATTAAACTGAGTCAGGGTAGCTCATTGACCCAGAATAGGAAGCCACTTTGAAACCCTAGACTATAACTATGGGAATGGTATGCACATGTCGACTTGCCTAGGTAAACTCAAGAGTTGGGGGAAGACATTATGTTCGTCTATATCTAGAACTTATTGTAATATTTTTCTAAGTACTGAACTTACACAGAAAATGACACTGTTACTGAGCTTTTCCATATCTTTTTTTTTACATTTTTTAAAATAGAATATAAGTTCTTAAGGACAGGAATGCATATTTAAAATTCTTTTGCATCTTCATTCTACTCCTGCTCTCAAGGGTTAGCAGAGTACCAGACATTTAGGAATACATAATCTGTTAAAAAGTAGGTTTTAAATAAATATTTGCTGAAAAAGTCTATACCTCATCAAAATATGCTGACTTATGTTGAATGAATCAGTCGACTATTCAGTTAAATGGTATTTTTTAATATTTAATAAATCTTTACTGTTCAGATTATTACAATTGTTCCTTTTTCACCCCATAGCACCCCTCCACCCAGCTCCCACTCCAACTCTGCCTTTACTTCCCCCCCACATTGTCCTCAGCCATAGGTGTATGATTTTTGTCCAGTCTCTCCCTGCACACCTCCTCAGCTCTTTCCCCCCTGAGATTTATCAATCCACTCCCTTTCTATCTCCCTGATTCTATTATATTCACCAGTTTATTTTGTTCATCAGATTTTCAATTCACTTGACTTTTAGATTCACTTGTTGATAGATATGTATTTGTTCGTCATAAAATTTTATCTTTACTTTTTTCTTCTTCTTCCTCTTCTTAAATAATACCTTTCAGCATGTCATATAATACTGGTTTGGTGGTGATGAACTCCTTTAGTTTTTTCTTATCTGTGAAGCTCTTTTTATCTGACCTTCAATTCTGAATGATAGCTTTGCTGCATAGTGAAATCTTGGTTGTAGGTTCTTGCTATTCATCACTTTGAATATTTATTGCCACTCCCATCTGGCCTGCATAGCTTCTGTTGAAAAATCAGCTGACAATCGTACAGGTGCTCCCTTGTAAGTAATTAACTGTTTTTCTCTTGCTGCTTTTAATATTCTCTCTTTGTCTCTTGCTCTTGGCATTTTAATTATGATGTGTCTTGGTATGGTCCTCTTTGGATTCCTTTTGTTTGGGGTTCTGTGCGCTTCCTAGACTTGTAAGTCTATTTCTTTCACCAAGTGTGGGAAGTTTTCAGTCATTATTTCTTCAAATAGGTTTTAGGTATCTTGCTCTCTCTCTTCTTCTGGCACCCCCATAATTCTGATGTTGGTATACTTGAAGTTGTCCCAGAGGCTCCTTACACTATCTTCATATTTTTGGATTCTTTTTTCTTTTTTCTTTTCCAGTTGAGTGTTTTTTGTTTCTTTATATTTCAAATCTTTGACTTGATTCTTGTGGTTCTTTAGTCTACTGTTAGGTCTCTGTATAATATTTTTTTTTTATTTCAGTCAGTGTATGTTTAATTTCTAGTTGGTCCTTTTTCATCTCCTCTTGGGTCTCTCTGAATTTATCCATCTTTTCTAGGAAATTCTTGAAAAACCTTATAACTGTGGTTTTGAACCCTATATCTAGTCATTTTTTCCTCCATTTCTTTCATTTGTGATCTGTTCCTTTGTTTCCACATTTTTGTTGCTTCCCTGAGTTAGTAGAGTAGCTTTGTGTGCTAGATGTCCTGTGTGGCCCAGGAGCTCTGCCTCTCCAGTTACCTGAGTTGGACAATCTTGGTGCACCTCTTGTTGACTGTGTGTAAAGTATGATTGTAGTTAAGTCTTGATTGTTGTTGTTATCACTGGGGGGAATTGACCTCCAAGCCAATTGGTTGTGAGGATCAGGAGAACTTCAGTGCTAGACTCAGTCTTAGGAGATGCAAGATTGCAAAAGTCTCTGTGCTGGGCTTGGATGTGGTAGAGTCTCAGGGCTGAGTAGACAGCCTTGGCTTCCCATCAGCCCTGCCCTACACAGAGGCCCCTTGGTCTCAGTATCCCTCAGTAATCGCTGCAACTCTGTGTGCACACCTTTCACATGTGCCTCTAGACCTCTGCATTTCTGGCTCCCCTGAGCTTCTGTGCCTTCTGGGACCTGTATGAGACTGGGTCCCCAGGGTCTCACTCAAAACTGGGGTTCAGTGCAGTCAGACCTGGATTTCAGTGCAGTTGGGAAGTTCTGTTTTTCTCCTGCTAGAGAAAGCCCGGGGCACAATCAGCAGTCAATCCTCTTTACGCGTGGCTCTGGACCTCTGCCTTTCATGGCTCCTCTAACTTTCTGTGTACTCCTCCCTTTTCACGACAGTCCAGGTTCCCCCCATATGAGTCTCACCCAGATCTGGGGTCCAGTGCAGTCAGAAGTGGACTTCAGTGCAGTTGGGAGTTTCCATCTCCCTTCTGCTAGAGGAAGCCAGCAAGGCACTCCGCCACCATCCTCTCCATGTGCGCATCTCCATACCTCAGCTTTTTACAGTTCCTCTGAGTCTGAACCCCTCTCTTTTTTTTATTAATTTTTTATACATATCTTCCCATTGCCCCCCCTTCCTCCCAGGCATACCCCAACCCCCCAGTGTCTATGTTCATTGGTTATGATTATATGCATGCATACAAGTCCTTTGATTGATCTCTTATCTACTTCACCTAACTTTAATCTTCCTGCTGTAATTTCACAGTCTGTTTGAAGCTTTACTGTCTCTGTATCTATCCTTTTGTTCATCAGTTTATAATGTTCTTTATTATCCCCCAATGAGTGCGATCATGTGATGCTTCTCCTTCATTGACTGGCTTATTTCGCTAAGCATAAGGCTCTCCAGTTCCAACCAGGTTGCTGCAAATGGTAAGAATTCCTTCTTTTTAATGGCAGCATAGAATTCCATTGTGTAGATGTACCACAGTTTTCTGATCCACTCATCTGCTGACAGGCACCTAGGCTGGTGAACCCCTCTCTTTACTTCTAGTTGTAGAATTTCTACTCACCCAGTTTTCCTGTGGTTCTGGATAGTGTCTGCTCTGTCTTTTATTTGTAGTTTTGAAATTGTTGTGTGAGGCAGCAGTTTATGTGTTCCCCTATGTCACCATCTTGGTTTCTCCCAGTTAAATGGTCTTGGGCTATATCAATAAGAATATTAAAATAGCTTCCAACTATTAACATTTCCCTAGGTAAATTCACACCTCCTGGATCAAATTTCATTTACACAGTGACTGTGATTTCCAAATTTATGTTTTCATACTCTTCCTTTTAAGTTCCAAACATGTGTTCCCCACTGTCCACTTGAGATTTCCACTTCTGCATAATAAAAACAGAAGTCTTGATTTTTATTCTCAAACCTGCTCTCCCCTTTTCTTCCCTAATTGCTCAACCAAAAAACTAGGAGCCATCCTCAGTTCCTCTCTTTTTCTCATGC
The DNA here is from genome assembly GCA_011751065.1 of Lasiurus cinereus. NCBI lineage: Eukaryota > Metazoa > Chordata > Mammalia > Chiroptera > Vespertilionidae > Lasiurus > Lasiurus cinereus. Next base: position 21,807,528 of record JAAGEH010002525.1, on the reverse strand, counting down.
CCCCATGTCCTCTACAGTGCCCTTCTGTCTGTCTGCCACACATCCTCATTGCCAATGCTGAATCTCTTGTCCAGTCCTACCAGGGATTGTGACAATGGCTTCCTTACTGATCTCCTGGTCTTATCTTTCCTAAAGTCTGTTCTTCAGTCTTTAACCTAAAGGACTTTTTAGAGACATAATTTTGGTTGAATCACTTCCCATCTCCTTTTCTGCCCTAACTCCCTTATTTAAAACATTCAAGTGATTTCTTGACTTTGAAATAAAATCTACTAATAAACTCTGAGCAGGGTCTCCAAGTCCCTACAATATTTGACCATGGCTTCAACCCTGCTATCATTTCTGAACTTTTTCTCTTCTTCCTATCTACACTATCTCTTTCGGTATAGAATATTCTTCATGTGTCTGACTCATTTTTTTTTCATAATTCAAGTTAAATAACACCCTCTTCAAAGATACCTTTCCTAATGACCTAACCTAATGTTAGCCCAGAATGACTACCTTATATTAAAACATAATGCAAGGCTTATATATTAAAACAGCATGATCCTCGCAAATAAATATGCAGGTCATTACACCAGAATAAAAAGACTATAAATAAAACCAGATACATATGGAAATTCAGTAAATGACAAAGACAAATTTCAAGTAAAATATGGTTTTGTAAATAAGTGATGTTGGAAAAATTGGACAGTCATATAGAAAGGATATAATTGTAACATGTTGTGAGCTCTCAAAAGCAGAAAGTGTATATTTATCTTTTTATTCCTCATAGTAAACACACAATAAATGTGTGCTTATTGCATGGTGTTTAGAAATCTGAGCTTCTGAATTGGGTTGTTTGGGTTCCATTCCTGGTTTGCCTCTGGCTTTGAGTTAGGGTCAAATTAAATAAAGTATATAAAGAGGTTAGCACAATTCCTGGAATATTGTATGTGCTCAAGATAAATTAGTTATTGTCACCACCACAAGATCAGGAAAAAAACATAGCTTTATAGCTACTTGTTATTTTTTTTTTATTAATTTTTTATACATATCTTCCCATTGCCCCCCTCCCTCCCAGGCATACCCCAACAACCCAGTGTCTATGTTCATTGGTTATGATTATATGCATAGATACAAGTCCTTTGATTGATCTCTTATTTACCTCACCTAACTTTAATCATCCTGCTGTAATTTCACAGTCTGTTTGAAGCTTTACTGTCTCTGTATCTATCCTTTTGTTCATCAGTTTATAATGTTCTTTATTATCCTCCAATGAGTGCGATCATGTGATGCTTCTCCTTCATTGACTGGCTTATTTCACTAAGCATAAGGCTCTCCAGTTCCAACCAGGTTGCTGCAAATGGTAAGAATTCCTTCTTTTTAATGGCAGCATAGAATTCCATTGTGTAGATGTACCACAGTTTTCTGATCCACTCATCTGCTGACGGGCACCTAGGCTGTTTCCAAATTGTGGCTATTGTAAATTGTGCGGCTATGAACATAGGGGTGCATAAATCCTTTCTGATTGGTGTTTGTAATTTCTTAGGATAAATTCCTAAGAGTGGGATTACAGGGTCAAATGGGAGATCCATTTTTAGTTTTTTGAGGAAACTCCATACTGTTCTCCACAGTGGCTGCACCAGTCTGCATTCCCACCAACAGTGCACAAGGGTTCCTTTTTCTCCGCATCCTCGCCAACACTTGTCGTTTGTTGATTTGTTGATGATTGCCATTCTGACAGGTGTAAGATGGTATCGCATTGTCGTTTTGATTTGCATCTCTCGGATGATTAATGACTTTGAACATGTTTTCATGTGTCTCTTGGCTTTCCTTCTGTCGTCTTTTGAAAAGGTTCTATTTAGGTCCATTGCCCATTTTTTTATTGGATCCTTCATCTTCCTTTTATTAAGTTGTATAAGTTGGTTGTAGATTTTGGAGATTAAACCTTTATCAGTGATAGCATTTGCAAATATGTTCTCCCATGCATTGATCTTTCTTGTTGTTTTGTTGATGGTTTCTTTTGCTGTGCAAAAGCTTTTTATTTTGATGTAGTCCCATTTGTTTATTTTTTCTTTAGCTTCCATTGCCTTTGGAGCAGTATCAGTGAAGAAGTTCTTTCGGCATATATCTGAGATTGTGCTGCCTGTGGATTCCTCTAGTATTTTTATGGTTTCCCTTCTAATGTTTAAGTCCTGTATCCATTTTGAGTTTATTTTTGTATTTGGTGTAAGATGGTGGTCCAGTTTCAATTTTTTGTATGTATCTGTCCAATTTTCCCAACACCATTTATTAAAGAGGCTATCTTGGTTCCATTGAGTGTTCATGCCTCCTTTGTCAAATATTAATTGAGCATAGTGGTTTGGGTGGATATCTGGGTTCTCTATTCTATTCCATTGATCTATATGTCTGTTCTTGTGCCAGTACCAGGCTGTTTTGAGAACAGTTGCTTTGTAGTATAGCTTGAAGTCTGGTATTGAGATCCCACCTACTTTATTCTTTTTTCTCAAAATTGCTGTAGCTATCCGTGGTCTTTTTTTGTTCCAGATGAATCTATGAAGAATTCTTTGTAGGTCTGTGAAATATGTCGTTGGTATTTTAATGGGTAGTGCGTTGAATCTGTAGATTGCTTTGGGTAGTATGGACATTTTAATGATGTTGATTCTCCCAATCCATGAGCATGGTATGCTCTTCCATCTGTTAACATCTTCCTCTATCTCTTTTTTCAGTGTCCTGTAGTTTTCTGCATAAAGGTCTTTTACCTCTTTAGTTAGGTTTATTCCTAGGTATCTTAATTTTTTTGGTGCGATGGTAAATGGGATTGCTTTTTTAGTTTCTCTTTCTATAATTTCATTGTTAGTATATAGAAATGCCACAGACTTCTTAGCATTAATTTTGTATTCTGCTACATTGCCGAATTCATTAATTAAGTCAATTAGTTTTGGAATGGAATCCTTTGGGTTTTTTATGTACAATATCATGTCATCTGCAAATAAGGACAGCTTTACTTCTTCTTTTCCAATTTGGATGCCTTTTATTTCTTCTTGTTGTCTAATTGCAATGGCTAATACTTCCAGTACTATGTCGAACAGGAGAGGTGAGAGTGGGCATCCCTGTCTTGTTCCTGTTCTTAGGGGAAATGGTTTTAGTTTTTGCCCATTGAGTATGATGTTAGCTGTGGGTTTATCATATATGGCTTTTATGATGTTGAGGTATGATCCTTCTATTCCCACTTTGCTGAGAGTTTTTATCAAGAAAGGATGTTGGATTTTGTCAAATGCTTTTTCTGCATCAATTGATATGACTATGTGATTTTTATCTCTCAATTTGTTTATGTGATGTATCACATTTATTGATTTGCGGATATTGAACCATCCCTGCATTCCTGGGATGAATCCTGCTTGGTCATGGTGTATGATCTTTCTGATGTACTGCTGGATCCGGTTTGCTAGAATTTTGTTGAGGATTTTGGCATCTATGTTCATGAGAGATATTGGCCTATAATTCTCTTTCATTGTGTTGTCTTTATCTGGTTTTGGTATTAGGGTGATGCTGGCTTCATAGAAGGTATTTGGTAGTATTCCTTCTTCTTGAATGTTTTTGAATAGTCTGAGGAGGATAGGTTTTAATTCTTCCTTGAATGTTTGGTAAAACTCTCCTGTGTAGCCATCTGGACCCGGGCTTTTATTTGCTGGAAGCTTTTTGATTACTGCTTCAATTTCTTCCATAGTTATTGGACTATTGAGATGTTTGGCTTCCTCCTCATTGAGTTTTGGGAGGTTATATTTTTCTAGGAAAATGTCCATTTCTTGCAGGTTGTCCAATTTGTTTGAATAGAGTTGTTCATAGTATTTTTTAACAATCCTTTGTATTTCCACAGGGTCTGTTGTTATTTCTCCTCTTTCATTTCTGATTTTGTTTATTTGGGTCTTCTCTCTTTGCTTCTTGGTGAGCCTGGCAAGGGGTCCATCAATCTTGTTTATCCTTTCAAAGAACCAGCTCTTTGTTTTGTTGATCTTTTGAATTGTTTCTTTGGTCTCCAAGTTGTTTATCTCTGCTCTGATCTTCACTATTTCCTTCCTTCTGAGTACACTAGGCTTTTCTTGTTGCTCACGTTCTAACTCTTTGAGTTGTAGGTTTAGGTGATTTATTACCATTATTTCCTGTTTTTTGCAGTAGGCTTGTAGGGCTATGAACTTCCCTCTCAAGACTGCTTTCACTGTGTCCCATAAATTTTGTATTGTTGTGTTGTCATTGTCATTTGTTGCCATGATGTTTTTTATTTCTTCCTTGATCTCTCTGGCTACCCAGTCGTTGTTTAATAGCATGCTGTTTAGTCTCCATGTGTTTGATTTCTTTCTATTGTTTTTATTATAGTTGATTTCCAGTTTTATGCCACTGTGGTCTGAGAAAATGCTTGATATGATTTCTATCTTCTTGAATTTGAAGAGACTTTTCTTATGACCCAACATATGATCTATCTTTGAAAATGACCCATGTGCACTGGAGAAAAATGTATATTCTGTGGCTTTGGGGTGAAATGTTCTGAAGATGTCAATTAATTCCATCTGGTCTAGTGAGTCATTTAGGATTGATGTTTCTTTGCTAATTTTTTGTTTAGAGGATTTGTCCAATGGTGACAGTGGGGTATTAAAGTCTCCTACTATGATTGTATTGCTGTCAATCTCTCCCTTAATGTCCTCCAAGAGTTTTTTTATGTATTTAGGTGCTCCTATATTGGGCGCATATATGTTTACCAGAGTTATTTCTTCTTGTTGGATTGTTCCCTTTAGTATTATGAAGTGGCCTTCTTTATCTCTTGTTATGTCCTTCACTTTGAGATCTAATTTGTCAGATATAAGTATTGCAACCCCAGCTTTTTTTTCATTTCCATTTGCCTGAAGTACCATGTTCCATCCCTTCACCCTCAATCTGTGTGCGTCTCTTTTCCTGAGGTGGGTTTCTTGCAGACAGCAGATATATGGATCATGTTTTCTTATCCAATCGGTTACCCTATGTCTTTTGATTGGAGCATTTAATCCATTTACATTTAAAGTTATTATTGATAAGTACTTATCTGTTGCCATTTTTAGTCCTTACCCCCGAGTTCCTTCTTCGCTTCCTCTTTCTTTTTATTACAGCAGACCTTTTAACATTTCTTGCATTGCTGGTTTGGTGGTAATATATTCCCTTAGTCCTTTTTTGTCTGTGAAGCTTTTGATTTCACCTTCAATTTTGATTGAGAGTCTTGCAGGGTACAGTATTCTTGGATTCAGACCCTTCCTTTGCATGACTTTGTATATTTCATTCCATTCTCTTCTGGCCTGACGAGTTTCTGTTGAGAAGTCAGTAGCTAGTCTTATGGGGGTTCCTTTGTAGGTAACTTTCTGTTTCTCTCTGGCTGCTTTTAAGATTCTTACTTTGTCGTCGGTGTTTGCCAATTTAATTATAATGTGCCTCGGTGTCGGTTTGTTGGGGTTCATTTTGCTTGGGACTCTGTGAGCTTCTTGGATTTGTGTGGGTTTTTTCTTTTCTATATTGGGGAAATTTTCTGTCATTATTTCTTCAAACACGTTCTCTAATCCTTGTTCAGTTTCCACTCTTTCTGGAACCCCAATTATGCGGATGTTATTTTGTTTCATATTATCCCAAAGTTCCCTTAGACTCTCCTCTTGCTTTTTAACTTTTTTTTCTAGAAGCTGCTGTACTTGGGTATTTTTTCCTACCGTGTCTTCTAGCTCACTGATGCGGTCCTCTGCTTCTTCTAGTCTACTTTTGATGCTTTCTATTGAGTTCTTTATAGCAGTGATGTCATTATTCATTTCTTCTTGTTTATTCTGCACCTCCTCTAGTTTCTTCTGCATTTCTTCTTGTTTATTCAGCACCTCCTCTAGTTTCTTCTGCATTTCTTCTTCACGCTTCTTCGCCTCCTCTTGGCCCTTACTCATATTGTCAAATTTGTCTTCCAATCTTTTCAACCACATTATGATAATTTCTCTGAACTCTTTCTCTGGTAGGCTTATTTGTGGCTCTATTTTGTTTACTTCCTTTTCTGGTGAAACCTGCCTTTCTGTCTTTTGTGGGCTGTTTCTTTTTCTGACCATGGTCTTTCTTCTCTGGGTGTCTGGTTATGTAGTGCTCTCTCCTACGTTGACTGAAAGGCACAAACTACAACACGACCAGGTACAGCACACAAGGCACTGAGTAGAAATGTATTCAAGATGTTAATAATCACAAATAAGGTGACCACCAATGAAGGGCAAATTAGGGGTAGGTAGAGAAAGAAGAGGAAAATGAGGAAGAAAGAAAAGAAAGAAGTGCCAAAATCAAATTGGGAGAGTGAGAGAAAAAAGAAAAAATAAATAAATGAACAATAAAATAAAATAAAATAAGAAAATAAAAAGGTGAAAAAGGAGAAGAAAAGAGGAAGAGAAAAAAGTCAGAGAGAAAAGAAAGTGTATAAGAGAGAAAAGAGGAACAAAATATAGATGTCAGGAGAGAAGTTCAATAGAACAGTCACTAATCCCAATAAAGGCCAGCAACCAGTACCTAGATATTGATTCAAATTGCAAATAGCAACTGGTATCGAGGGAGATGAGGGAAAAGAGAGGTAGAAAACAAAGCAAGCAAAAAGCAAAATAAAACAAGTAGAATAAACTAAAACAATCTCTCAAAAAAAAATTTCAAAAGATCGATATAATCACTTTTCAGGCGAATAGCAATAAAAGGACATCGAGAAAAAACAACTTTTTGGCTAGTGAAGACAAGAGGGGAGAGGTTTGTGTGGACTTGTAGTAGGGGATTTGAAATTAGATATATAAATGGGGTGAAATTTTAACCAGGTAAAGAGAAAAATAGGGAGAATCAAAAGTTGGAAAAGGGAAAGAGAGACAAGACAGCAAAATGGGGAAAGTTAGGAGGAAAGTGTTGGCATAAAGGTGGAGTTGAGTTGGAGTAAAATTATGCTAAAGGGAAGATGAAAATAGAATGTAGAACTCTAATTCCGAAATAAAATAAAGAGAAAACAAAATGACACTTTTTTTTTCCAAAAACGGTAAATTACTAGTAGTAATTAATAATACTAGTTTAAAACAAAAATGTAATAATTATAAAGGTAAAATCAATTGAGGCAGAAAGAAAAAAAATATTCTTTTAATTAAAATATTTGAAAATGAAAAATAAAGAATTAAAAATTAAAAAAAAAGAAAAAAGGAAAAATAAAAAAAAAAAAGAAGAAGAAAAATAGAATGGTCCTTCACTTCCACTATTATTCTGCTTGACACACAGAGTAGGGGAGGTATTGCAGTTCCCTGTGTTCCCCTCTTGGTGTTTTAATGTCTTTATTCTCTTGTGGTTATGCGAGAGTCAATTTGTGTGTCATCCATTGGGTGGCAGTGTTTCGGAATTGATCTCTGAGACAAAGCACAGGACCTCTCTTGGCTGTGCTCAGATCCTGCTACTCTGTGGTTCCCAAAACCAGTTTGTGGGGGTTTTGCAGCCTGGACACTGCAATAACTCCCAGGTTGTCCCTCTGCCCCAGAGAAAAAGAAAAAAAAAAAGGAAAGAAAAAAAAAAAAGAGTCGTTTTCTGGAGCTCTCCTCCGTCAACAGCTCAGAGGGTCTGCCTTCACACTCAGGGATCACGTCCTGACCACCTCCGTGGGCCTCCCCAGAGGCAGCTTTCCCGCAGCCCGGCTCCCACAGTGTGCGTCTCTGCCCTGCGGGGGTAGGAGACCGCACCCTGGCCCAGGCTAAGTCTGACCCTTCTGCGCACGCACGCAGTGTGGATCTCTGAATCCTCCACCTGTGTGTCTGTGCCGCCTGGGAAGCCGCGCTCTGGGTCCTGGCTGCTCTGTGGGTGCCTCCGTCAGCCGCAGCTTTCAGACCTCGGCAGACATCCACCTCCCCCTTAAGTCAGGCGCAGTCTGACCTTTCCGTGTGCTCTGTGGATCTCTGATTCCGCCGCGTGTCTGCGCCGATTGGAGAGCGGAGTTCTGGGTCCCCGGGTTCCTGGCTGCTCGATGGGTGCCCAGCCGAAGGCTTCAGAGCGCCGCAGACATCCACCTCCCACTGCAAGATGGCTCGGGCTCCGCGTTCGCGCTGGTGGCTCCGGCAGACAAAAACCCCACGGCAGTGGGGCTGCCTGGCCGGGAGAGCCCCTTCCAGCAGTTCCCCGCCTTCCCCTGGAGGACAACTGACGCCTAGCTTGCCAACAAACACTCCCAATGCGACTCTCAGCCGCTCTCTCTCCCTCTGCCCAGCGACAAAGCTCCAGACGCGACCGTCTACTCCGCCGCCATTTTCTCCTCCGCTACTTGTTATTTGATGTTATTGTTTTCTGAAAGGATGAAATGTTGAAAAGAACATCCCAACTCTATCCTTCACTGACTGTCTATGACCTTCAGCAAGTCATTTAGCTTCTCTGAGCCTCTGTTTACTTAATTATTCCATAGGAACAATACCACACAGCTTACCGGTCTTTGCAAGAGTAAAGGAGGACATGTATTTAAAATCAGTGTGTGGAGCATGACAGATACTCAATAATTAGTATCCTTATCCTTTCCCTTTCTCCACATCTCCCAAATATATATTTAGTATCATAAACAAGCTTAAAAATCAATTTCCTACTCTACACTGATTCAGTTTTGAGAGCCAGTCCTGGTCTGGGACAGAGGAAACTCAGGGAATTATAAACCTGGCACAGCAGTTGAACATCTTGCCAATGCACATCTAGTTCCACTCTGACCATGGTCTATCGTCTCAGTAGGTGAGCGCTTATGATTGCCCTGCTGAGCATTTCTGCTTGCTTGCCTGCTTGGACTTCCTGTCTTAAAAAGTCCATTGGCCCAATCTGTCTACACAAGACTCTGCTCACTTCTTCCCAGCTCTCCCTGGGATCTAAACTTGTCTTCCAACTTTATCCCTGATGCTCATCTGGTATCCAGCTTCCCTTCCTCTATAACCTTGCAGAGTCCAAGAGCCCAGATACACCCCTCCAGCCTCCAGTCCCTGAGCTTGACACCTGGTTCTGAAAAGGGCAGATTTCTGTACTTATAGCTCCTTGTAAGATGAGTTTTCTCTAGGGCCTGGACAAGATTTGATAATCTCTGTTAAACAATCCAAGGAAAAATATCCCTATAGAAGAATATTCCTGGAAGTTTGCATCCCTGTAAGAGCATCTTATTGTACAGCCAGCCTTAGTAGAGCTCAGCAGGAGAGCAGTAGAGATGATCAAAGACTAAATAAACTAACAGGCACAGGCCAAAGGTGCAGAGTCCTCAACCATTTGCAGATGCATTACCAGTTCAGTACAGAGATAGCTCTGCTCCAAATCACTTAAAGATGCACTCCAAGTCACAGAGAGTTTATGTTTTTTGGAAAGTAATTGAGTCCATAGATCAAAGGCCACTCTTTCCCTTAATAAATAAGCTGTTAATGAATAAAAGAAACAATTAAACTTTAAACTGATAGAACAATTATGCAATGGCATGTTTTCTAGCAGGTTGCACACTGAAACCATGCTTAGAAACTAGAGAAAACCCAGCAGCATGCATATGTTTTAAAGAGTGGGAGCACAGTGTGTTTCAAAGAATGTAAAAATTACAGCCAACCATCCATTATTCAGCCTATAGTTTCCATCAAATTGTTTCCTGATTGGAATCTTTAAATTAATGCCAGCATGACCAGGCCCTGCTCTTCTCAATGTGATCCTCACCCAGTAAGCACCCAACCATTATTGGATGTTATTGAATGGCTCATGCAGGTCTGCTCTGATATAGTGGATATTGGCATCACATGGTCTGCATCATTCCAGGCCCAGTTCATTTCACCTGTCAGTTTTGAGTCCTCTGACATGGGGGAGAGGGTGGGATAAAATATATTGCAGGTGAAGTAGATGATATTGAGGAGTAGAATATGGGAAGAGGAAAGAAGAGATGGATGAGATACCATCACAAATAAAGAAAAGAGTTTCATATCAGGCTATTGGGAGTTTGGGATTACTTTTGCAACTGAAAAAAATTGTTAAGAATTTTACATCTGCCTAAGCTGTTTACACATAGATCCTGCCATCACCACTGGGTGAGTGGTTCTGCCCATTCACATATGGCATGAGTTTTGACACATCTCATGGTCTTTGGGTTTGATGAAGCCAGACAGATGTCCTCAGGAGAATGTGCTGGCCTAAGACATCCAAAATGCAAAGAATGAAAAAATTATGAATCCAGAAGAGAAGCCTCAGTAAAGCATTTTTCATAAAGAAATTCTTAATATATGCTGGTTCTGAAATTTTCTGGAGGTGGGTCTGAATTTTCTGAACCAGCAGCTACAGCAGCACTAAGAAGTATTTGCTGAATACTTCCAGGGAACCTGGCACTTTGCCCCGTCCCAGTGGCCAGGATCTATAACCCTTCCTCTCCCTCAGCTAAGCAGAAAACTGGGGACTATTTTCATCTTTATTTTTTTAATAAATTATTATTGTTCAGATTATTACAACTGTTTCTCTTTTTTCCCCCCATAGCTTCCCTCTACCTGGCTCCCACAACTCCCTCTTCCATTACCTCCCCACGCCATTGTCCTCATCCATAGGTATATGATTTTTGTCCAGTCTCTCCCTGCATCCCCTTCACCTCAAAATGCCAAGAGCAAATGACAAAGAAAGAATATTAAAAGCACCAAGAAAAAACATTTAATTACCTACAAGGGAGCACCCATATAACTGTCAGCTATTCATCACTTTGAATATTTTTTAATGGTGTGGTCCTCTTTGAATTCCTTTTGTTTGGGGTTCTCTGAGCTTCCTGGACTTGTAAGTTTACTTCTTTCATATGGATTTGTTGTCCATTTGTTTTGGTCTGATTTGACTTGTTCTTGTTATGTTAGTTGTATTGAAAAGGAATGTTAAAATCTCATACAGCATTAGTGTTACATTAGCCACTTCAAGTAAGCTAATTATCAGCCTACTCTCTTTCTATTTCCCTAATTCTATTATACTCACCAGTTTATTCTGTTCATCAGATTTTTTATTCACTTGATTTTTAGATTCACTTGTTCATAGATATGTATTTGTTCTTCATAATTTTTATCTTTACCTTTTTCTTCTTCTTCCTCTTCTTAAAGAATACCTTTCAGTATTTTATATAATACTGGTTTGGTGGTGATGAACTCCTTTATTTTTTTTCTTATCTATGAAGCTCTTTATCTGACCTTCAATTCTGAATGATAGCTTTGCTGGATAGGGTGATCTTGGTTGTAGGTTCTTGCTATTCATCACTTTGAATATTTTTTGCCATTTCCATCTGGCCTGCATAGCTTCTGTTGAGAAATCAGCTGACAATCATACAGGTGCTCCCTTGTAAGTAGTTAACTGTTTTTCTCTTGCTGCTTTTAATGTTTTCTCTTTGTCTTTTTCTCTTGGCATTTTAATTATGATGTGTCTTGGTATGGTCCTCTTTGGATTCCTTTTGTTTGGGGTTCTGTGTGCTTCCTAGACTTGTAAGTCTATTTCTTTCACCAAGTGTGGGAAGTTTTCAGTCATTATTTCTTCAAATAGGTTTTCAATATCTTGCTCTCTCTCTTCTTCTGGCATGCTTGAAATTGTCCCAGAGGCTCCTTACACTATCTTCATATTTTTAGATTCATTTTCCTTTTTGCTTTTCCAGTTGATTGTTTTCTGTTTCTTTGTATTTCAAATCTTTGACTTGATTCTTGTGTTCCTCTAGTCTACTGTTAGGTCTCTGTATAATATTTTTTTTATTTCAGTCAGTGTATGTTTAATTTCTAGTTGGTCCTTTTTCTCATCTCCTCTTGGGTCTTTCTAAATTTATCCATCTTTTCTAGGAAATTCTTGAAAACCTTATAACTGTGGTTTTGAACTCTACATGCAGTTGTTTGTTTTCTTCCATTTCTTTTGTTTGTGATCTGTTCCTTTGTCTCTGCATTTTCACTCCTTCCCTGAGTTGGTAGAGTAGCTTTGTGTGCTAGGTGTCTTATATGGCCCAATAGCTCCATCTCTCCAGTTACCTGAGGTGGACATTCTTGGTGAACCCCTTTGTGGATTGTGTGTACAGTATGGTTGTAGTTAAGTCTTGATTGTTGTTGGTATTACTGGGAGGAATTGACCTCCTGGCTAATTGGCTGTGAGGATCAGCTGTGTCTATGCAGGGAGAACTTCTGTGCTGGAGTCAGCCTTATGATACAAGATTTGCAAAATTGCAAAAGCCTCTGTGTTTAGCTTGGATGGGGCAGAATCTCATGGCTGAGCAAACAGCCTTGGGTTCCCATCAGCCCTGCCCTACACATGGCCCCTGGGTCTCAATGTCCTTCTGTAATCGCTGCAGCCCTCTCTATGTGCATGTACACTCTCAGGTCTCCAGACCTCTGCCTCTCCAGTTCCCCTGAGTTTCCATGCACTCTGGGGACCCATATGAGTCTGGGTCCCCAGGGTCTCACTCAAACTGGGGTTCAGTGAAGTTAGACCTGGATTTCAGTGCAATTGGGAGGTTCTGTCTTCCTCCCACTAGAGAAAGCCAGCAGCACTTGCACGCACCTCCAGACCTCTGCCTTTCGTGGCTTCCCTAAGTTTCTGTGCACTTCTCCCTTTTCACAACAGGCCAGACTCCCCCTGTATGAGTCTCATGTGGAACTGGGGTTCAGTGCAGTTGGGAGTTTCTGTCTCCTTCCTGATAGAGGAAGCTAGCCAGACACTCTGTCACCTGTCCTCTCCACATGCTGTTTCCATACCTCAGCTTTTTACAGCTCCTCTGAGTCTCTGTGAGCCCCTCTCTTTACTTCTAGTTATAGAATTTCCACTCAGCCAGCTTTCCTGTGGTTCTGGATGATGTCTGTTCTGTCTTTTAGTTGTAGTTTTGAAGTTGTTGTGTGAGGCAGCAGTTTAGGTGTTCACCTATGCTGCCATCTTGGTTTTTCCCTGGGAACTATTTTTAAACTCAATGCAGAAAATAATAAAAAATCAAGTACAACTATAATGAGATTTTTCCAATATCTCTGTTGAATTACAAGTTGCCTGAATTTATAAACTTCAGTGCTTCAGGGGTCAAATCACAATGTCATGGGATTCATACATTAAATTAAAGATGGAGAAAGAATTAGATCAATAGGCAATCATGGCATCAACTCATGAGGCCTTGGGCAAATAACATCTCTACTGTATGCATCAGTCCTTTTACCTATAGCATGATGATGCAGGGCTAAATCTCTGGATTTTTCAGGCGCAGTAATCACTGAATCATTATTCAAGTTTCTATTTGTTATTTTCTGTCTTTTGTATTAATCCAGAAGAACTAGATGCCATTAGTGGTGTATCCATTCAATAGAATTTGCCCCAAATTCTCTTTCTTTATCTGGGTGATAGCAAAGTATATCAGAAAACATTTGAACTCATTACTTTATTATTATTATTATTATTATTATTATTATTATTGATTTGAGAGAAAGAGAGAGAAAAACATCAATGTAAGAAAGAAATATCAATCAGTTGCCTCCTGTATGCTCCTCAACTGGGGATCAAACTCATACCTTTTGGTGTATGGGACAATGTTCCAACCAACTGAGCCACCTGAACAGGGTGTCTGAGCTAATTCTTGAATAAAGAAGGACAATGGATGGCCTGGTGAAAGGTAGGGAGGTTTGGTGCAGTCTACTAAAAACCTTAAACATAGTGTTAGGTCTGCTCAAGTGTTAACTAACTCACTGTCCTAGTTTAACACTTCAGCAACACA